>JARHVA010002650.1:1740000-2055000 GCA_037957365.1 Torreya grandis
TCTATATTTCATCCACATTAAAAAAATGAAGGTATTTAGCCCAAAACATATATATATATATATATATATATATATATATATAATCCACAAAATACTATTGTATAAACTAATAAACATGTTCATAATATACATGATATAAAAGTATAGTTAACTCCATAGCTAATCAGTCATGTAATTTAAGAGACATATAATAGTCCCATAATCAGCATATGAAATCAAGCTTAACTAAACATTATTTAATCAAATAATAACCATAATAATCCATAAATCAAAATGTTATTAAGCTTATATATAAATTAAAGTGTGACATGCCTGGTAGATCTTATCCTTAATATCTTATAACCATCTGTTGGGATACCATGATTATACTAAGAGTTTTATAATGTTATCAAGAAATTGAATCCAATTACAATCATATTCTGGAAGATAAATAATGTCATACTGGGAAAAATTTAACTTCTATATTTTATCAAAGGATTGTGCAGATTATCCTCTGAGCATATGTATATTGCTAGTTTTTGCATTTTATGAGGGATAACTGAATAGAAAGAATCCAGGAGGCATTTTGGATATATATTGTGACTTTTTTAATATAAACAACTAAAACTTGTAGTATAAATAGTATAATATTCTAAAAAATATAAGAAAGGACTTCCTAAGCCAATATAATAATATCCATTTTCAATTTGTACAAAGGGTATATTTACAATGTGGTGCCCAATGGCTAAAGGAACATATAGAGAATGCTACTGAATAGACATATAATTATTTATATTATAAATATGAAAAGGTGTAGTATTATAAATATAATTTTGGATAATAGAGGAGTAAGCAAAATTGACATTGAACCCTAAATCAATCAAATCAATATGTTCATAGAATCCTTTTCCGTTAAAAACATTTACTAGGATTTGGATGGAGAGTGTTTAAGAATTAAAATATTGCTTTGTTCCTTACAAATCATATAGTTATATATTTTAGGTTTACTCCCTATTTAATATAAAATTTATTTTAGAGGGATGATTAGAAATTTTTGGGCAAGACATCCTAAAGACCTGCGTATTGATATGTCAAAATCAGTTAGGTAGTCATTGAACAACTAGAATTGTCATAGCATAATAGTCCATTTGG
Source organism: Torreya grandis (assembly GCA_037957365.1). Taxonomy (NCBI): domain Eukaryota; kingdom Viridiplantae; phylum Streptophyta; class Pinopsida; order Cupressales; family Taxaceae; genus Torreya; species Torreya grandis. Next base: position 1,741,132 of record JARHVA010002650.1, read on the forward strand.
TTTTTCTACCATTTATAATGTCATAATGGATTTTATTAATTATCAAGTTTATATACAAATTATTTTTGAAAATGGACTTATATATCTCAGAGAGAGGTGGATAGTCTAGATAAAACATGTGAAGTACTAAGATCCACCATGGGGATATATATGATGACCAACTTTTTTCACACCAAAATCCAACATGTATAATTATTTTATAGTTTATTAACTAGAATATTTGAAATAGTTCTTGGAAATTCATATTAGGACTAATTATTCTAATTTATTGTGAACTTTAGAATACTTAAAAATAGGGATGACAAGTATGATGCAATAATTCCTTATCAGTGAAGGATTCAAGAGTAAGACCAAAATGAGAACACAAAAATTGATAATATTATTCTAATATTCATCAAAAAACTTTGAACTAAAGCTTAGAAGGGAGAGTTTTCCATATTTATATATCCTCTTTAGAATCCTTAGGATATTTCTTAGGATTAATCTAAAAGGTGCACAATTTTGAATCAAAACCTTCTTTTGACTCTAGAGGACTATATTCCAGACTATCTTGACTTTAAATTATGTTTTCTATTTTCTCTTCCCCTTTTGATATTGGTTGATATTATTTCTCTTAATCTTCAAGCCAATATAATGCATCATCAATTTATTAAATGTCTTGGAATACATCATCATTATCTTGGTTGGTTGGGATGACACTTTGAGAATTTATTTTGGAAAATAGAAACTACATAAGTGTCATGGGCAGTGTGAGCTCTAGATCTGGTCCTTGATTGAAATTTTCATCTTATATTTTGATAAACACATTTCCTTTCCTTAATTTCCTATGAGAAGACATTGAGCTCAGTCTAGGGGACTGGACTACTAAATGAAAAGTAGAGGTTTGAGATAAAGATCTAGAAAGAATGTGGATATTTTGTTCATCTATATTTTGAATATTTCTCTTTTTTAGTTAGCCTTGGTGCTACATTTTTAAGCTAATCAAGTTTCCATTTAGATGATATTTATATATATATTATTTATTTTATTTTTTATTTTTATTGGACCATTAAACCTTCTAACACAAGGCATATTTTCTATAATATTGGGATTATTGGTTTGTATAATATTGTACATGACCTGAATGTTAAATGAAGCCTATTTGAGAGGACTAATCATGTTTAAGCCATAGACTGATGAAAATAATCCCCAACAATCAAAATATCCATGCTTAACTTATTTTCATCCTTTATTTGTGGATCCTACTTCATATTGTGATCAAATAATCCAATAAGGGTGGCTAGATCATATGTTAACTTCATAATGAAACTCAATCAAAATGAAAACAAACACACTAGCATGCATAACACTATATTGCCTAGATTAAAGGGGGGAGCATGGTGAAGAAAAACAATTGACAAAGCACAATTAAAAATGAAAATAACACACAAATTTCCTTACCAATTCCTTTAATTCCCCAAGATATTTATTTATTTGGCTTGCTCAGCGTATGCTCAAGATATCTTTGGTAAATGGAGTTGTGTGGTTCCTTCTCCCCTTGGCATCATGGTTTTTTGGTTCATGCTTTATTTATGTATCTTCATGGCCCAAAGTGGCTTGGATTATTATTTTGTCATGATAATATTATGGTCATGCAAACTTGCTCAAAAATTTTCATTATAACATTGTTATGTTCAAACTCTCCAAATGAAGAGGCAAATGCTTGTATTTATAGGTTTAGTAAAAGGCTTAGACTGAGTTAAATCCTAACCTAGGTTTGATTAATTAACCTAAGTAGAGTTAAAAGGTTTCCAAACCTCATGATTAACATGGAATAGGTGTGCTTTGAGATAGTTTGGATTTTGGACAACTCACAAAAGATAATGATGAAAACTTAGGATATTCATTGATTTTTGAATTTCCTTTTTTATAATTCATTTAATTGCTCATGGATAATTAAATTTAGGAATTTGATTTGATTTTTACATTTGATTAATTATTTTAAATATTTTTGACATATTTGAAGATTTTTTATTTAATTCATGTGTGCATTTTCTCTATTTAATTGATTTTTATGCCAAATTGCATGTTATGAAGTCAAATTTGAGATGTTTAGAAATTCTTAGACTAGATGTGCAAAGTTTGGTAAGAATTGATCTAAATTTGAGTATGAAGCAATTCATGGCCAATTTTATGTGTCTAAAATTTTCCCCTACTTAGGAAGATGTTGAAAATAGTAGGCATAGTAATGTCTTATAAAATAATGAGAAAAGCCCTATATTCTTAAAAGAAGATGATGATTAAATAAAAAACTCCAAATAGTTTTTGGGAAGCCTATACTGATGCCCCCTCAAGGGAGTTGTTGTCACATGTTTTATTGATATTCCCTCAAAAAACAAGAAAGAATAAATGTGGAATTAACCCATGGGTGGGATTAATCAAAATGAAAAAATGCTTGCATGCATTGATTTAAAAAAGAGTAATAATTTGCCCAAAGATGGTTATAATTAGTAACAAAGGTTATGACACTAATTTTCCCAAATATGGTTATAAGAAGTGGCAATGGCCTATGTCCTATTTAGGGTTGACGAGTCAAAAAAATTATTTGATCATAGGTACTTATAATCATTAAGATGACTAGGATGGAATAAAGATGTGTGATTGTGCCACAGTAGGGTAGATTGTAAGCATAACTCATAGATATAACCTATTGTACAAATTAAAGATTAGGGGGTGTAAATGTAAATGCATTGATATAATGATGGAAGAAACCAAACATGATGATACACAAAGTGATGAAAGAGATGAATAGAAGAATAAGAATTGATCAATGGAAATGATCTAATTTTACCTGTCAATGTAGAGATTCTCATCCTTATTAACAATGATAAAACTAGAATGGTCAATTTGTTGAATTGATTAAGATGGGAGGGAGGATTTTTCAAGGGTACTAAGGAGATAGTTATCTAATTCTTCATTTTTTGTAAGACATCTTGAGTTAATTTTTGTTGTAGCACTTGATGGTAGGCATCATGATAGAACACCATGAGGACTTGGATGAAATATACATAAATATTGACTCCCAATCCAATAAATAATTGAAATCAATGCACTAATGATAAAAACCATGATGATAATGTTAATTTATGAATATGGATGGACTCAATAATAATGCACAAGGAATCACCCACTGAATACATATAGACTGAGTCAAGGCAACAATACTAAAAATAAGCAAATAGGTAAGTAGACAAACAAATAGACAAAGCAAATAAACACAAAAAATAGAAATATTGAAAGAAAAAGAAATATAAATCATCATAATAATTAATTTTCCTTGGTAGGGTGGATCAAGGATAACTAACTAGGATTAAATAGGAAATTTTTTGGATTTTTGAAACATATCAACTTGATTGAGAATGACGAGACACTAAACGGTCCAAGATCATAAAATAGTGAGAGCGTGATTGGAAAGGGGGATTTATTTAACCTCAAAACGTATTTATCATGGCCCAAATAGTCCCAAAATGGACTCAAGTCATAGTAGTTTTACCTTAAAGTGAAAGAATCCAACTAGTGTAGTAACCAATTCAAATAAAATAGGCATAGTTGGTATAATGGCATAGTAAAACATAAGAATGGCAAGTTGGTATGTTAAGGAAAAATAAAAAATGTTACCCCTAGGTTTACCATATGTAGTTATAACTAGGATACAATAGATCAGATCAATGATACTTATTTTCCCATAGGTAGTTATAATTAGTAGTAAGATCAGTGAGACACTCATTTTCTCATAGGCAGTTATAATTAGGCCCACACAAACAAACATGATATAGAATGGAATAAGAAATGAAGGATGAAACCTCCAAAAATTCTATCATACTACTCCAAAATACAACCTCTATCTGGAATTCTTGAAACAACTACTAAAACTAATATGATTCTTCATGCAAAAAATAGAACCAATGGATGAACTAAGGTCAAATGGGCTAGGTAAGGAGGGTCAAAACATGTTGGTCGATAGGAAAGGTATGGTATAATGGAATATAATAATTACTAAGTGATGGTATGGTATTTTTTAGGAGGATGAATGGTATGAAGATTGGATAAAATGATAAGAGGGTTGTCCCTAAGTGATAAGGTGAGGGAAGTGGCAAGGTACGAAACAATGGCAAAGGAAAACAAAAAGAAAAAGAGGATGATATGGTAAAAGATAAATGGACAAGATATGGAAAATAAAAATGTTATGGTACATGATTTTGGACTAGGTGAATGTTTCTAATGTTTTTTCTAATTTGGATATTCATGTCATGTTTAGTAAATGATACAACCAAAATAGTCAATCATGTAAATTACTAGCCCACACCTCATCTAAATAGTTGCTCTATCAAGAAATGGCTACATATTTTGATGCAAGTGATGTTGTTTTTATCCTCATTGGACAATGATTATGTTTCTTTCAAACATCAAGATAATATATATTTGTATCCTCTACAAAGGAAAATGTGGCCATGGATGGTAAATAGGGATAAATGTTGGTTGATAGGTTTGATTGGGAAATCGAATGGTTGATCATAATAGAATGTATAATGGTTGGGAAAAAAATCAAGATTATGATTTTTTAGGCACACACAATGTTGCTGATTTTGGATTTGATATAACTTTAGTTGTGGTAAGGCTGAAGACTTTTGAATATTCTCTCAATAAGACCACTAGATTTTTATATGTTTTGAGCCTGAGAGTAGTTACCATCTAATTAGGATTTAGATTAAAATCTATTTTGATTTGATTTTTTATTTTTCTTCATCAAGTAGTGAAGGACTATTGTGCTCAACTATTGGTGCCTCAAAGATTTCACCAGTGAATTTGTATTGATTATCTCATAGTACCTTCGAGAGGGTTTTACTAAGAAACGTTGACTTTTGACTTTGATTGTCTTCTAGCACCTCTAAAAAGGTTTCACTAGAAGATGCTAAGTTTGAAATTTGATTATCCCCTAGCACCTCTAAAAAGGTTTCACTAAGAGAGTGTTATTATTATGCATTACCTTGGTCTTGGCCTCCTTGTTTTTATTCAACTAGTATGTTGCCATGGATGCATTTTAACAAAGTATGATTCTATTGGTCCAAATTGACACTTGTGGGAGGTGAAATGTCAGTAAAATGGATATTTTAGTTGGTGGTAATGGCCTATGAAATAGTAATGGAATGGGGAAAGGCTACATAATCCTCATATAAGATACTAATAAAACATATGTCAATTATGAAGTAATCATACTCAAACACTATAGAAGGATCACAAATGTATTAAAACTGATATGTAAGGCATGTGTAACCAATATTATAATGAACCTGAATGTATTTTGATTTTGAATCTGATTTTGACTCAATAATGGGATAAAGTAAAGATACAACTCCTTAAAGCTTGGCTTGTCAAAAGGAGGATATTAAAAAATAGGCATATGGTTGAGGTAATTATTTGCACAAAGGTGGTTATAATCATTAATAAGTGACTCAACAAAGACTAGCTCATCAGAATGAGACTCCTCAATAATATGTATAGGATTGAAAGGTGATTCATCACAAGTTAACTTATCACAAATGGTTAGTTCAATAAAAACATCTTGGATTTGTTGGTTTTCTTGGCCTTAGTTTACTATTAGTTGTAAAATGTCATTTTTGAATATAACTTGGTCCTCAAATGAATGGTTTGGTTTGATATGAACTAATTGGATGGTCTTGGTACTAATTAGCTAAGTTGGGGTACTAATTGTCTCTATTAGAGTAATGATTGGATCAGTTGGATAGGTACTAATTAGATCATTTAGGGTATTAATTGTCTTTATTTAGGATAAATAATTGGTATTGGTTTAAGATTAATAATTATAAGGGGTTTAGGTTATACAATTGGTTGGGGTTAAGGATAGATAATTGGTTGGGGTTGAGGCTAGAGAATTGGTTAGTGTTTTCTAAAGTGGGGAAAAATGGCAATAGACTAAGGATGATCGATGGTTGGATAATGAGAGGGCATTATAGATCTTGTTTGCTTACACAAGATAAAGTATGAGATCTTGAAATATAAATGATAAGGCATCATGGAGCTTGATTGCTCGCACAAGCCAAAGGATGAGGTCCTAGAATGACAAGTTTGGGGTGTTATGGAGCTTGGTTGCTTGTACAAGCCAAGGGAATATGTCCTATAAGGATAATTTTGGGGCATTATGGAGATTTATTATTATTACAAGACAAAGGATGAAGTCCTGTAATGATAAACTTGGGGTGTTTTGGAGCTTGATTTCTCACACACGCCAAATGACTAGGTCTTGGAATGATAAGCTTGGGGCATTGTGGATCTTGTTCGATCACATGAGCCAAAGGAATAGGTCCTAAAATAATAATTATGAGGTTTTTTAGAGATTGATTAATCATAAAATCCAAAGGAATAGGTTTTGGAATGGTAGTGGTATTCCTTAGACATTATGGGGCTTGGTATCTCACACACTCCAAATGAGAGTTAATGGTATACACAGGGGATTAGGTGGTTTCATAAGGGCACATATAATATGTCAAATGGACACAATAAGTTATCATCACATGTTTTTCTTGAGGATTTTGAATTTCCCCAAATAATTCTTGAACAAAGTCATTGAAATCAAAGTCATTTTGGATAATGATTTTGAGATCATTTTGTCCAACCATTATTTCATAACTTGGATTATATTTGATGCCACCATAAGTGTAGCTAAACATATTTTCATCAATGAAGAAATTTCAAAAACAAAAAGGGCCTAAAGTTTTACAAACTATGAAAAACAATGTTCAAAAGATAAAAGGGTTGAACTTGGTCTAACTTGGTCAAAAGGGTGGAGTTATATCTCCAAATTGGTCTAAAAGTGGAGTTGTATCTCCAAAATGGTCTGAAAGAGGAGTTGTATCTCTAAAATGGTTTGAAAGTGGAGTTGTATCTCCAAAAAGTCAATGGATAGACTTGTTAAAAATATTATAACATAAAATTTTGAATGTTAAATGTCTCATACAAACAAGGTCAATCAAAATGAACTAAAAATGAGATGCTAAAGTCTAGGTTCAAAGATGTTCCAAATAGGTCTAAATTAGGAAAGGGAAAATAGTTTATATGACTTTTGGCCAAACATGACATCAAAATCTAGGCTCAAAACAAGGCATGTTCTAGGACTTTTGGCCAAAAGTGGTATCAAAATCTAGACTTGAAACAAAGTATGATGATTTTAATCTAATAAACTTGGAACACTTTGGCATAAATAAGGCACTTGATTCTAGACATAAACATGATCAAATTTGTATAAGGCATTAAAAAAAGGCATTTTAAGATGGACTAATCATATCAAATAAAGGCACAAACAATGTAATTTCCAAATTTGTCTAATCAATTAACCTAAGTTACACAACCTAAAAGAGAAAGATCTATGTATCAACCTCTACGTGTCGAGGCCTAAACAAAAAGAAATCAATGTTTCGATATAAACTTGGAAAATTTAATCAAAGAATCAACTTAAGAAAACTTAAGCTTTATTAACAAACAAGCTAGGTAAATTATAACAACATGATTGTGTTAAACATAGATCTAAAAAAACACAAATGATTGGTTTCATGAAATGACAATTTGGACACAAGACAGGATAAGTTTATTGAAATAATTTGGGCAGCATAATGGTGTTATTTCTCTCAAAATATGTAACAATATTTTGTTTCAAATACTTATAAGGCATAAAACTTAAAATTATTTGGGAAACATAAAATTACCTATGTCCATCAAGTGTCATACTCAACATTTTTGACATGAAAGTCTTTTAAGTTAAAGCAAGGTGTCAAATGGATGGCATAACACCTCAAACAATGGAGTAGTGTAGACAAACAAACTCGAACAAACTCATATATGACATGGTTTAACAAATAAATTTTAGAGTCAATCACTAAGTAAAAAAAGAATAAATGATAGAAATATAACTATTTATATCATCTTAGATTCTATCAAGGTGTGGTAAATTGGGGTTGATTAAAACTTAAAAGTTATGACCATCTACATTGATCCCATGTGTGGCTAACACAAGAGAAGCATCACATCACTTGAGTTCATACCAATCAACTTATCATGCAAGGGTCATGACAATACCATCTGTAGACTCCTTAGTGGTGTCCCCTAGTTGACCAAACTTGACTCAGGACTTCATTACTAAAGGAGAATTTTGTTGCTCAATCCCTTAGCTCTAGTAGTATTCATTCTCATATTTGCATACCTCACCATGGAGCATGGTTGAAACACTATCACTAGATGAAAATTCAGGTTAATTATTCCCTAGAGAAATCATGAGAGGTAATGACATCCCCTCTATAAGCCAAAATGCATTAAAATAAAGACTAAGTAGAAAGACTTTAGGGTTGCTTTTAGATCACCCAATACCATGTGAGTTTTGGGGAAATCCTAGGAAATTTTATTGTTATGCCTTAGATTAGGCACTAAATTTAATGGAAAGGCACTTTTTATCCCATTAGTTACCTATAGGGGATGGGGGGAGAGCATACATGTGCTATTATTTTTGCAAAAAACAAACACACACAACAAATAATTTAAAATCAATTGCAAGTGAAGTTTTATTTTAGACACCAAATTGAAATGTGATGATGTTCTTTACTTGGCTCCTTGGCTTAAGTGTGAAAATTTGAAAGAATTGCACAAAAAAAAATTAATCAAAGACATCTAGGTTCATTTTAAGCCCAAATTCCAAGTGTTCAAGATTTAACCAATTTTTTTTTAAATACCAACTTGAAAGGTTCATGATTTAAGCATTTGTTTTAAGCACAAAAAATGAAGTGTTTCTAAGACTTAGCCTTCTAGAATCATTTAAACACCAATATCCAAATGTGTAATATTTAACATGTTCATTTTAGGAACTAAATTGAAATTTTTAGGATTTGAATAATTCCTTTTAAAATCCTAAAAAAAATGTTTGATTAGTATAAACAATCAAATTGGTGTTCCAAATCACATCCATGACTTGAAATTATTAGATAATAACATCCTGATTTAAATCACTTTCTTGGATAGGAAAATGATGTTTGAAATTTATCTCTTGAGTTTTATTTTTGGACACATAATGACCATGATGGTTTAGAGATGATTGATGCCGATTCAAGACAACCATCACTAGTCGATCTGTGACAAAACTAGTGTCGGTCATAAGAATCCAAGTTGGTCAATTAAGATCATTGTCGATCATCTATGAACCTGAAGGCAAAACTAAAAAATGATGAAAGTGTTGGGTTAGGAAATAGTTAGCACAAATATCAAGAAAACTTACAAGGTGAACTTTATTCAAGGAGTTTAAATGCCCTTGAAAGCTAGAAATCAAGGAAAAGAATGATTAAAAGATTCAAAATTTAAGTTTTATGAATGTTTCCCCCTACAATCTGATCATCAATGGTTTACATTGAATTTGGGTTGGTTGAGTATAATCATGGTTATTTTAGGCCAAACTAATGCCAATTTCACCTAACCATTGATGGTATTTGGTTAGATCTGAAAAATATGGCCAACACAAGGTTGTAAATGCAATTTTAAAGAGATTTAAGCATCTATTTCTTAGTTTTTGACTTGTATATTGATCTCCTTGATAAGTGGGGTGATCATGGTCCCATTGGACATGCCATTTGTGACCAAGGAATCTAATAAGGTTGGTTAGATCATATGTTTTATTCATAATGAAAATCAATCAAAATGAAAATAAACACACTAACATGGATAACACTATCTTACCTAGATCAAAGGGGGAAGCATGGTGAAGTAAAAATAATTGACAAAGCATAACTAAAAATAGAAGTAACATAAAATTTCCTTACCAATTCCTTGAATTCCCCAAGAGATTTATTCATTTGGCTTGCTCATCTTGTGCTCAAGAGATCTTTGGAAAATATAATTATGTGGCTCCTTCTCCCCTTGGCAACATGGTTGTTTGGTTCATGATTATTTGATGTAGCTTCATGGCTCAAAGTGTCTTGGATTTTGATTTTGGAATTATAAAACTATGGTCATGCAAACTTTCTTAAAAACCTACATTATAACACTATTATGTTCAATCGCTTCAAATAAAGAAGTAAATGTTTGTATTTATAGGTTTAACAAAGGGATTATAATGAATTAAATCCTAGCCTAGGTTTGTTAGTTAACCTTAGTAGAGTTAAATGGTTTTCAAACCTCATGATTAGCATGGAATAGGTGTGATTTGAGATATTTTGGATTTTGGATAACCCACAAAATCTAATGATGAAAACTTAGGATATTGATTGATTTTTGAATTTCCTTTTAGATAATTCATTTAATTGCTCGTGGATAATTCAATTTAGGAATTTGATTTTATTTTTGCATTTGATTCATTATTTTAAGGATTTTTGACATATTTAAATATTTTTAATTTAATTCATGTGTGTATTTACTCTATTTAACTGATTTTAGGCTAAATTGCATGCTATGAAGCCAAATTTGAGATGTTTAGAAATTCTTAGGCTAGATGTGCAAAGGTTGGTAAGAATTGATCTAAAGTTGGGTATTAATCCATTGGTGTCCAATTTTAGGTGTCTACACATATTAGGGTAACATTAATAACAAACCTAGCCATTGTTTAATTGACATACAAAAATGAATATCATGTACGCCAAAAATCCACTTTGGAAACATAAGAGACATGTTTAATATTTTTAGGGATCTGAGGTTTTATAGATACTCTTATGAGGGAAAAATAAATTGGACCTCTTCATGGATTTTTATGTATTCTATCTCATGTTTAGGCAATAAAGGGAGAAGATGGGTCTAATATGATTTTTCCAATTTATAGATAAGACCTAATTCTACAATTTTAACTCTAGGTTTAACAAAATACTTAAAATTATATTTCTACAATATCTTGCCTAAGATATTATTTTCAAGTTAAGATTTTTTTTTATACTTTTGAAGGTATAAAAGGAGGAGAATAGTTTTTAATTATACCTTCAATTGTATCTTTTGTATCTTCAATCTGTGGTGTTCATGTAGTACATTCTATTTGATCAAATATACTTTATGTCGGATCTCTCATGGGCATTTCATAGTATATTTATGTTTCTATTTCATTGAGGATATCATATCTTGGATGATTATCTACTCCTTTTTGGAATTTTTCCATTACTTTTGTTTATAAAGTAACAAGGTATACAGGTCCGTTGAGGGTATCCACTATGTAAGCTCCAAAAAATGACACCAATTTTTAAAGACAATAATATCAAAATAAAAGGTGCTCAAGCCTCGAGGGGAGTTCAATAGATAATACTAATCAAGTTAGTCATGGTGACTACCAACTTTGGTAAATTGATAGGAATTTTTTAGATGTATTAGATTATATATCAAGGTATCTACTACATTTTTACAAGTGCATGGCTCTAATACCACTTATACTAAGTTTTTCAAGATCTTATTCAACATATATACATAAACCAATAACAGAGGTTGTTGTTTGAATGTTTATGGCTTCTTATATTACTTGAAATTAAAAATTTACAAAGTAGATTATTACATAATTCTTATAGACACAAAGCAAAAAATTGACTTTTGATCTTCAATTTCACTCTAGATGTGAGAGGAGAACATACACCAAGTTTCTAATGACCTTAGGCAAACTTAGGACTTACTAAGACTCTCTAAGACTACTAGGAAATCTTTTTTCTACAATGAGTCAAGATATTCCTTTTATAGGAAAAGGAAGATTGGTTGGATAGGTAAAAGAGAATCTTTACCTAAAATTTGAGTTAACAATTAACACCTTTATTTCTAATAGAAAGAGACTTATGGGGTCATGATAGAATCTCTACCATCAGTTTCTACCACTAGGTCCTTTTTACATAATTAAAGATAATGTAAAAGATTTATTTCACTTATTAAAGTATTATACTATTGGAATATGATACCACTTATACTGACTTCTTCAAGATATCATTCAACATATAGGCATAAATTAGTGGTGGAGGTTGTTGAATAAATGGTTATGAATTCTTATATTATTTGAAATAAAAATTTTACAAAGCAAAGTATTATAGAACTCTTATAAACACAAATCATAAAATTGGCATTTGATCCTCAAGTTCACACTAGATGCGAGAGGAGAACATAAGCCAAGTTTTTGATGGCCTTAGGAAAACTTAGGACTTACTAAGACTCTCTAAGACTACTAGGCATCTCTCTTATTTTATAATGAGTTGGGATCTTCCTTTTATAGGAGAAGGAAGAATGTATGGAGAGGTAAAATGGAATTTTTACTTGAAACTTGAGTTACCATTTAACAATTTTATTTCTAATAGAAAGAGACTTGTGGGGTCCTAATAGAATCTCTTCCATCAGTGTCAACCACTAAGTTCTTTTTACATAATTAAAGACAATGTACAAAGATCATTATTATTTTCATAAATAAAGTAATAGAAGAATATTATAGGAATGGTTGACAAAGGCTATGTCAAATAAAAATTCAATTTTATTTTCGTAGTTGGATACTACAACTCTAACATATTAGATAGGTGTAAAAACAAAATCAAATTATCTAGAGTTTAGATGTTAAGATTCTACTAGTCTGAATCATAACTTCCTTCTTCCTTGTAATCTATCAGAGGACTATTTTTAACATGATTATTTTACCACCTTTCTTTGAGATATTCTAGGACAAGAAATAATTTTTTAAAATCATCTTATTTGATATATTTTTTAGCAACATCATGAATTAGAAGTCATAGTGATGCTGAATTTTACTTCTTTTATCTGGATTTATAGAAATTTCACATCCTAGATTTTTCATAATGAAGTAGATATTATAGTATCCAAGATAAAAACATAAGTAATATCAAATAATAAACTATATGGATTATTACATCCTCTTGACAAGGGATTATCAACTAGAAGTAAAACCTTCAACCAAAGTGACATCATCACATATAAATCTAGAAGAAATTTTTCAAAAGAAGAAGTGGTTATTTTGGTGAAAGGTTCAATGAAACTATTTGTCCCCGTAGAGAAAGTGGATTCTCCATATTTTATGGCTAATTCATGGAGCATTCCAAAAACTATGTGATCAAAATGGAAATTGAGCACATAAATAATATTATTTTTTATCTGAATATTGTTGTTATACCAGTTATCAAGAATACTTATCACTTTGAAAGCATGATTTGAATAATAATAAGACATTATTTTATTAGTTGTTTTTGGAAAAAAATGATCTTTAATACTTTATATAAAACCTTTAGGAAGCCATAACTAATTAACTCTCCTTTTCTGGATGTTTGTTGTTTAGACTTATTAAAATCTTTAAATGATGCTAGAAGAATTCTTCTATTGATATAACTTGCTTCTAAGTTTGAGTCCATATCAATATTTATAAATATGAGGATGTGTTTTTTTTTTAATCCTTATATAATTTATTTAGTTCTTGTTGTGGAATAAAGATATAAACATCATTATTAAGAAAGGAATCATAAAAGACATAAAAAAGAGGGTACTGCCATCCACCACACTTACAATAATATTTCTATAAAAGAGTGATTGTTAGTCAATGAACCATATGGTTTTGGGTTAACACCATAAAACCTAGTGGTGATTGATGTTCACCAAACTAGAGTGTTTTGGGGTAACTCCACTTAAACATTTTGAGGAGAATAATTCCTCTAATGAATGGTTTTGGGGTTATAACCATTGAACCATGTGGTGTTCATACCACAAGATGAATATTTTTATGGAAAATATATTAAACCATAAGCTTTTGTTATTCTTATCTGCTATCTTTAAAGTCAAGTGACGGGATATTATTTTCTACATAATAGATTGGCCATTGGGAGACTCTTTGGACCACAATACCATTAATCACATTGCCATAGTCATGCCATCCATATATATGGGACTTCTTTATTATAAATTATGAGTTAGAGATAATAATCCTAGAAGTCCATTAGAGATGTTGATAATTATAGAATTATACTCTAGGTAACCTATAAAATTATTCATCAGTTAAATAATCAGACATGTACTAAAGAATTAGTCTTGGAAATCTATCATAGATCCTATTAAGAAATCTAGCTACATCTGCATGTAGGTTAACTCCATTGTTAGCATGAATTTAAAACTGTCATCTAAGAATACATATTTTATTTACAACTCTAGTTTTGACCAAATTTATTATTCTTTTCATCACTTCTATAGACCAATTTTATCTAGCTAATTTTTGGATAGAGTGACTAGTTCTTATTCAATGTCTAGGGAAATTTGGAGGTCAAAAAATTATCTGTTCTTGATATTTATGAAATTTGTGTGGTAGATATTATCCTTAATATATTATACCCATATGTTAGAATTCCATGCTTCTACTAAGAGTTTTATAATGCTATTAGGCAATTGATTCCAATTGCAATAATCTTTTGGAGGGGAAAGAATGTCATATTGGGGAGATTTTAACTTCTATTTTTAGCAAAGGATTATGATGATTCTCCTCTTAACATATGTATATTTTTAATTTATAAATTTTTAAGGGACAAATAAATAGATAGAATCTAAGAGGCATTTTGGATACATATTATGACTTTCATGTGTAGACAAAACTAAACCTTGTATCATAAATAGTATAGTATTTTAAAGAATCCAAGAAAGGACTTCCCAGGATAATATAATAATAGCCATGTTTAATTTGTTCAAAGGGTATATTTATAGTTTGATTGAACAAATATATAATTATTTATAGTATAAATAGGAAAAGGTGGAGTATAAATCCAATTTTGGATAAAATATGAGTGAACAAAATTGAAATCAGACCCAAATTAATCAAAGCAATATGTTCATAGAATCCTTCTCCATTAAAAACATTTACTGGGATTTGGATATGATAGTGTTTCAAAATTAAACTATTTATTTGTTCCTTTTCCATAACATATGGTTCTCTCCTTTTAGTTTACTCCCTATTTAATATTTAATTGATTTCAGAGGGATGACTAGAATTTCTTTGGGCAAGATATCTTAGAGGCTTGCATATTGGTATGTCAAGATCAACTTGGTAGTAATTAAACAAATAGAATTGAAATGGCATGATAGTTCATACAGTTATACCATTTTTAATATCATAATGGATTTCATGAAATATCAAGTTTATATATAAATAGGATTTTTTTTTTTTAATTGACATTTATATCTCAGAGATATATTAAAAATAATAGCATGTATAAAAATATGGGATATATTAAACATCCCTTTAAAGAGAAGGGAAGTAATATCTCCCACTAATATCTAATGGTGTCTATATAAGGCCAATGTTGTTATATAGATAATTTCATAGGTCATCAATCAAAGAGGAAACATAGCTTGGATTGATATGAGATTTAGCCACCACTCTTTCTCAATCCTATATCACCATGGTAGAATGCATCACCCAAGTCCACTGAGAAATTTGAGATATGGATGGAATTTTTTCTTTGGGATATGGGATTTATACATGAAACTAAGGAGAATTTGGGCACTCACTATGATCTCTATGATATCATCCATAGGTTGGATCATAAAGTATTTAACTATGAATAAATAAGGATGCAATTTTCAAGAGGAATTTCAAAAGGTAAAGTGTTGGGGGAATAATGAGTCCATTATATGGCTCATTATATCAACATATTAACCATGTACCACCTACTAATCTACCTTATTTGAATGAATATTATATGCATTTTTTGACTTAGTTATATTTTAAAGTAGAAGATAAGTACTTATATATTAATTTATATGTGTATTTTATGACTTAGTTCTATTTTAAAGTATAAGATAAGTACTTATATATTAATTCATATGTGTGATTTAATTCTAACTACTTCAAATCAAAACATGAGCATATATTGGACAAGTATCTACAACAACAAGGTTTCAATAAAAGATGTGCAGACAACAATATGTACTTCAAATCAAAACATGAGCATATATTTATTGTTGTTGTTTATGTAGATGACATCATCTTTGGTGGTATAAACAAAAAAATATGCAAATAATTTACTACACAAATGTAAAGTGAGTTTTAGATGTCTGTGCTTGGATAAATTTATTTCTTCTTTGGTATACAAATAGAATAAACTAATGAAACGATATTTATATCCCAAACCAAGTATGCAACAAAGGAAATGCTCAAGAAATTTGGAATGAAAGATAAAAAACTAGTTATTACTCCCATGATAACTAGATGCAAGTTGAATAAAGACGATGAGTCCCTTGATGCAAATCATATAAAGTATAAATTAATGATAGGTAGCTTGATATATCTAAATGCATCAAGACTTGATATCATGCAATTAGTTTGCATGGATGCAAGATTTCAAGTTGTTCCTAAAGAGTTACATGTTAATGTAATGAAAAGGATCTTTAGATACATCAAAATCATAATTGACTATGACTTATGGTATCCTACAAGTGAAGATTTCACTTTGATAACATATATAGATACCAATTAGGTAGGAAGTGTGGATGATAGAAGAAGCACTAGTGGTGGTGAATTTTTCCTTGGAAATAGACTTGTTTCATGGCTAAGCAAAAAGAAAGAGTTAGTTACTCTCTCTACAGTAGAAGCAGAGTATGTGTAAGTAATGGCATGTTGTACTCAAGTCTTGTAGATGAAGAAAACACTCAAAGACATCAAGGTAGAGTAAAATTAACCTATCTCTATTCTTTGTGATAATTCAAGTGTTATTAATATATCAAATAATCGAGTGATGCATTCAAAAACCAAACACATATCAATCAAGTATCACTTCTTAAGTTACAGATAAAGAGGTCACAATGGAGTATGTGCCAAATCAAGATCAAATTGTAGACATATTTACCAAACCTCTTTCCAAAGAATAATTTGAGTATCTAAGATAGATTTTGGGAGTGGTGGATCCTACATCACATCACAAGATCCTAGTGATAGGGCATGAGTCTATGGGAAGTCTCATATAAGCTTTTCTAATCCCTAGAAGAAGAGAGAAAAGGAAACTTAGGTATGCATACTTTTAAAATTTTCTAATGATTTGATGGATTCAAATTCTTAGACAAACTCCTTTATTTGACATGGGAGAAACATTTGGATAAATAGTGAGAAATAGTTCCTTTGGCATTGATGTTAAATGGTGAGAAGAAGTGCAAATTCTCTTTGCAAAAGTTTGGAGAAAAAGTGAAAATGCTAAATAAGATTAGAGAATTTATCCAAGTTGAGTTTAGGCAAATGTGCCATTACCTAAGGGGGATAAAATTTGGTATAAACAACTTCAATTCATACTAATCAGAAGCCAATACAAGAAATGTGAGAGAAGGATCATAATATTAGAAGATTAGAGCATTCAATTTACCACCAATGACAAAGGGGGATATTTTTGGTAATATGATTGTCATTGATGTCAAAAGGGAGATTATCGACATTATGGATGTCATTGATGTTCAAATATGAGTATGGTGATTTAAAGATGTGAAAAGAATCCTATCAGAGTTTAAGGATAATTGGAGTGCTTGTGTGTATGAGTGGAATTCATCTGGTTCGTCATATTAATCATCTAGACATTTTGGGTCTATGATAGGAAAATATGAGAAGGTAATTTGTTGATGTCACCATTGTCACATGTGGATGAGTCTAGGGGAGTTGGTCATATGGTTATGATCACATTAGTCTATAGTTGTTATATGATAGATTTAAATTCATGTGATGAAGCACATTAAAATATATGGGGATACAAAGTTGGATACTTAAAAAAAATCACTAAGTTTCTATACTTAGCCAAATTTGTAAAAGGGTTCAAGTGGAGCTAAGTAAGTATGTTGATAAGGTCAGCATTTACACACATAAAGGTGCTAGGACAAAATGATCATATGGTTTTTTTTCATCTTTGTACCTAGTTTCTATACACTTAATCTTAGGTCACGTGATATATCTCAATAAAATATATGCATGAGCAAAGTTGTGATCCTAGGCATTTTGATAGTGTTTTCCCAAAGTCAAATTTATAGATTGTAATAAATAGTTGAGCATGAAATTTTATGATATCATGTATTTCATGTATGAATGTTTCTAGATTAGATTAATATATGGATGGTATCCCTTATGTGATAGGATCTTATGCACTAAATTATAGTTCATGCAATGAAGTGCATCAAAATTTATGCAAGAAAATTTTTTATCTTTGAGGTAGTTCTAAGCATAATTAGTTTTGTGGTAGAATAATCTGACTAACTAGATTAATCATATTATATCTCACATTAACTAAAGATTTAATAATAAATGCGTCTATGGGTTTGTTCATTATCATGTCTAGTTTATATGGTCCAAATTTTAGAACAGGTAGATGAGCAAAGAAAAGGATATGAAGGTGCAAATTTAGCCTTCCAAGCATATTGAGATGATCCCCATAGTCAAATCTACACAAAGTAAAGTTCAAGCTTGTTAAAATATAAATGGTTATCAATTAATCATAGGTTAGAGATCCAATAACACATGGTGAAATAAAAATGTCAAATTCACCTCCAAGTAAACATGCTAATGATAAGTGTCACAATCATAGATCTTAAGAAATAAATAAATCTACAGTGTGGTTCAAGTCAATTAGTCAAGGATCAATGTGAGGATGCTAAGTGTCTCAATATTAGGAATTGATAATAATGTGTATAAGGCATGTGCTAATTCCAAGTGTCACATTATTGATAGCTAAGCAAAGATAAAGATTGAGCTTGTCAAAATATCTAACAGTGAATATGTAATCATATAATGAATATTTAATAGAGTAAGTGGACTCAATGGGATAAAGTGCTCAATGTTTATCAAAATAGAGGTGAGTTAAAGACTAAGCTAGTCTAACAAGGTTGATCGATCGTATTCATTTCAAATATTAAAGATACAATGATATAAGGATAAGTGGTTGAATTTTAACCATAGATAGAGATAATGCTCATGCAAATATGAAGATCTAATGAAACACGAGAGCTCAAATCAGGAAGATTAATGGACATGTTTTAAATTTGAAAACTTAAATTTTGGAAGCATAAAAATATTGAATGGAGTATGTAATCCTATTAGAGATTGATCAAATAGATGAATATTAAAGATGAGTAATTTGAATGAAGACCATCAGATCATGGTGCAAAACTTAAGATCAATGGTTGATATTTAAGGATATGATCATCTTAACGGTCAAATGTAGGAAAATGTAGGTAAGACATAAATTATGATACATACAATGAGATTGATTTCTTTAATCAATAATTTTTTTGAAATATGGCATGTGCATCAAAACTAGAGCCCAGCATATGCTAAAGATAGTAATGAGACCAAGAATCATGATGGTGGAGCACAAGTTCAAGACGTGGGAAACTTGTAGTTAAAGACAAGAACTAAAGTCCAATAGAATAGAGCATGATCTATTAGCAAACTAGTATGAACACATATGGGATATGAACCCTAGATCAATTGTTTATATATATGTCATCTAGGATACAAGCAGATGCTACTAGTATTATTAAATTGTGTGAAATAGATAAATATAGAGACACATAACTAGAGGGGCAGTGAAGACAAGAGAAGGGAGGATAAGAGAGATGAATTGTAGAGCATGAATAGTTATAGATCAGCCCTATAATAGAGAACAAATAATTGGAGTCTTTTATGAATCTAAATTGTAATCTAGAGTTCTAGCTTCATATAGATTTGATTCGTGTGTGACATCAGATAAGTTGAGTTGGTGCTTAGTTAGGGAGTGGGTGTTTCCTTATAGTTTGTGCTCTTAAACTAGGGGATTGGTGTCTTCTTAGGGTCAATGCCCTTAATTGTGTAACTAGTGAGGTTTTTACTGTGAGGCTGGATTATAATAGTATATTTTAACAACTATTCTCATCATGGTTTTTCCCATATTGGGTTTTCCATGTATACATATGGTGTCATGTGAATTTGTGTGTGTGATCTCTACATATTTGTTTTTAATCTACATATGCTTTTTAATCTATTTTAAAAGGTATAAAAAAGGACTAAGTTAATCAATATATTGATTCACCCCTCTCTTAGTACATAGTTGTGTTTTAATAATTATAGCATTCCTACAATTGTTACATAAAATAAGCTAATAAACTAATAGGATCACAATTGTAATCCAACTTATTTATAAAATAGAAAAAGTGTTGCAACCATCTGTTCCCCATGTTTCAAGGTGAAACATTGGGAAACAATACTTAATAACATGTAGGCTTTTTATTTGGTTATAACATCTTGTTATTACATTTTATATTCAAATAACATGAAATACCATAATACAAATAGTTGATTTTTTTTATAAAACATTACTATCAGTATCAGATCTATAAATAGAATGCTATAAATGGTAAGTGTTTGCATGAATCTGAGAATGACCCATGAACATCTTGGAGAGGTGTATACAACATTACATGATCATCCAAAATGTCTTTGATGATATTTTAATATGACTAGAATTTTAATCTTATATTTTTTTACTAGATTCTTAGTTGGATCTAGAGTAACCTTAGAGTTTGCTTGTGAAACTCTAGGTCTCAATTTATTATTTTGTATTGTATTTGGAGTTGGTTATTTGGTAGAAGTTCCCTATTTTTAATTATATCTTGGTTTCCTAACTACATAAAGAGGTATTTTCTTTATTTTAGGCCTTATTTTCATCTTATTATTCAAGAATGTTTCCCAAGCAACCTCTCGTTTATTTTTTTTAGGAAGTGATGTTTGTAGATGAGCTAAGTGAGCCCATGGTGTTTGATAAAAGCTATTCCTTTTTGATGTTTTAATGACATAACCTATATATATTCCATAAGTAACATAAAAAAATTCACCTTATATTCAAGTTTATGCAAACCTTTTCTCAATTATGTGGTAAGCCTCATAGCTTCACAACCCAGTGAGCCATACTACCCATCACATGTCAAATACTTGATTTCCTAAAAAATATTTTTCCTCTATGGCTTAGGTAGGATTTAAATTTTGATTCCTTTTGTTAATCCTTAGAGGCTGAGAATAAACTTTGGAATTAATTCACCCTCCTCATGTAATAAATGTATGAGGTCATTTAAAGTAGACTTGCCTACTATTCGTACACCCTCATCAGGAATTCTTGATAACTCACTAATTACTTGGATAGTAACTAAAATTATTACTTATCTGACTTTGGTATAGTTTTCCTATAAATTAGTGATGAATTATTTTACTAACCACTCATCATAACCATAAAAATTATTTAGGAACTCAATCCACCTTGCTTATTCAAAATGGTAGCTATTGTTTTGTCCTCCAACAACAAATCTATAGACTCAAGCTTAGATTTCTTTTTTTGACCCATTTTGAGAAGTTTCAGAGCTTGTTTATATGTTGATCAGAGTAATAAGAGAATTAATTATAAAAAATATGAAATTAAAATTAAAAAAGAGGTTCCCTTCACTTGAATTTTGTTTTTAAGAAAAGTGACATGTTTGCTTTTAACCTGTTCTTAGTTATTACTAGCTTTAGGATACACTTGAAGCTTTATCCCTTAGTGATATGTAACCATTATCAAGAAAGAATAATTAATGTTATATGTGGAATGACTATAATCATAGATTTATAGTGTACCTCCATCCTTCCCCATGCATTAGGTTTCATTTTTAAACCCCAAAATTGAATTCCCAAGCTTTTGAGTTGATAATTGACTTATAAAATGTCTTTTTTTTCATCATTGTCAATCATGTTATAAATATTACATCATGCCCCCTTTATAAGAGAGCATATATTTCTTGGCATACTACCATTCTATGGAAATGACACTTTCCTTTTTTGGATAATCTAGCTTCAGGGATAAATAATCATGACCTTTTAACAACCTATGTCTAATCATATACATAGAAAATAAAGTAAAAAATACCTCAATTGTTGTGATGTTTCCTCTACCCTTCACACTTCCACTTATCCTATCATGATTACAACACATTAGTTCATTTAGGATCACATAAAATAGAGTACAAGCACCAATTTATTGATTTGTTCCTTGAGAATCTTCCATTTTTAGTTTTCAACTTCTCATTTTATCTTTATATATATATATATATATATATATATATATTCCTTTTAATTTTTTTTTTCAATTTTTTGGGAGGATTGCCATTTATGGTTTTCAATCCTCCCCTCACTAGGGATTGAATCTTCATTCATTGGCTATGATGGAAGAATAAGGTTCTTCCCCATAGCCAAATTCATCTTGAGACTAAATTTGCTTGAAAATATCTCCTTTCTTAGAGGTTGTTGATAGAGTCTTAGTATATGCCCATTGACTAAGAGTGTCTTCTTATTTCTATATATTAGAGAGAGATGAACTAACCCATTTTAAAAGATATTCTCTATTTGGTAGGGTCCCAACCATCCATTCCTGAGTTTCCCTTTGAAGTGTTGAAACTTAGAATCAAATAAGAAAACCCAATATCCTTTTAATCTTATTTACTTGATATGAGTGTCATGCCACTGATTTATCTGATATTATAAAAGTTATATTTTATGCAATTTTTCTATTCTCATTTAATATAATTCATTGACCTAAATAATTCTCTCTATTTTTTCTTCATCAAGATCTATTCACACCTTTGCTAATGTTCTCAAAGAATATGATTCAAATTATATGGGAAGTAAAGGCTTCTTTCCAAACAAAAGTTCATAAGCTGAGAAACATGTTATGGATTTAATTATGGTATTGTAAGCCCATACTACTTTAGTTAGTTTGTATGGCCAATCCTTTGTGTTGATGTTGAGTATCTTGGTCAAGATGTTTTTCAACTCTCTACTGATAACTTCAACTTATCTATTAGATGTGGATGATATGGAGATGACTTTTGATGGATGATTTAGTAGTGATTTATGAAATATTTTATCATATTATACACAAATTGAGGACTTTGGTCAGATACTATGGCCCTTGGTACTCCAAACCATTGCATAATTCTATAATATATGAAATCAACAACTATCTCTTCTCTTGCAAATGAAAGAGCTTGAACCTTTGCCCATTTGGTGCATAATATGTGCATACAAGTATTCCTTTATTTGAGATGGTGGATCAATAGGGCCAACAAAATCCAATCCCCCTTTCTCAAAAGGTGCTATAGCCATTTGAGGATGGAGAGACATTTCATTAGACAATGTGGGATTTCCCATCCTTTTGCAAGGATCACATTTCCATACATATCTCTTCACATTTATGTGGATTTAAGGCTAATAGTACCCAACCCCAAGGATCTTATGGACAATCATCTTGGATGAATAATGGCATCCTCTAGGTTCATCATGACAATTCCTTATGATGTTATAAATATAATCCTCTCTTACACACCTACAAAACACATGGTGAGGTCCACACTTAAATAAAACACCATTAATCCATTTAAAATGAGCACTATCTCTATTTTTTTTTCTTATGAGTTAAGTTGAAAGAAAACTTCCATGTGGCCAAGTACTTTTCCATGTCAGAAAACCATGACGAGTATGCTGAAATTGTGAATAGTTACTCATCAAAAAAGTTATGAAATTGTGAATAGTTACTCATCAAAAAAGTTATCTTATATTGGCTCCTCTTCACCGGAAACATTCAATGTTGATGAAAATTTATCAACCACATTGAAGTTTCTAGGTTTGTCAATAATAGTAATGTCAAATTATAGAAAAATTATTAATGATCTAATGATTGTACCTCCTACCACTAGTTTATTCATTAAATATATTATGGATGAGTGATATATGTAAAATAAGATCTTGTATCTAGTGATGTAGTGCCTAAATTTTTTCATTGCATACATAACATCAAGGAATTATTTTTTAATGGTGGTATAATTTATTTTAGTGAGGGTGAGATTATTGTTGATATAGTAGATATCATACATTTTTCCTTCTTCATATTTTGTCCTATAACTACCCCCATAACATTATTAGAATCATCTATATGTATGTGGAAAGGTTGTTCCCAATTAAGACCTCTCAGAATTAGAAAAAAAATAGTTTTTATTTTATTGATTGAAAGTCTTGTTGGCATTTTTTAGTCTATATAATCTCACTATATTTAGTAATCAAGGAAAACATAAGTAAAACTATTTTTTTAAGTCTTCTATGAAACATATATAATACCCTATATGTCCCACAAAATTTTTAATATCAGTATAATTTTTAGGAGGTGGATTAGAAATGACTTCAATATGTTTAGGATCCACTTGTATCCCCTAAGATGAGATGCGATGTCATAAAATAATTCATTGGTCATCCATTATCACACATTTTTCATGACTTAATGACAACTGATGCTACTCACACTTGGTCAAGACTTTGTCTAGGTTGTTTAGAGCTTCATCAAAAGATCCACTATGCATAGTAAAGTCATCCATTTATACCTCTACATAATAATTGGTTAGATTAGTAAATATAGCTAATACTACCCTTTGAAAGGTGGTAAGTAAATTATAGAGGTAAAAGGGTAACACTTTATAGGAAAATGTTCCCCAAAGGCATGTAAATTTTGTCTTATCCTAGTTTTCTAGGGCTACCTTATCTGATTGTAACCAGTAAACCCATCTAATAAGGATAAATAATTATTACTATCTATATTATCTAACACATGGCATATGAAATATAAGGGAAAGTAATCTCTCATGGTGGATTTATTTAGTTCTTAGTAGTCTATACATATTATCCATTTGCCATTATTATTAGGTAATATCACAAGTGGTGAAACCCATTTACTATCAGATATGGGGTAAATGAATCCCACCTATAATAGATTTTTTATTTCCTCGTTGATCATATCTCTTAGTGTTGGGTTGATTCTTCTTTAGGGCTGTCTCACAAGTTTAGTGTTTTTAGTATATATATGATGAGTGAAAACTTGGGTGGATTCCCTTCATGTAAATAGAATCCCATTAAAAAGATTTTGTATGGTTATTCAATATGTCAAAAACCTTAGTTTCTTATTCATTGTCCAACTAGTTGTTTATGTTTAACATTTTTTAGGTTGGAAGATTCTTTGCTTAGTCTCTAGGTAAATGGAGCATAATTACCTAAATTCACTCATCAAAGAGTTTAGAGGTCAAGGATGTGGTAACATAATATGGAAGGTGGTGACATATTTAAATAAATTCTCTCCTTGTGCAATTAATTTTTCTAATGTGCAATGAAAAACTAGTAAAAATATATTTAGACTATCTTATGATCATGTGATAATGCTCTATTGAATGGGTATATGGTCATATATGTCATCAGAAGGGATTGGTTTTTATATTGAGTAAAATATCCCATACTTTGAGCCATACTGATAGACTCTAGAGCTAATCTAATAGGTTTGAGAGCTAGTCTAACATACTTCATATCTATATTGTCAAACTCTAGAGCTAGTTTGAAAAACTTGAGATCTAGACTAAGCTCTTCCAAATTCCACATTAGTTCTTCCTCTAACTCATTCATGTGATATTTATTTATTACCATGGGTAATGAGGATATATTATTTCTATTTTTCTTAGGTTTATTAACCCATGGGTGATATGAAGGGTTTATAGATGGTTTTTTAGGTGGATACAAAGAAATTCATTTTGGTTTTATTTCATTTGAAATGGTCATCTCTCCTAACATATAGTCTATTAACATTACAAATGTGGCTAACCAAAGTATTCCAAATATTAATGGATATCCAAGTTTTTTTATCCTAGGATGGAGTATCATGAAATATAATGGACATTTCCAATATTATATTGTCATAGAGACATATTCTATGGTTCTTATAGGTTTAGAAATAGACTCATTTTCCATTTGAAAAATTGTAGAAGTAGGTTAGATCCCTGAAGGGATAGGGCTTTCATAGTATCTATTTTCATCATGTTGTTAAAAACTCATAGGTCCACAAGTACATTGGGTATCTCCTTCTTTACTATGGTTATATAAATAATAGGTATTATAGGATCCCCATACTTGGGTAGAAGGAGTTTACTTGATAATAAATCAACAAGCTTGACATTCACTTGTATAGTTTTTGGATATTATATTTTTCTACCTAGATTTTTTATGCACAAAACTTTAAATAATCTATTGAGTTTTGGGATATATCTTATGGCTTAAAGAGATGGAATTTCAATGTTTAACTTTCTCATCTCTTGGAATAAATAAAATTAACCCTTATTTCCTATTTTTTAAAGTCTTTTAGGAAATGGGATGGTTAGAGGGTCTATAATGTTTTCTTGAGTACTTTCCTTTTCTTCATTAGGATTATATTTAGTTGATTCAATAGGAGGGTCTAGTTTATCATTTTGGACTTTTGTTATGGTGATTTGAGGATTTTTAAATGTCATACCTTATCTCAATTGTACATTCCCATAATTAATGGCACTAACTCCTAAGGTTCCTTTTTGTAAAGTTCCATATATAGGAGTTACATGTCTATTATTTGGATTTTCTATAGGATGTGTAGGTATCTAAGGATAATCCACTTGTTTTAGTTCTTTTTTTTAGTGGTAGGTGGAGGAATCAATACCTATTGTCGTGAAAACCTCCTCTACTAATTAAAATTTTGATGGGGAACCCATTACTAGTTTGATCATGGTTGAAGATTAGGCTAAGCCATCTAAGGATGATAGTGAGTTTGAGGCATCCATGGATGTGGTGTAAACTCTTATGTGCCTCATGATGGAGGACCTCATGCTTGTTTAGGAGCCTATCCATCCAAAGGCATCATCCATGTGTTAGAAGGATCTCTAATACTGAAATGGTTTTGATTTTGATTGTGGGAAAATTAGTTTCCATGTCTTTTTATGAAGTTGATATCTTTTATTAGTTGGGTTACCTATTTTAGTTTATGTTTTAGGATAGGTAGGAGGTCACATTTCTTGGTATCATGATCATTTACATCACATATTTCACACATATTATTTATGTCCAAAGGGAAATCTTGGATAACATGTTTCAACCTACATTTAGGAAAATACATTGATATTGGCTCAATTGTAGCATTTACTTTAGATTTCAAGCCATACAGAATGGTTTTCAATTGAACTAAAATTTCCTTGAGGTTGGATAATTCTTCCATGAGTTGTCATGCATTAGTACCACTCTTTCATATTTTTAAATTTATAACACTCCCTCTTATTCTTGAGTAATTCTTACCATTTTAGTTATGTCATTGAGATCAATTTTGTTTGTTTCTTATTTCCACATATGGTTTAGGGATTCACTAGCATCATCATCAATACCTTTTAAGATAATTATTTTATATATTTCCTTAATTCGTATCCACATTTTTTATGAATAAATTGGAATTGGTGTAGGTATTCTTCTAAGTTTTCATCCTCATTTTGTTTTATCCTAAACATTTATTCCTTTTTGTCTCTTTTTATACAATAGTACTAGTATTTTTATAATAATTCAGTCTCCATATCTTTGCATGATGCAATAAATTTTGGTTTCAAGCCCATAAACCATTGTAAGGCTAATTATTTGAGTGTAGAAGGGAAAAATTTCAAATTTTGACTATCATTTTTATAATCACAAGTTTGACATGGTAATTTTAATTCAAAGAGGATTTGATCAAGAT
Source organism: Torreya grandis (assembly GCA_037957365.1). NCBI lineage: Eukaryota > Viridiplantae > Streptophyta > Pinopsida > Cupressales > Taxaceae > Torreya > Torreya grandis. Next base: position 1,768,743 of record JARHVA010002650.1, read on the forward strand.
ATTATGTAGGTTTTCCTTTAAAGGTGGGTAAGATAGAGAGGGAAATATACTTCATGGTAGTTATATCATCATCTTCTAATATAATGGTATAGGTGAAGGTCCTTCCAGGTGGATTATCCCTATTTTGTGTATTTCCATTAGGATTTAGTACATTCCCTGTGTTTTCTCCCATTTCTTCCTAATAAATGTTGTAAAGGGTGTTTCTAGGAAATAAAAAGTTATCAGAGGTGGATTGAAGGATACTTATATGGGACTCATTACTTTGGTTTATAATGTTCTTTAGCCTTAATTTCCTCTGGAAGGATGCTCTAGCTTTTGGATAATGATTCCAAAGTTCAAGTGGGGTTAATTATGTTTCTTCTTTAAGAGTTACAAAAGACCCTCTAATCTCTTATTGTAATTTTTACACTTTATCCAAGTGTGATTTTATGTTAGCACTTGTGGTATCTTGTTGAGAGTTCTTTAGAATGAATATTCTATATGAATCTCTAGGTTTGTTCATATATCTATATGAAATTTATTTTTCTTGTTAGCTTATGATATATACCTTACACCCAGAATGTTTATGGAAGAAATTCCAAAAATGTTTGGTGTCATCAGTCCATTCATCTAATCAATTCATTTGGTTGATTTCCTTTAAACCAAGGCTAGTGTCCAATCGTTGTATGTAATAAGGTGTGTAATTTATTTCTAACAATTGTGTTTTGGGGTTTTTTTTAAGAATCATCTAATTATAGGGTTCTAATCTACTCAATAGGAATTGAATCTATATAATTGCTTAAAGAAAAACTCTTACAGAATTAGAATGTTGAAAGTAACACATTTAATTTAAGGGAAACACTCTATGCTTGTGAAGGGAAAATGTTGATAATTAAACACACTTTGTTGATAAAAAGAAAACATATTCTAGTGTAATTGTAGAATTGAATTTAATTTAAATGGAAATGATTTTAGAAATAGAAAAATGCTAACAATGTTGTAAATAATAAATTAAAAGTAAATGCACACACAACTTGGGTGAGTGCATTTACTTTTAATTTATTATTTACAACACTTATAAAATGATTAAATGAAAAATAACATAAATATAGAGAAATATCACACAAAAACTCATGTTTCCTTGGGTGAGTGGGCCCCTAATCTCCCTTGGTATAGGATTGAAATCAAACTCAATCTTTTAGGAACATTCAAAGCTTCATTGATTTTTGTAAAAGGTTACAAATTGGAAAATATATCTAACACATACTTGTTGTTCCTAAAATATTTAATTCCATCTTAATTCTAAAACTCATAAGAATAACTAGAAGATTTTGTCTTAAGTTCAAAATATTATTACAACTGCTACCTAAAATAAACTAACATGATCACAACTACAATCTAACTTATTTGCAAAATAGAAAAAGATTTATATCCATTCCCCACATTTCAAGGTGAAACATTGGGAAAGAATAAGTAACAACATGCATGGATATAAGTTAGGTATAGCATATTTCTATAACAATGTGTTAGGTTCAAATAAACCAATATACCATAATACATATAATGATGTTTTTTTAATAAAACATTACTATAAGTATTAGATCTATAAATCAAATGCTATAACTAATAAGTGTTTGCATGAATGACCCATGAACATCTTGGAGAGGTGTATACAACATTTCATGATCATCCAAAATGATTTTGATGAGCTTTAAATATGACTAGAATAACTCTAGAGTTTTATTGATGTATTTCATAGCTCATTTTTATCATTCTAAAACTCACTTGTAGTACTCTAAAGCTTATTGTTGTACTCTAGAGCTTGACTGAAAAAATATAGAGCTTGTTTTTTAGAATCTAGGGTTTGGATAATAGACTTTAGAGCTACACTAAATAGATCTATAATATGCCCAACTTGCCTTCAAGGGTTAAATTACTTAAAAAATACATCGCATTTGATTATAGTTCATTTATATCACCTATACATGAAAAACTGAGGGTTAACAAAGAGTTAGGACTTAGTGGGAAAAACAAGTAGAATTGAATCACACATACAAATTAATATATAAGTACTTATCTTTTACTTTAGACTAGAACCAAGTCATAAAATTTAGATAATATTCATTCCAAGAAGTTAGATTAGTAGGTGGTAGAAGGTTAATATGTGGATATAATGAGCCATATAATGGACTCATCATTCTTTCCATACTTATGCTCAGAATTTTTTATTCTTTCTTATTTATTTTATATAAATTCTATCTCATTTAATTCCTTAATTCCCAAAATCTTAATTTTTCATTCTAATTTTTGGATGCCATTCCTCTTCTAGTTTATTCACAGTCATCTTAGTTAACTTGAATGCATTTAGGGAAAAAATCAGTACATTGGGTGGGTCATTTATCAATTAGTGGTACATTAATTATATTGTTTAAATAATAAATTGAAATAAGTAATGGCCATTTTGTATGGTAAACCCATGACGTGAGCTAAAATATAAGAGTAAAGTGCTTGAAGGATATGTTAAGTTCATGTACACACACATATATTTTTATTATAGGTTATAATAATAATAAAGAATATGTGTGTATGTATGTATGTATATAGTACACACACACACACACACACACACACACACACACACAACACACACACACACACACACACACACACACACACACACACACACACACACACACACACACACACACACACACACACACACACACACACACACACACACACACACACACACACACACACACACACACACACACACACACACACACACACACACACACACACACACACATGTATATTCACCTCAAATCCAATTATATTAAACCAATGCTATTATATTTTATTTAATAAAATTATATCTTTAATAAAATATTTCCTCCTACACAATTCCCCTAATATTTTTACTAAACATTTTCAACTTTGAAATTTATATTATATTAAGTAGTTTAAGTATTTCATGAGGATATTAATTATTTTATTATTTTTATGAATTATTAATCATGTGTTAAATTCATTAAGATAATGATGTTTCTATCCTATGTATTTTATTAAAACTCCTAGATGCACTATCAATATAGAATGTCAAGTAGGTTTACTAAACCTTTACAAGAAAATATTATATTAAAATACATTCATGAATGATAATTACATACCTCATTCATATAATTATGGTATCACATGCTATAAATATAACTTTTAAACCATAACTAAGGTGCATGGAACATTAAAAAAGTTAGTGACACTTTTTGTAAGCTTAGTGAATAACTAATAAAACAAATAATGCAAACGAGCACCTATAAAGTTATCTCCATTCTAGGTTTCATAAAGGTTATAAAACTAGATTAATTGTCATTATAAATTATCAAACCTACATACATAAATCATTATATTTCATATCCTTAGTAATGCATCCATATTTCTCTCTTTGATATTCCTTTACTAGGGGAATAACTGTTAGAGTTATAAGATGATTGAGAGGGGGGTGAATCAATCAACTAATATTTAATTTTTATTATCACTTATCATTCATTCATTGGAATTAATGAATCAACACAACAAGCATATGCATCTAAATTACCATCAAAGTAAGGAGACCACATATAAAGCATGAATAAGATAAGTTCATCATAACACAACATCTAATGTGGGAAACCCTCATGTAGAATAAAACCCACTCTCAATCCTAAAAACACATGGAATAATTATCCTATAAGGTATTCGAAACATGAGAATTTAGTGGAACACCCATTCTATAAGGATCACCTACCCCTAAGATGGTCAAGTCCTTCTGACCTAGATTTAGTGAAACACCTACTTCACAAGGATCACCTACCCCTAGGATGCTCAATTCCTTCTAACTTAGATTTAGTGAAACACCTACTTCAAAAGGAACACATGCCCCTAGGATGGTCAAGTCCTTCTAACCTAGATTTAGTGAAACACCTGCTTCACAAAGAGCACCTACCCCTAGGATGGTCAAGTCATTTTAACCTAGATGTTGAGAAACCTTTCAACACCTATGATATGAACATTTCTTCAACACTGATTTCCTACCAATATTATGGAGATATAATGTATATGAGCCCCCTTCACTTCTTCACACGACCACAAACATCTAAAACCACCTTTTGGATCACTCTACACTTCTCAGCAACAACTCTATAAAAACTTCAAAAATATGACCAAATGGTCATACACATAATCCACACTCTGATCTACCTCTCAAATCAATCACCAAGATTACAAAGACATAATCTATCCTTTGATCACAATCAAGGCATCCAAAACATCCTTTTAGATTACTCTAGACCTCTTCGTTCATCCTCAATCTTCAAACCTCCAATAACACTATTTATGACATCAAAAATATGACCTATAGGTCATACACACAATCATCAACCTAATCTACTCTATAAACCATCCACTAGGATCACTCCTTTTCTTCTATCCTTAAATCCACAACACTCACATATGCCTCTCTTTCATAAGTCTTCAAACCTATAAGAGCACTATTTTTGGCATCAAAAATATGACCTATAGGTCATACACATAGTAATAAACCTGATCTATTCTTCATTACATCTAAGAGGCAACCTTCCTTTCCTTCACTTCTCATCTCTAAAGTCTTCCTCCACTTAGAGCCCCTTCTCCCAAGTCTAGAAATCATCACCTTTGATTTCACCTTTTATAGAGCCTTCATGAATATTATCTTATAGGCTGACCATAATAATTTAGTTAACCCTTAATAAATCTTACATATCTCAATAACATTCTCATAGGTCAGCCATAGCATCCATGTGTCACCTTTAAGAATCTACACATTTCAATTTGGCCTTAGTATCCCTTATAGGTCTCATGGAGACCTATTCACCCATTTAACACTCCATTGAGTAAAAAAAGAACAAAAAATCACTTTTAAATACATGGGTCCACTACATACGATCCTTATGACATCTTCAAATTATTAATCCCACCAAAACATTCTATTTCTAAAGCATAATTTGCTCAAACAAACATTTTGTACACAAGAACATCATAAATGAACACATAGTCAAGTTATAAATTTTTGTTCATATTGAATATGGATTGGTTAAACCTAAAAAATACATACATATCATCCTCAAGTAGTCTAAAACATTCTCCAATATCCAATTCCCATTGAAACATCCAAATGCTATCAATAACAACTCAAATATCCTTCTCAAGTTACTTACAGAACATGGTCAAACACATATTCAACTTTGGATCTCAATAAGTTTTATTTTACAAACATTAAGAACTTATAAATAGATTTAATGGATGAAACTTGAATCTCTATACAAATTTCATTTTTTAATTCACCATTAAATTCATCCTAAATCAAAAGTTATGGCTCAAACACTATAGACTAGTTTTCCCTTTGCTAATTCGAATGCCAATGGTCATTGTTAAACATAAAACACTTTGCCATCATCTCATGTCCTCACATATTTTTATCAAATATGAACCATTTATCTCTTTAAGAGTATCCTAATATTTAACTATGCTAAACATATGTCACTTTGACATCATTTTGTGTTCTTTGGCAATTTTGACCAAATACGCATAGTTGATCTTCTTAGAAGTAGCTCAGTATTTACCTTTTCTCACTATTAAACATAAAATACTTCTTTTCATCACATTTATTCCTAATAATTTATAAAAAACATTCTTTTTCAATCTCCTTGGATTATCCATGTCTTTATCTTACAATGCTTACTATTATATCTTGATTAGAACTCTTATGATTACGACACTTGACACCCTCATGTGTCTTCTAATTTCTTTGCTATCAGTCCATGTGCTTGGGCCACTTGGAAATCATACATTCTTTGTTGAATCTTTCACTTGTCTCACACCATTAATATTTATAAGTATGAACCACTACTCACCATTGATCTTCTGTCAGATTAGTGAGCTTGTGACACTTGTCACCAACACATGCAACCTTTGACATGTTGACTTCATACATACCATTGGTATCAATATGTATGATTAAGTGCTCACCATTGGATATTTTATAGAAATTACCTCAACCTTCAACATGACTAAACTTGATGGTATTTGGTCCATCTTAGTCTACTAAAGCAACTTTGAAGCTTTATAACTTGAGTTAAAAATCACTTCAAGACTCTAAATTTTTAGGGTAGCTTCTTGTAACTATAAACAAATTCTCTATGTGAACATTTGACCATTATTGAATTTATTTTTACCTAAATTAAATGAATAAACTTACTCATTCATACATGTCTACATGATGTGCATTGATGGTCTAGATTCTCTTAAACTAGAATATGCATGTTCTTATTTCCAAATGCTCACAAAATAAACTAGATCTTTGTCAATATATCTATGGATGCCTCACAACCTCTTATTTTTCCTTATAGACATGCACAAGTGCCATATCTCTCCAAGAAATCCATCTTGGCTCATATGCATCCAAATCTTGCATTGTATAACTTTAGGCTCAAACTCATCATCATCATGACATCACCACTTTGTCATTAATTTTGACATCAATCTTTGACATCAATGACAACACTTTTCAAAAATATCCCCATTTGTCATCGATGACAACCTATTTTTTTCCTTCTCCCCCTTTACCAACATTAACAAAGTGGACTAAATAACCACCAAGCTCCTCTTAACATCATGAATGTATTCCAATAAACTTCTAGGTGATCAGGATGATTACATACCTCATATGAAACAATTGTTCCCCTTTTTTACCTACACCAATCTGAACTTAGGATTCTCTGATCCTTGGACCTATTAACCTATAGAACTCACAAGTTCCCTTTACTTATGCATGAAGATTCAACACATTTTATCACTGACTAGAACATCTCACAAATGGTTTTCCTTACATCATGCATGGATCTACAAGTCACTCAAAATATCTAAGTTAGCTCCCCCTAACTCTATGCATACCACCTTGTACTTCTCAATCATGCACCATGACAACACTCTTCTTTGATCATACACTGATATCAATGAGGACTAAACACACATGAACACCAAAAAATTATTGAACACCTTGAGAAAACTAAGAGGGACTCCCCCTAAGATCTTTGAGCTATTGCACCTTTTGAGCATCTTCAGATCTCCATACACCATGAAGAACCAAGACATAGGATTACTAGCCTTCTCTCTCAATCCACCTCAAGGATCACCAATAGAACATCATTCCAATGAACCTACATCAATCACCTCTACTCTAAGCCTTCTTTATACTTAGACCTAACAAACTAAACAATCTAGTTTCCCCTTTGATAATGTAAACTTCTCAAGCCATCTAAGTTAGCTCCCCCTAACTCCATGCTCCTCCTTATGCCAACCTGAAAGACTCCCCATTGATATTCATAACTAAACCTCACCTATAGAAATTTTGAGAACATCTTCATGTCCTCAACAACATGAAAATATCAAACTCAAAACACTATACTGCTTTGGGTCTCTAAATAACATCACACTGCTTTCATACTCTCACTTGCAAACCACCTCCAAGAGTACCAAAAAATCTTCAATCCACAAACTAAATAGGAAAAATGTTCTAAATTAACCATATAAATTTCATTGAAACACTCATACCATGCTATTTTGGAGAAATTGATTTAAAAAAAAACACTTTTCTTCATACTAGGACTATCTATACTCCTTGTACCCCTACCTAAAACTTGTATATCCCACAAATTTTAGTAGACATAATTTTAATACCTAAAATTTCATATTTGGATCACTCTCATATTCCCTCTCAATCACACCAATTTTCATCACCTAGCTCATCCTCTACAACATACTTCCTTCACAAACCTACTAGCTAATTAGGTCTCCATCTTGACAAAAACTTGAATAATTTAAAAACCACAAACGTTAAAATCTATTTTAATATTTATTTAATAACCCATTTGGTCCATTAAACTTATTAATAATCCTCATACCTCACCTCATAATTCAAACCACTTTTATAGCATAGCCCAAAACTCTAGAATCTCAAAACAAACATAGTCAACAAACCTCCTTCTGGTCAACACCCACCTCTAAAACTTATTACACACCTAGAGACAACCATCACAAATTTTTAGACCAAGATTTGAGCCTTCAAACCTTTTTTAACCTTGACTTAATATACCATGGATTTAATCTGTAATAAGAAAGATAACTCTGGGAGCACACAAAAACCTCCAAAAGGCACAAACAAGATCATCAAGACAGAAAAATACCTGGAACACATCATAAAGAAGTGCACAGACCTTTTTGAGCACCAAAATCTTCTTGAAATTCCATCAATATCATTATGCCACCTAGAAACACCCATCTAACCCTGTAGACATTGCATACACAACAAACACCAAATCAAAATGATAAAAGCACCTTATGACATCACTTTGAACTCATCAAAGCACATATTCCACCTAGACATACCTATTCTAGCTAAAAACACCCTCGCAAGACCTCATGCTTCTTCAAACTAATAAATATCTTCATGAATCACAACAAAGACATCTCTACTTCATAAGGACCTATAATAGAGGATCATTCCAGTCCTCATCACATGACTAAATAACCTTCTTCTTCTTCTTCTTCATCATTTTCTTGATTAAAAAAACTTGCTTGGCATCTATATCTTCTTTGACTTCCTTCACAATGCATGATGAAAACATAGGTTCTTAGCATATCTCTTCAACTAACACCTTTTCCTTTTTGAAAGTAGACAACAAGAACTCCTAGAAATCATGAAACTCCTTCTTACCTAAAAATTATTCAACTACAACAAATAAACCATCATATTGAGATCCTTCTTTTAGATTCTCCTTGGCCTTGAATGGTATAAATAACATGATTATTGGATCATCCACCTTCTTCTCTATTTGGACTAATATCAAACTTCCTTGGCACTCTTGGGACATCTCCAAAATTGATTCCTTTTCTATAGTATTAGAAGTTTGATCCTTGAACTCAACAAGACTAGCCTTCACTGCCTTAGGTCTCCACATCATGTTTTGATTTTTGATATGATTTTTAGGAGTATCTTTACTTATTCAGATGACTTGAGGGCTTATCAAATTTACTAGGACAAATTCTAGCAATATGACCTTTATTATCACAAATGAAATAGATAACATCATTCTTACCTTTTGATAGATTTGAATTGTGATCAATCTATGCCCAGAAACTCCTATAATAGCTCCATGAATGTCCATACTTGAATGACTTCCTTCTATAGTCCTTATCTCTATGACCATACTTATTACATTTATAATAGTGACCATGGAATAAACTATCATACCTTGAATCATTTGTTTATCTAACAAACCTTCTTGCATTACTTTCAAAGATTACATTATTCTTAGCTTGCTCAGGATTTACATGTTTCTTTTCCAATTTGTCCAACTTGTTTATGAGTTGTTCATGCTTTAATCTAAAGGAATAAATATTAGTCTTCAACTCATCATGCTCACCTTAATTTTAACTCACCTTGGTATTAATTCTTCTAACTGAGTCTTGAGATATTTACACTCTTCTTCTCTTGATTTTAAGCTGCCATTTGAAATTTCTAATTGACCTATGATATCTTTGATGACCTCCTTATCCTCCTTGGTTTCTTTATCCATGTCATCCTATAATATAAATTTTTCTCTTCAAGATACTTGATCAGCTCTTGATACTTTTTCTCATCTCTCTTGGTCTTACCTAACAAACTTTCCTCAAGAGAACTAACTTGCACTTCAATACCTTTGATCACATACCTCATCTTGTGATTCCTCTTTATGAGCTTAGCTTCTAGATCCACTTCTTATTCCTCACTATCATAAAACACTTCTTATTCTCCACTATCATGGTAAACTTCTTTGTCATACATGATGTCTTTTTATTTTTAACAACTTTCCTCTTTTGAACTCAAACTTGCCTTGGCATCTTCTACCTTAACCTTGATATCATTGATAACTTTCTCATCCTCTTTGGTATATTTCTTCAAATTACATATTTTATCTTCAAGTGCTTTGATCATAGCCTTCCATTATTGATTTTATTTCTTCAACTACTTATCCATATAATGATACTTATCATCTCCTTCAAGCCATTAAGCTTCCTCTAAAGGACCTACTTTGATACCAATTATTGGAGGTAAAAGATGAATGAGAGTAGGAAATGAAAATTTCAGCCAATATTTCATTTTTTGATCACTTATAATTCATTCATTGACATTCATTAATCAACACAACAATCACATGCAACTAGATTACCGTCAAAGTAAGGAGACCACATACAAAGCATGAATAAGAGAAGCTAATCATAACACAACATCTATTGTGGAAAACCCTCTTGGAGAATAAAACACACTCTCAAGACTAAAAATACATGGACTAATTTTATTATAATCTATTAGAAACATGAGACTTTAGTGGAACACTAATTACACAAGGAACACTTGCTTCATAAAGAACACCTACCCCTAGGATATTCAAGTCTTTTTGATATATATTTAGTAAAACATCTGATTCACAAGAAACACCTACCCCTAGGATGGTTAAGTCCTTTTCACCTGGATTTAGTAAAGCACCTACTTCACAAGGAACACTTGCCCCTAAGATAGTAAAGTCTTTTTGATCTAGATTTTGAGCACCCTCCCAACACCTATTATATGAACATCTACTAAACACTAATTATCTGCTAATATGATCAAGATATAATGTATATCATCCCCCTTCACTTCTTCACATAGCCATAAACATCAAAACCCACCTTTTGGATCCCTCTACACTTCTCAACAAATCTATCACAACCTCAAAAACAAGACCAAATGATCATATACATAGTTGACACTCTAATCTACCTCTCAAATTAACCACCAAGATTACACATACATCATATATCCTTTGATCACACTCAAGGCATCCAAAACATCCTTTTGGATCACTCTAGACCTCTTTGCTCATCCTCAATCTTCAAACTTGCAAAAAAACTATTTATGACATCAAAAATATGACCTATAGGTCATACACATAATCATCAACCTACTCTACTCTATAACCCATCCACTGGGCACAATCCCTTTCTTTTATCCTTCTCTCCACAACACTCACACATGCCTCTCTTTCACAAGTTTTCAAACCTGTAAGAGTACTATTTATGACATTATAAATATGACATATAGGTCATACATATAGTCATCAACATACTCTATTCTTCAATCCATCCACTAGGCACCCTTACTCTCCTTCACCTCTCAACTATATACTCTTGCTCCACTTATATCCCCTTATCCCAAGTCTAGAAATCATCATCTTTGATTTCAACTTTAATAGAGCCTTCATGATTATTATCTTCTAGGTCAGCCATAGTACTTAACTTAACCCTTAAGACATCTTACATATCTCAATACCAATCCCATAGGTCAACCATAGCATCCATGGGTTACCCTTAAGTAGTTACACCTTTCAATTAGGCCTTAGTAGCCCTTATAGGCCTCATAAAGACTATTTTATTATTGTTTAGAATAATGGAGTTTTATTCCTAACTCATAAATAGGTCTAGAGTAAAGTAAATCAGTAAATAATGTGCAATAATTAATCCACTAATTTATGTAAATATATTATATTTTTTCCTTTTTCTAAAAATAGTAATAAATAAGAGAAAATATGACCTAGCTTATTTTGAGTTGTCTAGTCTGAGATAGGGTCTAAGAATTCAGGTATAGGATTGAGACAGTGTCAGAAATAGGTTCCTAAAATTCATTTTTTTATTAGATAGGAATGTCAAAAGTGGGGCATCCTACTGTTCAGTGTTTTAGTCCTTTTCTAATGTTATTTTCTAGGTGATCTAAGTTTTTTGGGTTTTGCTCGATAGGTCTGTGTTACCCTATCAATAAAATATCAAATCTTAAAAGTATATAGAGCTTGCTATGCATTTGTTTTAATCTTCGAAAAACCCAGGAGCTCTTTGTGCTTGAAATTGAAAGTAAAAGTTAGGAAAGAGAGAAAAGGGGTTAGTGTGTAAAGGATACATTGGATGCACTTCACACCTTATGTATGGGCACATTGCCTACATACTCATACTTTAAGGAGTGATCAAGACAATGTAGTTCTCTCATCGAAGTGCTTGGTGTAGTTGTGTATGAAAATGCAACTATATGTGAAACTAGGTGTATTTTAGATGGTTATGGATTGGTGCAAGGGTTTGAATAGGCTTGCAATAATATTTGAAGGTTGTATGTAGAGAATAGGGAAAAGTGATTGAGTGTACTTACTTATATTCTTACTTATCTCTTGTAAATAAGTGCCAACCCTTACAAATGGACTTTGAATGGCCTTTTATAGGGAAATTAATGATCTTGGGTTAAATGAAACCATGTTAGGTTGACATGAATTAGGATAAGGATTCAAGAAAATATGACTCTTAGGAACAAAAATACACTTGGACAATAGTACCAAAAATAAGACATGCTAGGTTTTGGTGATCCTATCCAAGTTAAGCATTGTTGTCTAGAGGGAATGAGACCTAGGGGGATGGATCAAAGCTTGAAAGAGCTACCTGGGTCTATAAGGGTTAAGTCTTCAAGGCTGTGAATGATTGGAAATTGATGAAATAAAATCCTATAAGGGTTGTGCAAGTAAGTAGGAGGACCTATGGATTGGGTGTCATTATCCACACTAAAGTAACTAAATTTCACATTCTATATGACTACATTTCCCCTTGCCTTTATTGTAGTTATGTATCAAAGCAAAATACTAAGATAAAGGAAAAAATAGAAAGCGTACCTAAACTTACCTACAAAGGTGAAGCCCATGAAGTTTTGTGTGATGCTGAGTAATGTTGGATAGTGTATAAAGAGCACATTGTGTAAGTGTGAATATACAAAATGAAAAAAATATTAGATCAATTCTTATTATATTTTATATAAAAAAAGAACATATAAAATTTGAGTCAAAAAAAATGAAGAGAAAGGAATGAATACAACTCACCAGGTACGTGAACTAATACAAACCCTATTATGATCTTGAGTAAGGCTGAGTAATGTTGGATTGTGATGGATGATGTTGTAACAAAAGTTATATCATGAATAGAGTTAAGTTATCAATTCCGTAGAAAATGCCTCAAGAATACAAAATCTGGCTCTTTGGATCCATCATCACCTACCAAGTGAAGTTAGATGACCATGCATGTGATAGTAGATGTCTAGACTATGTGTTCAATCCCTCTAAATAGGTGGCTCAAGAATAAAAAGGTTGGCCCTTTGGATCCATCATTACCCTATGAAGTGAAGCTATGAAGTGATATTAATATAGAATATATGTCATATGAGATGGCTCATGGAGCCCACAGATGCTCTAAAAATTTGACAATGTGGTGTGGATAGTTGAATGTATGTTGGAAACTAGGCCACTCTTGGCCATTTCAAAAGATGTAAATTAGGATTGTATTAAAGCCACTCCAAAATTGATACAATATGATTATGTGAAAGCCAACTCAGGAACTTGGATACTTGGGAAGTTAAACTTGTATTAAATTTCAACTTGAGAATGATCCCAACCACCTGTAGATGGAGTAAGGCATGCAACTATTGATAATGCTTGGGCAATAAACTAAACTCAAAAATAGAAAAAAGACCAATATGCCATGCACATTGCCTAGAATAACTAGTGTCTAGAACATGGATTTTGATCTAGAAGTTATGTCAACTTCCCAATCTAAAACTAGAAGTGAGAGTCATCATGTTGCACATGATACCCCCTATATCTAGATTCCCACAGAAAACTATACTGAAACTACTAATTCTAATTGATCTAGATGTGTAAAAATTGTAGATAAAATGAAAATTTTACCTATTACTAGAAAACATGGGTGTTTTTATGCTTAAATAAGATTTCAAAAATTAGGACACCCTTGTGTTTGACATTGTTATCTATTTTCAGCACTATTGACCTATGTTGAAACTAGTTATTGATCTAGAATTATCACTATTTTTATATTCTATTTTGACTAGTTCAACCTCTAGATTTTGAACTGAGTGATCTAAATGCTATTGTTTTAACTTATATGATATTTACTATCTATGAAAAAACCCTTTTTTGTTGCCCCTTCTTTTGGGGATAGGAATGATAAACTTACAATGACTGCCCTCAGAAGAAAAGAGTCTTATAAGTGTGTTATGTTGCATAGATACATGATATAACAATGATAATTAACAAGATATCTTTAGATATAATAATTTTTGTATCGATATATTTTTTAGATCAATATGGGTATGCCTAGATAGATACAATAATGTAAAATCATGTGCAATATACTGAACTAGAACTGAAAATATTAGATGTTAGTTGTTAAGGAGGAATGGAGAATGATGCCCATCATGGCATTCGAAATAGAAAGGTAAATGCATGATATGGATCATGAAATTACAAAAAAGGATAAGCAATCAATTAATAAGCATACAAATCAAGAAGCAATAAGTAAGAATCAAGAAGCATATAAGGTTGGCCAAGGGGCCATGAAAACAAGGGACATGGGCACATGTCACTCAAACTGGAAAGCAAGCATACAAGGCATATTCAAATTCCACATACACATACAATTTGAAATAAGCAAATATTGGCATGAAGGCCATAAGCACATAAAATATTATAAGGGACATTGGAAAATGTCCAAAGTTACACACACATGAATAGAATTAAAGGACATAGGCAGATGTCCTAAGGCACACATAAGAAACAAAACTAGAATTGGAAATACAATCTCATCTAGCTACATAAATCAACAAAGGAAAGCATGTAAAAAATATAAAGGTAAAATCACATATAAATACTTAAATTAAGAGTGAAATTATGCAAGACATGTTTAGTACAAGACTAGGTATATGTTAAGAGATACACAAGTGCTAGATACTAGTGAAATTTTGATAGAGTAATCTATGTAATCCAATAAGTAATGTACATTAGTATGATAACTCAGAGTGTGTATTATAGTATTGACATAACTTGGATGGTGTTTTCATGTAAAAGATGCCCCCAGTGGGTATGTATATCGATGTGTGTCTCAAATGTAGAAAAATGAATACCCCCTCAATGGGTATAGTGAACCAATCAAGTAGCTGGATGTCACTACACACACTCAAAGGAGATCATGTGAAGCATGGTTATGTAGATAAATTGATAAAAAAAATCATAAAATAACAAACATAAGTCTAACATAGTAGTATAAATGTAAAACATGGATGATGCATACAATGTAAATGTTTTTGGTGTTTTTGGATTATTTGAATGTTTTTGTATTTTGAAATTTTGTGAATGATTTTGTATTTTTATATAATCTATGTACAATTAGTAAAAATAGATTATGTACAAGTAGGTTAGCATAGGATGATACTAATCGATGAGTCTCATGGGAGACTCCTTATCATGGTATCCTATACTAAGGAGTGGAATCATGCGTAAATGTGAAGCATGATGAAAATGCTAAGACTATGGCTCTAAAAGCTATATATGTTTTAGATGCTCCAAAATCTCTGATGTAGAAACCAACTGTGGGTTCCCACTATAATTCTAATAATTGGATGTAATTTTATGGCTCTTAAGGACCCATTTGGAAGTAGGAAATGCTCTCTAAACATATGCTTTATGTGTAGACCCATGAGATCTTAATGAAACAACTCTGGGTGTGAAAACTATAGCTAAAATATATCTAGAATCCCAAAGATATGAAGGTGTATGAACCCTCTATACTGGTGATGGATGTATCAATTGTGTCTGAATTGGTACCGGAAGAAGAACTATAACTGGTGGGGAAACTAAAATTGGTGAAGAAGCATGAACTAGTGACTACAAAGTAGATGGCTCTAAAGTGGGTAGTGGTAATTCATATAGAACTCCACTAATTGTAATAACATTATTAATGTGAATGAATTTCATGCATCTATGAAATTTAGATTGTACTACTCAAATTCTTTGAATCTATGGGTGATCGAGTAACACATCCAAAACTCTTGCACTAGGAACTATAGTGAAATGTGTGGTCACATGTGTTGGACCAGTCTATGAAGGAATTACAATCTCACCCAATGAACTCTATATGTGCCCACTAAATCCACTAATAACTATATATATCAGGGTGATATCATTCTCTAAATAGCCTAAATATTGTAATAATGTAATGGTGCACATGTTGACACTAGAACCATGATCAATTAGAATACTGTGAATGGGTTGATTATGAATATGTGCTCTAATAAAGAGTGCATTATAATCTGAATTATCCTCCATAATATTTGTATCTAACAAGGATATTGAAGGTCTAGTTGGAATGTTAGACTCATAAACACTAATCATACCACTCAAAGGATGTGACTCAATTGAAGGTGCTTGGTATGTAACTAGTGGTTGATGTGTATGATATGCATGGTGAAACCTTGATGTGTCCCCTGTATCTTATTTTGAATGTTGTGGAAATAGATCTGAGAAGATTTTCAAATCTTTATCATGTGTTGTTTTTTCCTATGGAGGCTCAACTAAAGTGCCAAGATCAAGTAGGTTGTCATCTATCAAGTCATGTATCTTATGTTTCAAATTGATGCATCTATTTATAATGTGGCCTAGTGCCCTATGGTAATTTCAAAATGCCTACTAATAATATACCTTAGGAAGATGTTTACTTAGATCAACTTCCTATAGGAGGGAGAGATATGATATTAAAATCCAAAAGTTATTTTAAAACCTTAGCTAGAAGAACTAGAAGATGTGAGAAAGTATGTTGAGGGGGTGTAGATAAACTTATATGCTGAGGAGGATCTAAAGATGCATATATTGTAGGTTGATTCTGCCCTTTTGTATCATTGAACTTGACCACTCTTATTAGTTGTGTTTGGAATGCTTGTATACTTGAGTTTTCCCATTGAAATGAGTTTCACTTGTCTTTCCTTTAGTGTATGACACAATTTAGTGAAGGAAGAGAATAAATTGAACATAATTAATTCATGAAGTGCTGGTAGAAGACTATGTTTGAAGAGGTCTTATAACTCATGATCTACCATGGGTATAGTCATCTTAGCCAAGATGGTCTTATACCGAAGAACATAGTCCATGAGATGCTCATTTGGTCATTGTTTCTATTGAGGAATTTGAGCATATGAAACCTTATCACCAATGTTAATGTTGAAGTGTGTTAAGAACATGTAATCTAAATGATTGAATGCATGAATTGACTAATTTAATAGACTATAAAACCATTGTAAAGTATAATCATTTAGGATCTATGGAAATATCTTGTTAAGTATCTAGTCATTGGGTTCATATTCCAATCATCCTACATGAAATGCTCTCAAGTGTGTCTCTAGATCACCCTTTCCATCATAAATATTAAGTTTGGGTTGAACAAAAACTTGTGGCAAGGGTGTAAAAGCAATACGACATGCCAATGATGTATGCAGTAAAGTAAAAGAATCTAATTCATACGTAGGTCTAGTGGTACTTTAATCAAGATGTATCACCTTGGATTGAAGAGATATTATCTCTTACATAAGGGCTACCACATTAGGAGAGAAGGATGTACTAGCTATAATTGGTGACATAGAGGCAAGTTGGGCTACTATAGGGGGTTGTTGAGACATAGTTGTCCCTATAGTGTCATTTTCAACTAGTTAATCTATGGTATGAGAAGATTGACCATTGTTAAATTTTTTTTATTCCTCTTATATAATTCTAAGCATATCATTTTACATATTTATATGTTTTGTTAAGATTTCTTGAAGTTCTCTTTTATCATTTTCATCAAAACTGGTATATAGGGCCATTGTGAAAGTAGAATAATAATTTATAAATGTGTTTGAATGTTTTACAATAAGTTTTAATATGCAATGTGATAGAAAAGGAAAGTATTGAATATAATAAATGAAAATTCCTAAAAATATCTAATTGTAATTTGTGTAAAAAGGATACGGAGCACCCAAACATGTAAGGTGATACTGCAAAAAGCAAATAGGTCTTAGTATATACAACTAAGGATTATTCAATGAATTTTTAAAATTAGTATGATAATTTAAAATTTTGATATGAATTTATATAAAACTTGAAGAATTTTGCTTGAAAAAATTAGGAAAAAATCAGAAAATATTTCTAAAATTAGAAATATATTTTTCTTAGTGTTTGGAATGTTTTTGTATGCAAAAAGGACCTAGTATGTGAAAACTAGTGTTTTAAAAAAATATATGATAATTTTTTAATTTATTTGTATATTTTTTATTTTTACATATAGGAAAAATCATGAAATTATGGAAAAAAATTAGAAACAATTTACCCTAGGGTTTCTAGGATTTTTGTGTGTAACTTGAAGTCGAGTTCACCAAATGTTTTATTATTTTTCAAAATAATGGAGTTTTATTCCTAACTAATAAATAAGTATAGAGTAAAATAAATCAGCAAATAATGTACAATAATTAAGCCACTAATTTGTGTAAATAGATTTTATTTTTACCTTTTCTAAAAATAGTAATAAATAAGATAAAATATGACTTAGCTTATTCTGAGTTATCCAATCTAAGACAAGGTTTGAGATCTCAGGTACATGATTGGACAATATTGAAAATAGGTTCCTAAACTTTATTTTTTGATTGGAAAAGAGCATCAAAAGTGGGACACCCTATTTTTTGGCATTGTAGTCCTTTTATATCACTATTGTCTAGGTGATCTGAGTTTTCTAGGTTCTGCTTGGCAGGTCTATGTTACCCTAACAATGAAATATCAAAGCCTAAAAGCCTATGGATCTCATTGTGCATCTATTTTAATATTCAAAATCCCTAGGAGCTCTTTGTCCTTGAACTTGAAAGGAAAATTTGGGAAAGAGAGAGAATGGGTTAGTGTGTAAAAGATACATTGGATGCACTTTACACCCTGTGTGTGGGCACGCTGCATACATACCAATACTCCAAGGAGGGATCAAGCTAATGTAGTTCTCCCATTAAAGTGCTTAGTGCAGCTGTGTATGAAAATGAAACTAGATGAAAAATTGGGTGGAATTTAGATGGTTAGGGATTGGTGTAAGTGTTTGAATAGGATTAGAATAATATTGAAAGGCTATATGTAGAGAATAGGTAAAAGTGCTTGAGTGTACTTAATTGTATTCATGCTTATCTCTTGTAAATGAGTGTCAAACATTATAAATGGACTTTGAATGGACTTTTATAAGGAAATTAATGATTGTGGGTTAAATTAATTCATATTAGGATGGCATGAATTAGGCTAAGGATTCAAGAAAATATGACCATTAGAACAAAAATTACAATTGGACAACAATGACAGAATTAGGACACCCTAGGTTTCAACACTCCCATCTAAGTTAGGCACTATTGTTTAGAGGGAATGAGACTTAGGGGGATGGATCTAGGCCTTAAAAATCTACTTAGGAATGTAAGGGTTAAGTATAAAATGTTGTGCATGATTGGGAATTAGTGAAAGAAAAACCTATAAGGGTTGTGCAAGAAAGTAGGAGGACCTATGGTTTGGGTGTCATTAACCACACTAAAGTAACCAAATTTTGTATTTTATATGACTACAATGACCTATTCACCGATTCATCACTCCATTATGTAAACAAAGAATACAAGATCACTTTTAAATACATGGGTCCACTCCATATGATATTTATGACATCCTCAAATGATTACTCCCTCTAAAACACTTATTTGTTAAAGCACAATTTTCTCAAAGAACATTTTGTACACAAGAACACCATTAATGAACACAAAGTCAAATTATAAGCATTTTTTCATACTAAATATGGATTGGTTAAACCAATAAAATCCATATAGATCATCTTCAAGGAGTTTATAACATTCTTCAATAAATAATTTCCCTTGAAATATCCAAATGCTATTAAGAATAGCTCAAATATCCTTCTCAGATCACTTATTGAACATGGTCAAACACATAGTCAAATTTTGATCTCAATAAATTTTATTTTAAAAGCATTCATACCTTATAACTAGATTTACTATATGTGTCTTGAAGTCCTCTACAACTTTTATTTTTACTACACCTTTGAATTCATCCTAAATCAAAAGTTATGGCTCAAACACTATAGACTAGTTTTTCCCTTTGCTAATTCAAATGCCAACGGTCACTGTTAAACATCAAACACTTTTCCATCATCTCATGTCCTCACATATTTTGATCAAATACACACCATTTATCTCTTCAAGAGTATCCTAATATTTAACTATGCTAAACATCTGTCACTTTGACATCATTTCATGTTCTTAAGCAATTTTGATTGAATACGCACTATCAATCTTCTTAGAAGTAGCTTGATATTTACCTTTTCTCACTGTCAAACATCAATCAATTTTTATCATTTCACTACTTCTTAATAATTTATAACAAACATGCTTCGTTAATCTCTTTGGATCAACCAAGTCTTTATCTTTCAATGTTTATCATTAGATCTTGATAATAACTCCCATGATTATGACACTTAGCACCCTCACCTTCTAAACACTTTACTATTAGTCCATGAGCTTATTCCACTTGGTAGTCCTATGTGATTTTTTGACTCTTTGACTTGTCTCACACTATTGATCTTCATAAGTATGAACTACCACTCACGATTGATATTTTGTTAAATTATCAATCTTGTGACACTTGTCACAAACATGCACTAGCTTTGACATGTTGAATTCATATGCATCATTGATCTCAATATGTATGATTAAGTGCTCACTATTGGATCTTCTAGACCAATGACCTCAAACTTCAACATGATTAAACTTGAAAATCTCTATCTCATCAGAGTTTGCTAGAGTAAATTTAAAGCTTTATAACTTGAGCTAGAAATCACTTCAAGGCTCTAAATTTTTAGGGTAAATTTTTGTCACTATAAACAAAATCTCCATGTAAACCTTTGACCATTATTAAATTTCTTCATACCTAAATTAAATGCATAAACTTATTGGTTTATACATATCTACATGATGTGCAGTGATGGTTTAGCTTCTCTTAAGATAGAATATGCATGTTCTTCTTTCCAAATGATCAAAAAACAAACTAGAGATTTTTCAAGATATCTATGGATGCCTCATATCCTATTCTTTGTCCTTATATACCTACACAAGTACCATATCTCTCAAACTAATCCATCTTAGCTCATATGCATCCAAATCCTACCTTGCACAACTTTAGGCTCAAACTCATCATCATCATGACATCACATTTTTGTTATTACCTTTGACATTAATGCACACATGAAATCAATCTTTGACATCAATGACAACACTTTCCAGTAACAACCTGTACTATAATCACACACTCAATATAACTAAATGAGTGGTTAAACTAGGCTAAGAAATCAAGGAAATATGATAATGATTATCTATATAAATATCAAATCATTATTCTAAACATGGTTAGGTCAAATTTTTATATCATCTAATGTTAATATTAATTCAATTTGATTAACAATAAGTAACAAGTTTCATTTAACCAATTATTCACTAGTTTGATAATTGTTCTAAGAAATTCAACAATGACTAAGAAAATCCATAGAATGTCTATATAAAATATAGATCAAATCCATATGGATATTAATTCCACTTATTAAAAAAAAATTAATAAATATTTTTACTATAAAATTAGGATGTGACCTGTAGAGGCTGGGGGACCTATTTTTAAAACCCTCTTTGCTTCTTTGTAATGGTTGTGGGTCCTATCTTAAAAACCCTTTATTTATCTAGTTCATAACACTAGTTTCAAAAGCATTATCTGGTTCATATATTTGTTTTACCAAAATTATATACCATCAACTAATAAAAAAATAGGATGTGGCATCCATATTATCTATGAAAATACATCATCTTGATGGCTCTGTAAAAGTTAAAACTCAAAAAAATGAGGAAAAACCTTAAATAATTCTCCAATATCTTCTCATGTAGCACTCTCATTAGAGTATTGGTCCCATTATACCTTACACTTGGATATATCTATTTCACAAATTAAGTTTGTAAGTATTAATGATTCATATGGGATCTATTGGTAACAATCCTATATCTTGAACCTATAGTGATTTCTAATCCATGACTTGTGACATATCTGCATGATGACTTTTAAGTAAAAAAATAAAAAAAATTATGCAACTATACTATAATTAAAGGAAATGCAAGTCTATCTATAAATATATTTTTTTATTGAAAAGTGTAGTTTTATTAATAGAACAAGATATAATACATCATTAATCATACAAAAAATATGGGTGGAAAAGTCACACCCCAAAAAAAGTAATACTAACCCAAATAAGCCTTGAGAAGAACAAAGTCTAAACAAGGCCACCAAACAACCAATCAACCATTATTAAGTTAACTCAAGTGTACATAAATAAAAAAGACCAAAATAAAAGCACAAACAACAAGGATATCATTAAGAAATAATATGAAACATGGTGGAAATAAGAGGCATAAGATTCATAGGATCTTGAGGGTTCCCCCCATCCCCTTGAGATAGGGGTCCTCATCAATTAAGATGGGGTCCCAACCATCAGTGTGATAGTTAAATCAAGTATCATTCTATTTCTAGGAATCTTGTCTAGAAAGAAAGATATCCAATTCCAGCTAAAGGAACTTATCCTATATAGAGGGCATCCAACCCCTCTGTTATCAATCTATATTACACCTTTAAGGTAGGGGTTTCAAACCTACCCCATACAGTTGATAAAATTGAATCACCTCTAGGTATGGGTATCCTAATGATTGAGGTAAGCCTCTATATTTGGGGATAGCTCCCCTAATGCATCATCTATGCTTAAATCACTAAGCCTACTTGTATTGGTAAGGAAAAGGGATAGAAAAAGCTTGAAAACAAACTCTAAACTACAAGGGATGATGCACCAATATATTAAGTCTCATCTACTTGATATTTTAATAGCACTTATGGATATAACAAGGGATAATCACTAACATGCTTTCTCCAAAATGAATCCTAAAATACTCTTACACATCAATAATTCACATGGAGGCCATCCTAAATGACTATAACCTAAGGGTGATGAATGAAAGGTCTAATAAAAAACACTACCAATAAATTTCTTCTACAATCATAAGCATGGCCCTTCACACACCATGTGACATGCATAAGACCAATCTAATAACATCTAGGTAAGAGATAAATACCTAAAAAGGGATAAAAGATTCAACCACTAATGCAAATTAAACAAGCACTAAAAACACTAGAAACTAGTAGAGAGAAGGCTAAATCAATCTTTGTATTAGCTCAAAGGCTTCAAGATACAAATGGAAAGAGTTTTTCCATACCCAGTAGATGGATGTGTACAATGTATTTTCAAGCCCAATTTATAGAAAGTGAGAGAGAGAGAGAGAGAGAGAGAGAGAGAGAGAGAGAGAGAGAGAGAGAGAGAGAGAGAGAGAGAGAATATGCTGTGGTAAAATTACATAATCACCATCATCCATAAATTATAACATTTATGAGAGTAATAAAATAGTCTCATAACTCTCCCCATGCATTGACTTGGTGGCATAGTGGCCTTAATACAAGGTGGCCTAGTGGTTAAATGAGGATTTACAAGGTCATCTATTGAAGAGTAGTTATAAGGAGATTCCTTTGACATCTTGACCTTCATGATACCTTGATCAATTATCATGCTCCATTACCTCTTTATTACACTGAAACCCATGATTTCTTGGAAACTTTCAATGATATGATTAAAATTTTCAAGACTTATCTCATTATAGAATAGAGTGAACTTATATTCATTCTCCTTCACACTCATTTCTACCATCAAAGACCTGTAATCTCTTATCAAAAATATGACTTCCATAGGTGTTCTACTTGATAATATAAAAACCTAAAACAAACTTGTTATTCACTTGGATGGTCATCCAAGACTATTGTTAACTAACCTTAAAGGTATTTTAAAGGTTTTTATACCATTGATGACTTATGTAAGGCCTATAGCCTTGATTTTCTTGTGAAAACAAAAAGATAGTCTTCATTTAAGCATTTTTTTTAGTTTTAAATATATTATTAGCACCATTTGAGTCTATTTAAAGGATTTTACGATATAATTTTACTTCTACCTAGGTCTAAGAGGTCTATTCAGCTAGTTAAGGAGATCTAACCACTCAAACATCCAAAAATATGCATTTAAGGCATGTTTTGTGTTTTTTACTCACATTTGATAATATATTACTTTAACAAGTGTATATGAAGTCTATTAGTGTCATCCATTGGTATTCAAGTCCATTTTGAGTGCTTTTTGTGCTAACATTCTCCATCGGGTCATATTATGAGTTTTGGAGGGTTTAGAGTGGCCTACCATCTTAATGATGACTCATAAATAACAAGACCTATATTGGAGACTTAATGAAATGAATCTTAATTTAATAGACCCCATCAAATTTACATAATATATATTTCCCCCATGAATCTTTTATAATGAGATCTGAGTAAAAGTTGGTACCTCTCAAGCTTTTTCTAGGCAATTTAGGCATACCTCCAATCTTAAGGATCATTCATAAATATGTCCCCCTAAATATAACTCTCTTTATCATGGATGGAAAGTTCATAGAGGTCTTGAAATATCATTATGATTATTATTCCACATGTATCTCTTCATTTAAGATATAAGCATCTTAATATGTAACTCTAGTTGGCAAACTATGATGGGAGAGCTCAAGGAGTCTTTAGGCCAAATTATCTTTTTACTATTTCTCACTACCTAAGACACCATTTTTAAGACCTATATTGTCTCTATGAAACCTCATATATATCCACATCTTCCTTAGGAACTCATATTTTCACAAGAGTGGAGTTGGAGGTTTAAGGGCTATGCAAGGTTTTAGGCCTTATAGGCTTAAACTGATCTTGAAGTCATAAGACCACCTATAGGTGATTATGGTGGTATAAAATCATTCTTAACATATCTTATATTCAAATCCAACCCTATATATAGTCTCATAGTGGATTATATCTTTATCTCTACCATTCCTCCTCTTCAGCCCTGTTATGACCATCATTAGTTTATGTTAGGGTTCTCAAACCAATTGATGAAAATGACCTTGGTAACATATGTTTTCCCCTTTTCTCAATCTATCTCACCCATTTTCAGGTATTAGATAAATTGGACAAATTTTCATCCTTACTCAACACTATACCTACTTATCAATAAGGTCATAAGCTTGATTAGTAGCCTTGGAATGGGTCATAGACTTGCAACCTCAGAGAGAGTGACTTGAAGCATGGTTGGGACCTCTTCATAAAGGGTTAAAACATTCCTAAAATTATTAACCTTATTTAAACCTTGCTCCAAGATATATTTTTTCTATATGTATGTAGGATTGATGTGACTCTTGAACTTTTCCCATAGCCTTGGGACTACCTCCATAAATGACCCAAAATTTCATGCTGACTATCCTAATCACATTTAGCCCATTCTACCTATGTATCTTAAGATATTCATATCCATTTATTATTTATTATTTAATAATACCATGTTTGAAACTTATTAATTCACCATCTCAATACTATCCTACCTCCATGAAGACCTTGCAACTTTAAGCACCAAATATTTTGACCATCTTTCTACCATAAATAATAATTACCATGCCTCTCAATAAAATTAGGAGTCCTAAAAATCTTGTCATGGAACATTATTTGGAGGATTTAGGGCATTCCTAGACATTATATAACCTTATAAACCATATTTTAAGTAATAATATGACTTTATAAGAATCAAGATACAAGGTAAACCCTTTGGAATCTATCTTTTCTTTGTATACCTATGCATACTTCATAGTTATTTCCTTTGACATGGAAATTGACTTGATAGTGTTAGGGTGTATGAATTATCTCATAACAAATTTGGCATTTCATTATATCATGAAACACTTCTAGATAAAGCTCACACTATCCAAAAAATTGTTAAGACATCCTTCCTAGCTCAAACCCTTTGAGATTCTTGCATATTGAAACTTTGTGAAGTTACCCAAATACCTTGAAGTTTTAACAGTGTTAAATAATATTACCTTATTCTAAATAAAATTGAAAAGGTTAAATGCATTTCAATCATATCCAAACTATTCTAGACATTAATTGAATGGTCTTATGCCCTATATACCCTTGAGACAATCTTGAAAAGTTTGAGAGTTCATATTGGGCATGTGTTGGAAGGTCTATATGTGTCCTTAGTAGATATGACATAGTCATCATAATATTTTTGACTCTCAGATAGTTTTGGTGTCTTCATTAGTCTTAAAAAATACTTTTGATATACCTTAAAAATCTCAAAACCCCCTATGATCCTCTCACATTGGCCAACTAGGCTTGCAAAGAAGTTAAGCTAATTCTTCTTACTACGAGCCACTAGAAAGGGTATGAGACATACTTAAAACTCTAAAAAAGGTGATGATCATGTTTTAGGATCTTAAAGATATGTTATGATACTTTAAGACCAAATAATATGTTTTCATCCTTCTTTAATGAGCATACTACCCTTTTTATCCCAACACCTTATGACTGCCTTGCATTCTAGATCTATAGAATCACATTCAAGGGAAGAAGAATGGATTTTTTAACTTGAGGGGTTGTGAAAAAATCCAAAACACCTTACTCAATTATATTAAACCATTCACATAATTAAAATCTTACTTTTATGCTTGAAACCTCTACAAAACCTAGTATTTCTCATTTCCATACAAGTGACTGTACCATCAAGCTATGTGCAAAGACCCTTCACAGAGTGTAGAACATGACCTAGGTGTTTTAATGGAAGATTAATGCATTTGGATCCATTTATTTTATTTTTACTCCCATCTATTTGATTATAGGTTTTAAGAGCTCCTGAGGGTCTTATTGAATATTCATAAAGCCCAATGCTTTGATATGCAAACTAATGTCACTAATTACAAGCCCACTAGGGACTCTACCTATGACCAAGATCTTGGGCTCTAACTCAGTCTATATGGACTATACCATTCATCTAAAAATGGCCCTTATGATATTTTAAAGATCTTGATGGAGGTTATTTTGCATTTTATGCCTTTCTTTTAGATTTGTGAGCATGGATTATCCTTTTTGATGCCTACAAGGAATTCCTCATGAGATATATGATATTATCTAACCTTGATCTAACTATACCTATCTGTACATATCTTGAGAACACCTTAAAAACCCTTTTTTTGTTGTTTTTTTATATCTTGAGAATCCATTGGATACCAAAAGGATGGAAATGAGAGGTCAAATACACTTTTAAATTATAGGGTGGAGATGGAGGGAAGTTGAAAAGTAAATTTTCAAGCATTTGGGGGTATTTATGGTGAATGAAGGATGTTTTACCCTTAAAAAGACATTTTTCACATATAAGACCACCTTATAATGACTTTTCAATGGCTATGAGACCTTTTGGAGACATTTTACCCTTGGTGGTGACTTTGGTGGTTGAATGATGTCATAGGGCCTATTAACACTATTTACATAGTTTGAACATCCTTCCAAGGCAATACACATGATATGAAATGCAATAAAAATTGAATTATTTACCTTGATATTTTCTAAAAAACCTTAAAATACTCTAAAGATTCCAAACAAGGTTACCATTCTTCCCTCATATTATCTCCAATCTGTCTAATTTACTATATCCTATATGTTCTTAGCATGCTTTAATGAACACATGAATAATCATGGGATGCAACATCATAGGTCATCCTATTATGTATGCTCTTAAACCATAAACATCACACTAAGACTTGACATATACTCTTAGACATAATTAGTATAAGATGGAACAATGACACAAGTTCAAATAAGGTGAGATGGTGACTACCACAACACTCTTTGACCTTATCACACCATATGAATATGTTGTCTATGACCCTAATGACAATTGACCTTATCCTAGACTATCATGAAATCCCAAATACTCATGACTATAAAAAGGACACTATTCAAGTGCTTAATGTGAATAAGGAATTTGTAGAGGGGAGGTTAGTCTTGTGTTAGTCCAATAAAACAAAATTAAAATAACACACTAAAATCCTAACACCTCTAGCCTAGACACTAGGGAGATCTTTGGTAACAAACATACAAATTAAATCAAAACTAGAACACAAAATAAATCATTCTTTTATCTTCTTTAGATCTCTAAATGGCTTGTTGAATTGGTTTGATCTATTTGTGCATCAATAAATCTTCATCAATGGATATTTTTTGGCTTCACCTTTCCTTAGCACCTTGGTTTGGCTACTTGGCTTATTAATTTGACATTATAACATTACTTGAAAGGTTTCTTTGAATCTATTTGATCATTATATCATTATGCCAAGATATCTTTCTTGGAAATCCTACATAATAACTCTACACTATCAAAGCTTAGAAATCAATATGTATGGCCTTGTATTTATAGCCTCAAAAGTTAACTCTCATCCAAGATGAGTTAAGGTTGAATTTAAACATGGAATGGGTTAAAAATAACCCTAAGTGAGTTGAGGATAACTCTAGTTGTGTTAAAATTTGTTATGTAATTATGATTTTCAATTAATAGGCATGACTCTCAAATTAGATATTTTTATATATTTTAGAATAGCTTGACAACTCATAAAGGCAATGATGAAAAGGCTTGATTATTTTCATTTTTGGAATTTCCATTTTTATATATTCATTAATTACAAATGGATAATTTAATCTTGTTTAATTAGATTATTTATTTTTATTATCATTTTATCTCTTTTAATATTTGATCAAATGTCCCACTTAATGGGTCCATAGGCCAAACTACTAGTTGTTAGGTTGCAAGATGTTTAGGGATGAATATGTGAAAGGTTATTATTGTGTATGGGATAGTACACCAATTAGGGATGCCTCAACATGATTATTAGCATTAATGAATGATATATAACCAAATTTGGGATGTTTAGTGATTTCTAAGATTAATTTGTAATGTTTAGTAGAAATCAGTCTAAAGTCTGGTTGGAAGCAAGTTGTGGCCATAATTGGGTGTCTATAATTTTCCCCTATTTGGTAAGGAATTAGAGAATATATGAATGATAATTTATTCTCAAATAATAAAATTCCATTAAATATAAAATAATATAGTTATTGAATAATAAGCTCCAAATAATGTTTGGGAAGCCTATAATGATGCCCCCTCAATGGATTGGTTGACACATATGATTGATGGATGGTCTCTCAAAAAGAATAAAAATAAGAATGAAATTAACCCATGGGTGAGATTAATCCAATTTATAAAATTCTTGAATGCATTTTATTTTAAAGTAATTATTTTCCCAAAGTAATTCATAATTAGTAACAAAGGTTGAGATACCGATTTTCCCAAAGGCAGTTATAATCAGTGGCACAAGCACATGCCCTAGTAGGGTGAATGAGTTGAAATAATGATTTGACCAAAGGTAGTTATAATCATTAAGATGACCTAAATTGAATAATGATTTTTTGGTTTTTCCCTAGTAGGACATATTATCAAGCATAACTCAAGGATATAACTTGTTATATAAATTAAAGATGAGTAGGTGCAAATGTAGATGTGATGGTTTAAATATTGAAGAAGCCATAAACAAAGAGTCACACAAGGATGAACAAAGTGATGAAAGAGGTGATTAAAAGAATAAAAGTGGTCTATTTGACCTGAAATACATCATGCATCCAAGTGCTACCTACATAGTTGAAAGGGACCTCAAGCTACTATAGTTCACACAACAATGGGAGAAAATGGAATGAGGAATAGAAAAATAAGAATTAATCAATTTGAATGATTCAATTGTACCTACCAATGTAGATGTTAACATCCTTATTAGCATTAATATGACCATAATAATCAATAGGTTGATTTGATCAAGGAGGGTGGGAGGATTTACCCAAGTTACTAAGAAGAAGTTTTTATGGCACCATTAATTGTAATATTTCCTAAGATAATTTTTTTTATAGCATGTAATGGTATACATCATGATATAAACACCATGATTACCTAGTCATAATGTACCTAAGGAATTATTCCCAATCCAATAAATGATTGAAACCAATGAACCAATGATAAAATACATGATGATAATACTAATGTATGAATATGGATAGACTCAAGAATAATGCATAAGGAATCACCCAATGAATGAAGATAGATTCAGTCAAGGAACAATAATGAAATGAAACAAACAAAAAAACAAATAATCAATCAAGTAAACACATAAAAAGGTTTGAAATCAAAATTAATAGAAAGCATCATGTCATCAACCAAGTCAATATCTATGCATGAAGGCTCAATAGAAGGATAAATAGGTAGTGCCCCAAAGCAAGGATACATGCAAAGTGAAGGTCGCACCCCTAATGTTAGTGTAATGGATTAGAAAAAATAATGGATTTTACCCAATAGGGAAGATCAAGGATGATTGACTAGGTTTAAATAAGATAAATATTTTTGGATTTTGAGGCTTAATATCTCTCTAGGATATGGTAAGTTGATTTTCTATTCTTTTAGGATTTTGAAATTTTGTTGAACAATTTTGGAATTTTTAGGGTATCTTAACTCATTAGAGATTTAAAATATACCACTCAAAAAATGGTGAGAGCATTGGCTTAGGTGGATTAAGTTAACCTCAATGTGAATTGAGCATTTACTACATAAACCCATTAGGACCTCAAGTTGTTATAGTTCTATCAACGTAAAAGGCAGTGAGATCTGACTAGGTAGAAGCAATCTCAAAAATTTAATCAAATGGCAAGGTAAATGATAATAGTAATGGAAAATTGATGCATCAATGCATGGTAAATGTGTTATTCCCTATTTACCCATAGGCAGTTAGAATTAGTAAAACTAGGTATAAGATTGATTTATCCAATGGCGGTTATAATCAATGTCACCAATCAAGCGTAACAAAAAATGAAATATTCAATTGCCAAATCCACTATCATACTACCTTCATATACTTCTATTTGAACACATAATTTTTAAACTATTGAAATTGAATTAGAATCCCCTCATGAAAGGTGTCCAAAGAACCAATGGAACTAAGGTCAAAAGGGCTAGGTAGGGCATTTAAAAATAAGTTTGGTTAATAATAAAGGTATGGTATGATGTTATACAATATGGAATTATTAAAGGATGGTTATGTTATCTCAATTGGATATAATGATAATAAGGTTTCCCCCAAGTGATAAGGTAAGGTAAATGGAAGGGTGTGAAATAATGGTAAGAGGAATGACAAATGAAAATGACAAGGTAAACATCAAATGAAAAGGGAAATGTAAATATATGGTTATGTTTTTCTTGCTGATGTGTAGATGCATGTCATGATCAACATATGATACAACTATAATATTCAAATGTTGTAAATTTATATCCCACACCTCTTCTGAATAGTTGCTCTATCAAGAACCTACTATATATTTGGACTCCAATAATGTTGTGATATTTTTTGGTCATTGATTTTGTTTCATTCAAACATTGATACAAGGTGTCTTTGTAGCTTCTATAAAGGAAAGTGCATCCAAGGATGGTAAATATAGATAAATATTAGCTAATAGGTTTGATTTGGAAATGTAATATAGGTCTAAAATGAATAAATGGATTGTAATGGAATGTCTAATGGTTGGGCAACAAATGAAGAGTGGGATTTATAGGCACACACAATGTTGTTGATTATGAATTAGACATAATTTTAGTTGTGGTAGGGCTGCATAATTTTGAATATGCTCTCAATATGACCACCAAATTTTTCTATTTTTTATCCTAAGAGTAACTACCATTTGATTATATTTTAGATTATAAGTTATATCAATGTTATCTTTAATAATGACTTCATCAAGTAGTGAAGAATTATTATGCTCAACTATTGTCACCTTGAAGAGATTTTCACCAATAAATTTGTCTTGATTATCCCATAGTGCCTCCATGAAAGTTTTTCTAATGAATGTTGGCTTTTGACTTTGATTTTCTTCTATCACCTTAAACAAGGTTTCACTAGAAGATGCTAAGTTTTGACTTTGATTTCCCCTTAGTTTATCCAGAAATGTTTCACTAGGAGATTGTTCTTATTCTACATGAATGTGGTCTTGGTCTTCATAATATTCTTCAAATACTATGTCACCATAGATGTAGTTCAATAAGGTGTGATTCTATTGGTCCCAATCAACACTTGTGAGAGGTGTAATGCCAATATAATGCCTAAGTTGTGTGGTGATAATGACATGTGGAATAGTAATGGAATGGACTAAGGCAACACAATCCTCATTGAATATATTAGGATAGCTTCTACTAATGCTAAATTAATCATCCTCAAAAATCATGGAAGGATCACAAATATATTCAAATTGACATGCAAGGAATGTGTAACTAATGTTGTAACAACCATGAATGTATTTTGATTCTAAAGCTAAGTCTGACCCAAGGGACTCTAAATTTCATTTTGAGACTAATTTTGGTTCTAATTCTGATGCAAAATCTGATGTTAATTCAATAATATAACCTAACTTCAATGTTGATTCTTCATCTAGTGTGGATGCTACTATAATGATGTTTTATTGAATGTTTGTTATTAGACAAGTAATGGCCTATGATGGCATAATGGGCTCCAAAAATATTATTTTTTCAAAGTGAGACTCCTCAAAGAGGCAAAAAAGGTTAGGATACAACTCCATAGAGACTATCTTTTCTAATTTAGTCTCTTTAAAAATAAGATAGTGATCGAGATAGTGATTTACCCAAAGGTAGTTATAATCATTAAAAAGCGACTCAGTAAAGATTGGCTTGTCAGAGTGAGACTCCTCAACATCAAAGATAGTATCAAAAGGTGATTCATGATAGGTTGACTCATCAAAAATAGGTGTTTCAATAAAAACATAGTATATCAATTGGTTTACATGGCCTTGATTTACAAGTAGTTGTAAAATATTAGTTTTGAACACATCTTGGTCTTTGAATGATTGCTCTTGAAGAGATACTGATTGGATATATTATGGATCAAATATCATCATGGGTTTTCTAAAGTGGGGGAGGGTTAGAAATAGATGAAGGAGGCTCAGTGGTTGAATAAAAATCTCTTTGTAAATAGGATCATCTAAGATGGGCTTAACAAAGGTTGGTTGTCAGTCTAGGATAGTAATTGTGACTTGTCTAGTCATAATTGCACAACCTTGTTGGGATAATGAGATACCATACTTGGAAGGGCCTAGAATGGTAATGGAAGATCATTGTAAATCTTGGTTTATAACACAAGATAAAAGATGAGGGAAAATAATGGTAATTTAAGGGAATTATAAATATGGTTGATAATGCAATCCAAAAAATAAAGGCTTGGAATGGTAATAGAAGGGCATTATTAATACTTGTCTCTAATACAAGCCAAAGGATGAGTTCTTGGAATGGTAATGTAAGGGAATTGTAAAGCTTGGTTGTTAACATAAGCCAAAGGATGAGGGCCTAAAATGCTAATGAAAGGGCATTGGAAAGCTTGGTTGCTAATGCAAGCCAAAGGACAAGGGCCTATAATGGTAATAGAATGGCATTATGAATCTTGGTTGCTAATGCAAGCCAAAGGATGAGGGCCTAGAATGGTAATGGAAGGGAATTGAAAAGCTTGGTTTCTAATGCAAGCCAAAAGATAAGGGACTGGAATGGATATCTTTAGACATTGTGAAGCTTGGTTTCTTATGCAAACTAAAGGAGAGTTAATGGTATAGGTAGGGGATTGGGTACCATTATCATTGAAAGGGTGAACTTGGTATGATAATTGACCCAAAGAAGGGGGTGTCAAAAAATGCTATGATTGAGGGTAATGCCTTTGTTAAAAATATGCAATGTTATAAGATAGATCAATGTCTCTATCATAAATTACATCATCATACGACTCTTAAACAAAAGGATCATTGGTCACAAAGTTCCCATAGCTAAGATTATACATGGTTTCATTACATGTGTAATGAGGTAAGTTTAGATCTATGGAAAGGTTAAGTGTCAAATAAAAGGTCTAAAGATAACAAACCATCAATATCTAAAAAAGGGCCTTTGTCTTTGTAAAAAAGGCACAAATGGAAAAACAACTAAACTAGGCAAGGGTAGGACAAAACAAAAAGTGAATATGGTCTAAAAAAATTATACTAATTTTCTCAAAGGTGGTTAATCAGTATCAAAATTAATACAAAGATTCAAACTCATTTATGGATTGAGCATTGATTTTCCCACATATGATTATAATTAGTCATAAAAGTGTGTAAACAATGTAGAATTTTTTTATGAATTAGGGTCAGGAAATAGAAACGAATTGCCCAAATGTGGTTATAATCATAATAAAACAAGGCCATACTTGGAAACAAAAAACAAGAACTTAAAATAAAACTAAACTAAGGTAATTGGATTATATGGTATGTGGTAATTGACTCACTTAAGACTCAAAGTTTGAATCAAAAAAATCCTAGAAAAAAGGGACTAGGACACTCAAAATGTTATCATAACAACCTCAAACAAAGCATATAAAAAAATGTGGCTCAAAAGGATACTCTAAACAAGGCACAAAATGACCAATAAGCACTAGGTCTAGGCAAGGGGTCTTTAAGAGACCAAATATGAAACTAACCCAAGTAACATGATCCAAACATATATGGTGGACAACCTAAGCACAAATTAGATGAGGCTTTAATGTGAACCTGATTAGTTTATTATATTTACTCAAAAATGTTTAGATTTAGATTTAATGTAAAAAGACATGAATGTTCTAAGGAAAAAGGGATAGACTAAAAAAGGCATCATGACCATGTATTTTAAATAAGGTATATATAACAAAGTTTCAAAACTTGGTTTTAAAAGGAATAAGAGATGGGAATCAATCTGATATCGTAATGATGTGCTTCAAAACAAATGACATGGAAAAAGGTTTGGACTAGAATATCCAAGGAAAATATT
Organism: Torreya grandis; assembly: GCA_037957365.1. Classification (NCBI taxonomy): domain Eukaryota; kingdom Viridiplantae; phylum Streptophyta; class Pinopsida; order Cupressales; family Taxaceae; genus Torreya; species Torreya grandis. The sequence goes on from JARHVA010002650.1 coordinate 1,803,651, forward strand.
TAAAATGAAATGGGTATCATAAAAATGGCCCATTTAAATAAGAGACACACAAATGGTTTTAGAATAAATCTTCCAAGGCACAAAGTGTAACACAAATGGACATAATAACACCTCTTAGGCCAAAGGGTGGTACAAGACAATACTATTGGAAGCACAATGACTGAGATGGGAGGGTGAATCAATGTCCTTATAAAATTTTACTTTCAATTTAATATATCTTCTAATCATTTATCAAGAAACATAATCATATGATCAATATCAACTAGTCTAGTAACATAGTAATGAGAATATATGCATAGCAAGTATGAACACATCATATAAGTGGGAAACCATCTAGGTAATAAAACCCACTAACCATAGCTTATAAAATTATTCATATAAATAAATTAATCAAATTTATTTGAGCACCAACTCAACTTGTAGCACCAAACCCAGTCTATCAAGAACCAACTTGACAAAGTCTTTAGCAAGTACCCACTTGCAAGGATGCACCAACTCCCTTAGTAACTCAACACCAACTCATAAAAATCTTAAGCAAACACCCAATCAACCAAGTAAATTTTGGCCTTCCATCTTTTTACTTTTTTCAATATTCAATATATGATGGTCCTCTTCTTCATCTCTTCACACACTTCTATCTTTCTTAAAACTTCTTCTAGGATTCTTCGCTCTACTAGGTCTTTTCAATACTAATTAGGTCATATGACCTTGATTTATAAACTAAAACCTCATATTATATATACATGAATATCTCTATACACCACTTTGATTTTATATATGACATCATTTTTCTCCTCTTTGTGCTCTTTTATTTGCTTACACTTTTTGTTTTCTAATTCACACAAATAGGTCTAATTAGTCTTGCTCTTATACAAGTCACTTGATCTCAAAAACCTTGGTTTGCCATACACACTTGAACAATTTTATTACCCTTAAAATAGTTTTAATGACACATTCCAAACATGAATCAAAAATACATTAGGTCAGCCCCAACTTGATAGACCAATTCCTCTTTTAGGCCTTAAGGAGACCTAATTCAATTAGGCCTTCATTAGAGCATGTTACACTTTCTATTTATTGGAGCAATTCAAAAAAGTAGGATACATTAATATATAACTAAAATATACCTTATAAAACTGCAATTTAAGTCCAAAACACCTTTTAGGTCCAACCACTACTTGAACCTCTACTCAAAACATAGTTCACAATAGGCCTATGCATACCCAAAAAATCTATCTTAAACAACTGAAGCATAAAAATAATTTTGCTAAACAACAATGGAAAAAATAACATATTAATAAACCTCATGACATAAATTTCATCACAAACTTCATTATATTCTTAAAATCAGGGTATACAAGCTCAAAATCTTCTCTACAAGATGTTTATTGTATACTACCAAATAGCCTTAAAACATAGTCATAGAAACATGAACATTTGATACCTAAAGAAACACATTCAAGGACTTCCAATGTATGAACATGATTCTAAAACATTATTATATCAACCTACAACAAAATTATCATAATCTCTAAGGGAACCTATTAGTCTTGTAGACCAATTTTTTTTACTTCTCTCTTATATCTCATTTAGCCAGATAAGCCATTTTAGATTCAATGTTTCAACTTATTACACTAAATTCCAAGATTATAAAAATCATGTATGTTAGAATAAATTAAAAACTAGATCTAGCCCCAAATCACATACAAGATAAACTATGAAATGAATTAATCAAACATTCAATAAATAAATATAAACATGCACATAACAAGAGATGCTAGATTTAACATGGCTCACCCAAGATGGGCTACATACACCAAAATTATCTAGTATATTATTTTCATCAATACAAGGGAGAAACAAAATCCTGTAACAAACCTTGTTACACCTCTATACATTTTTTTCCTCTTATCTATGTACAATATTTCATTATTATTTTCACAATCATATATCTCAACCATATATCAATACATTTTAGGGTAAAAATGCCTAAACATAATCTCTATCATCAAATCTAGAAACCTTTAATTAATAGCCTAGATTGACTATGAAATTAAAATTTAACATATAAATTTTAATAATTTTTTTCTCTAGGGTGTGTGGTCCTCAGACCCCCCACAGGGGGGTCATTCCCCTGGACCCCACAAGGGGGGTTCCACCCTTACAACCCCCCATCCCATTAGGGATTCAAATAATGGGATCCAAACCCAACTAAAATATCATCATAATTTTAACCTCTGATCTTGGAAGATAATTACGATCCACAACTAAAAATGTATAGGTAATTAAATTTTTAAACAACAACACCATGTGCATTACATACTTCAACTTAGGTAAAATATCCTCCAACTCATCACTGCAACTTGTTTACTCAGATCTACCAATTTACCTTCAAACATAGTCATGGTGATAATGACCTTAAAAACCTATGTATACACTTTTAAAGACTTCTTATGCATGTGGATGATATTATGAGATCATTAGATAACTCTAATATATAAATATAACATGGTCTAATAGTAATATTGGTCTTGTAGATCAATCTCACAACCTTGTATCTTCACTATATTATCTACACTAGATAGGACAACTTATGAGCAAAATTTTTAGCATATTCATTGACCTTGAAAACTTATATAAAAATTAATATGTCTTAAAAATCTTGAAAAACTTCTATATGAACTTAGATTCATCCCTAATCCATGATAACACATCCCTAATCACCTTCTCACTTCTATCTAGTTTTCTCACTATCCGCACCATTAGATCTATTAAAAACTCTTAGATGATCAATTTAACATACCTGAGATTTATAACCTACTCAAAAACCATGATAGAAATCAAATATAAGTCTCAATATTTGTCTTTTATTTATTTATCAACTTTTACTTGGTTAACTTTGACTACTACAATAAATCTATGAGAAACAAGGCCTTCTTATAGGGTCCACTTACCTGACAAACCAATCACACCTATAGGTGTTTTGGAGAGTTTAATATAAGCTTTAATCACTTAACTATCCATACCAATCCATTATGATCACTTTAGAATAAGATATTTCACATTAGGTCATTGTTAGGGTTTTAGAGAGGGTTAATTATTTCTAGTGTTAACAATTATTCATAAAGGACTAACCCTCATTTCTAAAATTAATTCCTAGGGATATTAGCTAGGACCCTTCCCCATCTCTCCTCAAAATCTTAGGTTCCCATGCATAAGTTACACATACCAATGAACACTTGAAAGTCCTTTTTGGGTCGAGAACCCTTCATTACATGCACTTGAGAGGCCTAAAAACACTTTTTCAAACCCAATCTTTCAAATTTTGACCTAAAAATTGGTTAACATACTTGAAAAAACATGACACACTTCTTCCAATTCTCACATACTCACACTTGCCTTGGAAACTAATCTTGATACCCCATATGGCCACCATCTCTCTATTTGCTCTTTAGGCTTTGACATACAAGTCACATTAGGCCTTGAAACTAACCTTCTAGACACTATCTAAGATATTAATAATTCACTCACAAGGTCACACAACATCTCACATTCTCAAACAACATAAATCATCCTTCATATGTCTTGATAATAGCTCATGATGCCTTATTAGACTAGGCAGGGTCTAAAAATGGTCTAGTTATAGACTAGATCTTGTAGGTCCTACCTTTGTAGGCTCACTTTGAGATTCTACTAAGTGATTAAATGCCTCATATACATTATTAATTAACCTTATACATCCTATTATGACTTTATGAATCTATCTCACCAATAATTTATTTCAAACCTCCTTACAAGGACTTTTCATACCATGACTAGTCTTAAGTTACTCAAGCACTTGACCTTCATGTATTTTTTTATGCTCTCAACACCTCACTATCATGATAAATATTTCAATATCATGACATATGTCAACTTACCATGCTCACCCACTTTCATACATCTTCTCACATGCATGATACCACTCGTCTCAACAAGTAACTAAGCCATTGCCTTCACACAAGGTCTCTTCATGATATGACTATATTTGGGCTACTTAAACACTTGTCCTCAAAGATATACCTTAAAAATTTTATGAAGGATTATATACCAAGAACTTAATCCCATACAATGCTAAAAAACTTATTAAAATCCTAATCTTACTCACTTCACCATGATACCTACAAATACCTTCTCATGAGGTCTAGACAAGGATTTACATGACACCTTGATGCCTTAACCTATTTCTTCCATGTTATGAAATTAACACAAAATCAACCAATAATATATGAGACACTTATACCTATACATTTCTCTCTCATATAAATCACTACATACCTTCAATGTTTATTATCTTGTCACAACATACACTACCAACTAGCCTTTCTCATTTAGACATAAATGATAACATACTTTGGCATTAATGACATTAGAATGAAATCAATAACAAAATTATGCTAGTAAAATCCCTATTTTTCATTGATGGAAAAACATAGTACAATCAAATCAATCTTTTCTCCCCTAAAGTATTCTTTCTCCATGAACTTTTCTCTCCCTTTGACATTAATGATAAATGATCATACATACTACGATTCTTATAATCATTTAGTCTAATTATTTTGTAACTATTCTTAGAGACTATAAAATAAATTAGAGCTACCATATCCCCCTTAGATCAGGCATAGTCTTCAAGTGAAATCTGATCATAAGACCATACATCTTATCCTTGACATGACTAATATGACTTGTTGTCTACAAACCTTGCACCCTAAAAGATGGTTGTTCAAGCCTCCTCTAGATTTGGGAAATGTTGGGACATGTCTAGGCCTATGGGTGTGCCTATAAGTGTAAATGAACCTCTAGGTTGAAAGGGATAGCTCCTTGTATTATATTTTTGTGCTATAAGACTATAAAATAACTTATAGCTACCTGTGGGTGTGCCTATAAGTGGAAATAAACCTCTAGGTTGAAAGGGCTAGCTGCCTGTATTATATTTTTGTGCAATAAAACTACTGAACCATTTTGTATAAGTGAAAAGAGTTATAATTTTACATAAATTAAAATCCTAGTCTAAGATGGTGATATACCAAGAATTAGTATCCATATGTATGCCCTATACTTATGCATAATATATTAGAATATAGTCTATAAATCAAGCTCTAGAATATTCCAACATAAGTATTTCAATATAAAGACAAAATGAATGAGATCACATAAGGTAAATAATTGGAAAAGATAACCTATATAGTCCAAAAAAAGGTTACACATGCACAAAATCTCATACAACTAGAATGCCCTCTACATGACCTGTTGGATCAACTCTTTGCTTAAAAACATGAAGGATAGAGAACAGAAGGGTAAAACATTACTTTTTATCACTCTATGTCTCTTGCATGCCTAGGCAAATGTCTATAAATTATAAATAAAATAGACTTATGCTTCTTTGCTTTTAAAGGCAATAAAATGGCAAAACAATCTATTAGGGCTTTGCCATGCTATCTGTGGATGATAACACCAAATCCCAAGGGTCTTATTTATAGAAAAATAGGGAAATAAGAGAGAGATATTTGGCACCAAAATATACACCTCCAAAATGGTCTTCATTCACCATCCTAGTGAAATTTATTCCAGTTATTCTCTCATTCAGTTGAATTTTATCCTTCTCTTTGATTCACACTCTTGAAATGACTAGGATCAGCAAAAAATCAATGGTGAGATGACCCTCCATAGGAAATGGGTCAAATCACTATTAAAAACCTTAGATTCTTTCTAAGAGTTCCCATATTTTACACTGTATACCCATTCAAGTTTTCCAAGTGACTTTACTTCTACTTGTTTCTTTAGGTTCTTTGATTGTTTCTACTTGTAAAAGTAATAAACAAAGCTATTTTGAAAACCCACAAAGCATTGTCTCTTCTTTTTTGGTCTTTTTGATTGATTTTACTTGTAAAATTCATAAGAAAAGTTCTTTGGGAAACTCAATTTTCACTATCCTTGATTAAGACCCTATCGGGTTCTTTGAGTGGATTTACTTCCTATTTGAAGACTTTAGGCATGAATTTGACATCCTAGGGAATGTCCTATTTAAATCCCAATATCTAGTTGGCCACCCTAAATTTAATGTCCTATGGCACATCATCTTTGTACCCCAATGGTTAGTTCATTGTATTAAACTTTATGTCTTGTGACATGTCATGGGGATCCATCAAGTTGGGTTTATGATTTTAGAAACTTTATTAAAGTAATTCCTTCATAAAATTTGTCCAAAGGAATTATTTCATGGATTTTTCTCGAAAGGAAATGGTTATTTCCTTTAGGAACACTTGGGAAAGGCACAGGTTCCCTTAAAAAATTTTAAAGGAAATGGCCTTTTAGAACTTTTTCAAAGGATGTTTACAAAGGAAAAGTGCCCTTCCAAAAAATCTAAAGGGTCACTTGGGAAGAAAAGTGCCCTTTGGAAAATTCCAAAGGGGCACTCAAGAAGAAAATTTCCTTTTGAAACCTTTCTGAAGGGTCACTTAGAAATAAAAGTTCCCTTCGAAACTTTCACAAAGGTCACTTAGAAAGAAAAGTGCCCTTCGAAACTTTTTTGAAGGGTCACCTAGAAAGAAAAGTGACCTTCAAAAAAGTTTGAAAGGACACTTGGGAAAACAAAGTGCACTTCAAAAAATTATAAAGGGACACTTGGGGGGAAACATTATTAAGAGCATTTTGGGTTTTTTGATTTCTTTTACTTATAAAAGTCATAAGCAAATCTCCTTGGAAAACCCAACGTCATGCATCGTTGAAAACCCATAAAGTATTAGAAGGAGTAATTTGGATTTGTAAACCTAGATTACTTCTACTCATAAAATGTTTACAAGTCGATTCATTTAGAGAACCTGACTTGGTGTTGAGGAGTAACATGGGCTTATGAGAGGCCAAGACTTGACTTATGGAGAACCTGACATACACTATAATGGAGACAAAACACTTTAGCCTCCTTGACTTGCAATTTTGGACCTCTAAAATGACCTATTCTTACAACTATTATTCATCTCTCCATGAGAATGGTTGAACATTTTGTGCTGAAGTGAAATTTGGTCAACATGACTCAAACTCACTAGGATATCTTATTTGTTCTTATCTGACAAAGATCTTCTTAAAATGGACTTAGTTATACAAGACTACTTACCTTATTTTGTGCACCTTGATGTCATAGAGATAAATGATATCCAACTTCATTTTTCTATTCAATCTTCATAAACATCCAACTTGTTTTCATGATTTTGGATACCTTCTTTTTATTACACACTTGCTCTTGAAGCTCATGAATTATTTGATTAGCTCCCCCTTTATTCTTAGAACTTTTGAATCACACAATGAATAAAAATCTATTATGACCTCCTTCATGCTTGATTAGACCTTCAACATTTTTTCACACCATAAATACTCCTACTATCATCCTCTTAGTTTCATAAGCCATATCTATTCCATCTTGACAACCCTTCTTGTATTAGGTCTATAAAAACACCTAGTTTACTATCTGCCAGACTTCTATCTTGTTTGATAACCTTCACCTCACACAACCAGGGCATACTAATCATATAGATATGATGACCCAAAGTTCATCTTCAAAATCCTATATAAATCACACTCAATGCCTATGAACATAAAAAAATTCTATAATTAATGTTTGTCCATCATGTCTATTAGCTCTGTCTACAAACAAAAATATTATTTCAAAGGAGTAATTTTGTCATGCATGATAGGGTAAAGATAAATCATGTCATGTTCATATATAAAATCATATGTTATTCTTTAATCAATCTATCTCCTTCATGCTTCTCAAACCACCATGACACATACATCATCATTACATATTCCTTGCATCAATCTTTGAACTACGTATGTGCTTACATGCTTCACTATGGCAAACCTTTGTCATAACTTGTATTCTTCATGATATGAAAACGGAAGATAGTAAAACATATTAATTAGTCCTATATGACCTTAAGGTAATATTGATGCACATAGAGATCTCAAATCTCTCTCACAACTAACTCATGAAACATCTCAAAAATCATGCTCCCACTTTGTGTTCACAACTTGCTCACCATATCAATCAGCAATACACACAGACCATCTCCAACATAAGTCAATCACCTTGGTACTAATACCAAATCTTATCATATATCAATATCAACTAAAACCATATACCAAAATATTACCTCTCAATATGCCAAAATAATACACTTTCATCTTAGACTCAACAAACTTCAACATGTCTTCATACATATACAACACATGTCAAGGCTCAAAGAACCATCCACCATGCTTCTAATTATTGATGAGGTTTTCCATGAAGCCTAATGGAGTTACCCCTTCCATAGGGAGTTATAATAACATAAATTTAAGAGATTCTTATATCTCCATACTCTCACAATATTGAGTATTATTCAACATCCTTCTATGCTTGATTGTCAACTCTTCATTCTTACTACTTTGATCAACCATATGAGAACTAAGACCTCTCTTGTCTCCTGACATGTGGATTGAGAAACCAATATCTATAATATAAGTTTTCATATAATATTATTCTATAGAATTCATTCTACTAGTACCATCATTATTTGATAGACCTTTATTTCTACGATCATCATCACAATCCATGTTTGTGCTTCTTAGGATCACCTTTAGGCTATTAGGCCTATCTCAAAGGACCAGGATCTAATACCAATTATTGGAATCAAAATTATTGAATGGGTTGGGTTAATTGGTGTCCTTATAAACTTTTAATTTAACTTCAATATATCTTATAATCATTCATTGAGCAACATCATCATATGAGCAATATCAACTAGTCTAACAACATAGTAATGATAATATACACATAGCAAGTATGAACACATCATATAAGTGGGAAACCCTCATGGGGAATAAAACCCACTAACCATAGCTTGGAAAAATAGTCCTATAATGAAATGAATCAAATTTATTTGAGCACCCAATAAACTTGGAGAACCAACCCCAATCTATCAAGCACCAACTTGATAGAGTCTTTAGTAAGCACCCACTTAAAAGGAAGCACCAACTCCCTTAGTGACTCAAAAACAACTTAACCAACTCTTTACCAATCACCTACTCAACCAAGTAAAATTATAATTTCCATATTTTTCCTTTTTTTAATATTCAATATATGATAGTCTTCTTCTTCATCTCTTCACACACTTCTATCTTTCTCACAACTACCTCTAGGCTTCTTTGCTCTACTAGTCTATTCAAGACTGATTAGGTCATATGACCTTGATATCCATAATTAAACCTCCTATTATATATTAATTATTTTATTTATAAACCCATTTTATGGTCTAAATGACATCCTTATTCTCATCTTTGTGATCTTTTATTCACTTGCACACTCTATTAGCTACTTCACATAAATAGGCCTAGTTAGTCTTACTCTTATATAAGTCACTTCCTGTAACACACATTGGTTTTAAATCACACTTGCACAATTGTGTTAACATTAAAATAAGTATTATAACACTTTCTAAACATTAATCAACCAATAATTTAGGTCAACCACAACTTGATAGACCAATTCCTCTTTTAGGCCTCAAGGAGTCCTAATTCAATTAAGCCTTAATTAGAGCATGTTACACTTTATTTTTATTGGAACAGTTAAAAATAGAATTATCAGTTCATATATCACTAAAATAGACCTTATAAAACTTCAATTTATTTCCAAAACACCTTTTAGGTCCAACCACTACTTGAACCTCTTCTCAAAACCTAATTCACAATAGGCTTGTGCATACCTAGAAAATATGTCTTGAACAACTGAAGCTTAAAAAAAATTATAAAAAACCATGGAAAAAAATCACACATTGAAAAAATAATTAACCTAAGGTCATAAAAAAATTCATTATATGATTCAACTCATGGTATACAAGCTCAAACTCTTCTCTATAAGATGTTTACTCTGAACTACCAACTATATTTAAAACAAAATAATGGAAACATGAATGTTTGATACTTGAAGAAATAAATTTAAAGACTTAAAATACATGAAAATTATTATAAAACATTCTAAAAAAAACTCCAACAAAAGTATCATAAGATCTAATGGAACCCATTGGTCTTGTAGATCAATTTGTTTATATTCTTTCTCATACCTCACTCAACCAGACAAGCCATTTTGAATTAGATGTTTTAACCTCTTACACTGACTTCAAAGATTATTAAAATCATGTATAGCTCATTAAATTCTCACAAAAAAACTCCATTTTCATTACATACTTAAACTTATGGCAAAGAGCCTCCAACTCATCACTATAACTTATTTACCTAGATCTGCCAGTTTACCTTCAAACACAATCATGGTGATAATGATCTTCAATACCTATGTAGAAAATTTCATAGAATTTTTATGCATTTTGATAATATTATTATATAATTATAAAAATATTAGATAGAAATATACCATTTTTAAATAGTAATATTAGTCTTCCAGACCAATCTTATAACCTTGTATCTTCACTATCTTATCTTCACTAGACATGATAACTTATGATCAACATTTTCATCATATCCACTAATATCCAGAACATATATCCAAAATTAATATGTATTAAAAGTAATTAAAAACTTATCCATGCACTTGGGTTCATCCCTAATCCATGATAACACATCCCTAATCACCTTCTCACTTATGCCTGGTTTTCTCACTGTTTGTACCATTAGGTCTATTAGAGACTAGTCAACTTGGATGACTAGTTTATAAAACCTAAGGTTTATATCCTAATCATAAACCACCATATAAATCAAATATAAGTCTCAATATTTATCCTTAATCCATTTATAAACTTTGACTTGGTTAACTTTGACTGCTACAACAAATCTCTGAGAAATAAGGCCTTTCTTGTAGGGTCCACTTACCTAAAAAACCAATCACACCTAGAGGTACTTGGGAGAGTTTAATACAACCTCCAATCACTTAAACAACCATACCAATACATTATGAGAAATTTAGAACAATATATTTCACATCAGGTCATTGTTAGGGTTTTAGAGAGGATTAACACTATTTTTAGTGTTAACGATTATTCATAAAGCACTTCCCCTCATTTACAAAACTAATGCCTATGGATATTATTTATGACCCTTCCCCAAATATCCTTAAAATATAAGGTTACCATGCAGAATTTACACATTTTAATGAACACTTGAAAGTTCTTCTTAGGTTTAGAACCCTTCATTTTTTACACCTTAGAGGTATAAAAACACTTTTTCAAGCCTAATCCTTAAAATTTTGACCTAAAACTTGGTAAAAATACTTGAAAAAACATGAAAAAATTATTATAATGCTCACATGCTCACCCTTACCTTGGAAACTAATCTTGATATCCCATCTGGACACCATCTCTCTCTTTGCTCTCTAGGCCTTGATCTACAAGTCACATTAGGTCACTATCAAGGCCTAATGTATGAAGGTTTGAATAATTGTATGAAGGTTTGAATATATTAGTTATCATGAGACATTGAAACAACATCAACACAAACTCAAACATCCTTCTCGGGTCACTTGCAGAACATAGTCGAATACACAATCAAATTTGAACCTTCATAAATTTTACTATACACACTTTCAGACCTTCAAATTCATATTTAAAAATGTGCCTTGAAGTCATATAAAAATTATCTTTTTACTACATGGTAAAATTTTGTATAGATCAAAATTTATGGCTAAAAAAAAACCAAACACTGGTCTTTCCTTTGTTAAATTCAAATATTTGAATTCAAACAATCAGTTAAAATTTGGACACCATGTTATCATCTCATTTAATAATTTATTATATTAATAATATAATATTTATCTTCTTTGAACTTTAACTTTGGTATATTTTTAAACATCTAATAGTTGACCTCATCTCATGTAATCTTCTAATATTAACTCAATACACACCATTGATCTCTATAGATTAGCCTAGTCCTTACCATGTAGCACTCACCATTTGATATTGATTATAAACCTCAATATCATGACACTTAGAACTCTCACATTCCTTATAATCAATTTTATTTTTTAAACATTGAGCACTTGTCCTCATCTCACTGTTTCCTGAGACCTTAGAATGAACACGCTCTATTGCTCATTTTATAAGGAGCTCAATTTTTAACTTGGTTAAACACTAAATACTTTAACCTATTAAAATTATTGTGCACTATATATCTTCACCATACAATTTAGTATGAGACATCATATCTCATCTGGTCATGATCTTTAACATCGTAAAAAATAGACTAAGTATGGGGACCATTGCTATCTGCCTAGAAGGCTAACTTTGCACAGTCGTATCTGTTACCTCACTCTCATGTTATAAAATTTGGATCATATGATATATTCAAATAAAATAATCTAAACATGTGTCAAACTACTACTGGAACCTTTACACATGTGAGAGATAACTCCATTAATCTTCTAACTCATATTTCTTCTACCACAGAGCCAACTATGTCAAGAACTGTTTGGAAGGCCAACTTTGCACATGCATATCTTTTGATGTGCTTCATTAAATGACCTAAAATTTAATGCATATAAACTAGGAATAAAATTTAACAAACCCATATGATCAAATTATATTTAAACATATACATGTGTGATATATTCCATCACTAAAATGCTTACTCAGTGTTTTCTTGCCTCATGCAAATTTGGCTATGTATGGAAAAACATTGTCAGGCTACCTAGGAGCCCAATTTTGCACTTACATATCATTTGTCATGATTAGAAACGTGAATTAATATTTAGAACATATAAAATAGGTACAAATTTTATCATAATCATATATCCAACTCCCCCTAATTTATCTACATGTAGTAATGGTGATGTCAACAAACTTCATACTCAGATTTTATTCCACTGGACCCAAAAGGTCTAGATGAAAACAATGATCAATTAGATGAAATCTAATCATTCACACAAGAACTCAAAGAATAAAAAACCTATTATAATATCACTTTAATATTATTAATTCTCCATACTAATCCTTGAACATCTCTATCTATGTCAAAACTAAGATCAACCAAGCCTCCTTCAAGTATATTACGACAAACACATTGCACACTTTTTCATTATCACTTATACTATCAAGATAATTCATCCAATCACTTGTAAAAATCAATGAAATCACTATGAAATCATTGAAAAATATTCAAAAATATTACCCTTTATCATCTATGTTAATACACATCATCAAACTCACCTTCCTTATCTCTTTTCAAACACTTTCACAAATAGGAAATTTCTCCCCCTTTGACATAATGACAAAGTGGGAACCAACTAATATTGAGGACCTAAAAATACCATTAAAAATAAAATACCACCTTATAAATATGATATAAACCCCCCCTTGCCTTAAGACCACCCTTTCTTTGCCTTGTCAACTTCCTCTTGCCACTTGAAAACACTCTCTTCAACCAAGCACTGCAACCAATGAATAAAGAACACACAAAAATGCTAAAATATTATGGAAATCACAAATAAACATCTAATAGGGGATCCCCCCAAATATTTTTGAGCCATTGCATCACTTTAACATCTTCATATCTCCATACACCATGAAGAACCACCACACAAGCTCACTAGCCTTCTCTCTCTAGACACTTCCATGACTACCAACTCAACATCTATCTGAAGCTTATTTATAAACCTCTAGAGCAAGATCATGAACTTGTTTCTCCCCCTTAACCAAAATATCTTCTATTAATTTATATAGAAATAAATAACACCCAAACTTTGTCTTAGATACTCAAATGTAGCTTTGGACAATGGTTTGGTCATAATATCTACAAGTTGCTCTTTTGAAGGCACATACTCCAAATTAACACTTTTATTACTCACTTGTTCTCTCAATAAATGATATATAATAGGAATATTCTTAGTTTTTGAGTGCACAAAAATATTCTTTGAGATACTAATTGCACTAGTATTGTTAAAATAGATAGGACAAGGTCTAATTTATCTTACCGTATAATCTTCCAAAGTTTGTTTCATCCACATGACTTATGTGCAACAAGAAGTAGATGTTATATACTCAACTTATATAGTTTATAGAGACACTAAGGCTTACTTCTTACTTAGCCAAGACACCAAGCATTCTCCCATGAAGAATACCCCACCACTGGTGTTCCTCCTATCATCTACATATCCTGCCCAATCTGCATCAGTATATGATTTCAAAGTGAATTTATTACTCTTGGGATACCATAAACCATATTATAGGGTGACTTTGAGATGCCTCAAGATCCTTTTGACTTCTTTCCAGTGATATTCTCTTGGATTAGCTTGAAACCTTCCTATAAAACCAATTTTTTGCATGATATCAGGTCTAAAAGTATTAGAGTACAAAAGACTTCTAATCATGGATATATACAAAGTTTGATCAAATTTTGGTGAGTCATCTAGTTTACTTAACTTTCAATATGTGATCAGTAGAGTACCCATTAGTTTACAATATATCATGTCAAACTTCTGTAGCATATCCTTGATGTATTTAGCTTTTGAAATGAATATACCTATGTTGATGCCTCTACATGTATCGCATGTGCTCTTAGTGTTTAAATAACAGTTCTCATTTTATAATTTAAATAATTTAGAGCATGAGTTGTAAGTTATGCTGATCTAGTCATCTATGATGAAATAGTGGTAGAGAAAGTAGACTGTTCCACAAAATTTATATTGATTGGTGGTTGGAAACCACTGTGGCCAAAAATATATGCAAAGGATGAAGCATCTATGATTTTATTAGTAAATTATGATCAAAATCTAAGATAAAGATTAATCTAAATAAATATTTATAATGGGGCTTAAACTAGGGTGATCTTGTTAAAAAGAAGCAAAAAGGAAAGGTAGGGTAGAAAGAAAATATGTGATTATTGATCTTTGTCTAAAACATCATGATAAGTCTTAAATTCCAATTGAACATGCATTTAACCAATGTATAATGTAAAATTTCACATGCTCAAATCCCATTACACACTAGGTAATTATCTAAATATAATATGAATAAATATAAGTAAGAACTAATTTTTATTTAAAGATTTACTACTGCAATCAAATAACATTTTCACATCTTTATGCAGAGCAAATAAAATGATGAAAATTCAAATACATTAAACTGATCTAGCATTGGCCCAAAGTAGCAACCCTATATTTTATGATACACATTCAAGATTATTAAAAACCATTCAAATCTAATTCCTATAATAGATAATTGAGAGAGAATCCATGATAAAAATTCACACAAATAATTGAGACAGTTTACAGTACTCCCTACTTGTATTAAATTTCTCTAAAAGTTAGAAATTAGTTTTAGCTCTTGAAACTCTCTCCCTTTTTACAAATGACAATGCTCTTTTTATAGGCTTTAAGGAAGCATTTTAGTTAGTTACCTTGACTTACAAGTGTACAAAATGTGAAGGACAACTATCCTTTCTACAAAGTTCTCTAAAATACACTAAAATTTCTAAAATAGATTGACCTTTAGGTAACATGCTAACAAAATAGACATGCCTTTACAAAGAATATTCTAATTCCAAAATTTATAATGTTTTCTCAAAAGAGAATATACTCAATTAATTGTTTGACCCTATTTTGATGAAGACCCCTAGCTCTATTGAAGTAACTTCATCACCTTTTGATGTTGCTCATCAACTAATTTTAGGTTGATAGCTGGCTCAAGGAGGAGTTCATATTCTTGATCTACCAAATCATTTAGGTCCCTACCATTTCTTTTCAAATCCTATTTGTTTCTCTTTACATAGGCTATCTTCTTATTTTTAGTCATAATCATATCCATGATCTTGCTATTGTCACCTCCAGACTTGCTTTGGCTCTTATTTTTCACCTCCTACATGAATAAAGTAAATTTGTGCTTGAATTCATCATCTACCATGATGTCTATGGAGGTGATCTTGGAAGGCTTTGTAATCATGGTCCCCAAGAGTTTTAAAATCCTATCTAGTATTTATTTATCATCCTTGATGAGTCTCTCTAAGGATTTGGACCATGTACTCAGGCTATTGATTTTATCCAAAATCAAGCACAGGATGGTGTTGAGGTGAGATATGTTGATAGTATTAAAGCCAAGGATTTTATCCCCTATCAAAATACCAATTATATCCTTGATTTTATCCCTAGAACCCTATCATTTGTTTATTAAACCATTGGATTTTATATCCTAAAAGAATAGTACACTCTGCTTTAGCTTTGTTGACTTTAAGGAGTCAAACATGTCATGGAATGATTTTTTAAACATTTCAATTATGGAGTTATGAATTGATAAAACTACCAGCTTATCCAAATCCTCATTCTTCTTCTAAAGGTTCTTCATTTGTTGCTACAACCCCTTGATGCTAGTTTGTAATTGAGATCTATGATCTTAAGCCAACCCAAGTATATCCTCTTCATGAATGGGGTCCTCTCCTAGTCTATGGCCTCCATATAGAGTCAATGCAATGAATGGAGCCACCTTCTAAAAAGTGATTTCCTCTCCACCTACCATAGATTTCTTTATGGTAATTATTTCTAATCTAGTTGTTGTTGGGTCAAATTAGACACAGACTAAAGAATGTGTGATTTTTGGTGTCTCTAGGGCTTCCACTTGGGTGCTTCCTAAAGATCCAAGATCATTCATTCATCTTTCCTTCTCTTTCTATTTCAAATCCACTATCCAAGGATTAAGTTCCATATGAACTATAATGTTGAATGACTTTGTGATGTCCCATTGATGTTGCAACATTGGAATATTCTCTATCCTCTCATATATAAACCATTCAATAATGGTTGGACCATGAATGGGATTTTCATCACTAAACAGATTGACTTCACTCAGAGGCTGAGTGAGGGTTACCTTAGGCTTCTTGGTTCCAATAGGAACTAATGTTAATTAATCCTTTCTCTTTTTAGGAGGAATAACTAGAACTAAGTCCAAAGCTATTTCCTTCCCCTTTTCCCTTCCTACTTCCATAACTTGGGCTTGAGGTTCTCCTTCTTGAGCTTCCTCTTCATCATACCCATAGGCACTAACCAATTCCTCTAAGGAATCTTCTAATGTCTCTCCAAGATGAAATGCAATCATGTCAATGTATTTAATTAGAAACTCTAGCTTCTTAGGTTGGGTAGAAGAGGTTGTTCCCTCACCAGGTCTTTCTTTAAGCTTCTCTTTTCCTACACCTTGGGCAATTGGTGCTTCTAGCCTTTGTAAAATTGGTGCATTTAGTTGTTAAATAGATGGTCCTAATATAAAATGGTACTATAAAGGATTCATATACCATATCTCCCCAATTGGCTTCTTATCTCTTTTCAACCTAGCCTTGAGCTAAATGTTGTACTTTTTCAATCTTGTCAGGACCTTAAAAAATGAATATGCCCATATATACATGGTGTCATGGACATAAATTTAATGCTCATACTGCATGTTTATTTAATTAACCTTTAAATGATTCAAAACATTATCTCTAGGGTCCCATTTCCTTAAATCATCAAGCTACAAGTTGAATGAGTCTCTGTGCCTAGAGATGGTATCCACACTATCCCAATTTTATATCACTATTCTATTGATGGTTAAAGTAAATGGATGGATTATCCCCTTCCTATTTTGTTTTCATATACTATCAATTTCATGGAACAAATAGTATGCAATCTCTTGGTTAGACAACTTGGTGGGCATATAAATTGTTAACTTGAGATGCTAACATAGGGTTCCTTCTATCCTAATTACAATACAATCAGGTTATAACTAAATATATCTAATGAGATCCACATATTTTTTGATTAAGATAATTACCCTCATCATGGGTATCCTTATAATAACCTCAGATAAGGATGGATACAAACAATCACAAATGAATTGAATGTGGTCCCTATATTTGAATATGTGTAGTTTAAAATAATAATGGGAGACTATCTGCCTTCCCTCAAGTGACCAGTTCTTGATGTTAGGGATGGTAATGGTGGCCAACGTGGCATCCAAAAGGTAATACATCATACATAAGTGGTTATCAATCCTCTTCTTTATATAAAAAAATGTTGTTTCAATTAAACACTAATCAATTCTTTAATAAGAGGGTTGAGTCCTTTTTCAACCATGAAATATACATAAGAGATCCATAGTTTGTTGACAGAAGTGGTGGAAGAGGCCCTAGATAGTATATTAAACAAATTAATGATAATTTTATTCCCTACCCTAAATTAGGTGATAGGGATTCTTCTAATAGGGTAAGAAAATATTTGGGTTCCTAAATATAACCATGGGACTAGGGTTTTTTTTAGGTCATTTTCACTAGACCATTACTTAATTATGGGCAAGTCCACTTGACGAATGGGGAGTATTTAATAACTCTCAAAGGCTATAGGGGAAATATAAGTAACCTTCTTAAGGATATGCTAATTAATGATCATATCCTAATCAAGTTTACAATCCTAAAAAATGGGAGCAATAACATTGATATAATAAAGTACCTTAGGTTTTGTTGTTGTATAGTTGAGATCAACCATCTAGATAGAGACTAGGTCATAGTACCTCTGGCAGATTGTAGTAATATTTTTTTCCTCCTTAGTGATTACCTATAACTCTTAAATGGCCCAAAATAACTTGGACTAGTTATTGTCCCTTGTATTCAACACTACTGCATCTAATACAATATCTTTGAACACTCTCCCGTCCCCATCCAAAGTCAAGTACAGTTCTATGTCTTCTCTATTCTGTTGCATTTATGATGCCATGACTATGATTTTTGAAAATTTCTTGTTAGTGTTCTAAAAATTATCTCTAGATTAGTTTACACTTGCTCATGCAATAATTAGGTTCTTTCTAGATCAACTATGGTTAATTCAAGATCAAATTAGGGCTTTAAGTAGAGGGTAGGTGCCTTATGCAACTTTAATGGTGATGGTTTACCTAGACATAGGTGAATTCATGCCTTTTATTTGATTTAGACCTTTAAATTTATATGTTTACCTTTTCGAGCCCACAAAATAGCTTATTTTTTCATCTTGTTCCCATGTGGCATCCTGCTAGCAGATTTCATGACACTTATCATAATGCTTTTAAATAATTAGTTGTTACCTTTTAATTCACACCATCTTATATTTTTTTATATATCAATGTGGATAATTAATCTCGATCCTAAGACTTTCATGTTATTGGTCATTATCTATATCAGGCCTCACAATGGTGCCACTTGGTAGTTTTGCAGGCCTTCAGGGCTCTACACATTGCTAGTTTGTGTATTAATGTGCTTCTACCACATGGCAATATTTTCCTTATCTAGAGACTTGTTGAAAAGTCCATCCTAGCTTCACATTATATGATCTTTCTTACCTGATCATATGTGAATCATAGATCCTACAAATGTACACAAAATTTAATCAGTGTTGGGACATAAAAAAGAACTTAGGCTAAATACTCTAGGATATAGTTCTATTTTGTTTTAATAAACATGAAATGAAATTTAGACTAAAGTTTTTAGGCTAAGTTTAAAACACATTAAAAGGGGCCCCTGAATAAAAAAGGATCTAATGTAAAGTTTTAACCTATAGTTTTACTGTATTAATAAACATGATAAAAATTTAGACTAAAAACTTTACACTAAGTTTTATGGTAATGGGACCTTTTGCATGGGGAATATATAGACTAAGGTTTGGGTCAATGTTTAAAAACATGACTATATTTTAGAATGATATTCAAGCTTTGCCTATGAAAATTTAAACCTAGTTATAAGGGTCTTGAGTCTAGACATGGATTTAAATAAACTAGATTAATAAATGGAAGATTAATTTTGTTATTAAGATGCAAGTCTTAAATGCATTTATCTTCTGAATGAAATTGGATCTTGAGCTAAATTTTGATGATCTAATAGGCATCAATGATGTCCTTATGGGTGTCAATGATATTCATGAAAAAATCAAAATTAAGCTCTAATAACTTTTCATACAGGGCTAAAATTTGATGGCCTTTTGAACATTGATGACAGCCCTGTAGGTGTCAAATAATGGGTACAAGAGTGTCAAATTTAAGTTAGAAATGTAGTTGGTCCCATAGAATCTTGGGTTAAATATGCTCCATCAAATTATCTCCTATAAGTAAGCATAATCATAAATCATGATCCAAATAGACACATGCTATTGGTTCATAAAGTCATAAAATGGATCAAGTTAGCTCAGGTCCATGTATAAAAATTAGACTAAGTCATAAGCCTAAGCCTTTGAAATATAATAAAATGATGACCCCTTGAATAATTAAAAAACATAAATCAAGATCCTATTTTAAGGTCCTTTTGATATTAAGTTCTAACATAGAAATGCCACATGGTAACTCTATAGGGTTCCTGAGCTTTGACTCTATTGACCCTGTGAAGAGTCTATAGAATGTTGATCTCTATATGGGCTCCTGTGACCCATTGATTATGATTCAAGTGATCAAGTGAGATTGGTTTAATGGATCAAAGCCTTTTGTGTCAAGTCTCTTTCACTCTATCTAATCAATGTTGGTTGATGAAGCATAAATCATCAATCCTACAAAGAAGTAATATATTTAAGTTAGAGCTTAGGATAACATGAAAAATTTAGGCTAAAGTCTTAGGACTAAGGTTTTATTTATTTTAAAAATACACTAACAGGGCCTTAGGACTAAGACATTAGGATAGGTACTAAGAGGGACCATGAAACATAAAGTGATGTCGAGTTAGAAAAGTAAAGGACCCTATAAACATGAAAGTTAGACCCAATTTTAAAATAAAAGGGAACAAAAGAGGGAAAAATATAAAGGGACAAATGTGATTTTTAGGCTAAGGCTTGGTCATGTTAAAAAACATGATTAAGCCTTAGTATACAAATTAAACTTAGTTTATTGTATTTTTAAAAATGCTCCTACCCATTTTACTCCCATGCAATTTGAACTTAAACTGAAGGATCTAAGCAAGGGTTTTCCAATGAGGGTTTTAAGGTGTTTAGAACATGGATTTAATCTTGAGTTCCTATAGACCAAAGGATAGAAAAATAATGAATGAGGATCAATCTATAAAATTTAAGTGCAATCCACTCAATGAAAGTCCCCTAGAACTTGTAATTGAAGCATGAAGATCCACTGTTAGCAATATTAGGAGATGTTAAATAAAGATCATGGACAAACAAACCACCTTAATCAGTCATGGATGATTTCAAATACAAATAATCTACAAAACATTTCAAGTTCTTAGTGTTAAGGTTTAGAGTTGCATAAAGGTCCCTATTTTTAAGAAATGGGGTAATGTTGGCCTCAATAAATGGTAACTTTCAAGGGAAACATAACAATATGTTAAAATTTAGAGACTCTAGTTTAGACAAATAACTAGGTCACTTATTCTTCTTGACCAATACCATTATTATGATTAATTCATGGTTGAAAAAAACCTTGTACATATATAATTAGGGTTAAACATCAAAACATAGCCATGATATGTGTGTGTGCTTTGATTCCACTTATTATTTGGCATGAGATTTAGGGGATAGCTTCCAAGTTTCAAGTCTTTAATCATTAACCTTGACTTGGGGCATGTTTAGATACTCATTAAGAATCATCCTCTTAATTTAGGGAAGTCTCAAGCATTGTTCTACTACTAGCCAAGAATCCATAGCCCCGATAGAGATGCCTTTGGCTCTACTCATGGCCTTGATCCACTACCGTCTAGGCATCCATAGCCCCAGTGGAGATTACCAAAATCACCTTTTCTTGAAAAACTTTTGATTTTGTAATAATTTCTTATTTTTATATTTTTATATCTTTTGGGCTTTCCAGTAAAGGTTGGAAACTAGGATAGCCAAGTTTAAGGATTTGGTCAAGTGTCTAATCCTTAGACAATCATCTATGGTTGAAACCTTTGTTCTAGGTAGGGATATTTTTAAAGTGAAAACATGATGTTGCTTTAATAATTTAAGCTTTCATTATACTGTACAATTCTTTTTAAAACCAATTTTAGATCAAAACAATGTTTAAGTCCTTATGGAATTATTAACCTATTCACCAGTCCTCACTAGTTTCTTTAAATTATAACATCAAGCTCATATTTCAATCTAATGGTCATCACATGCTTAAGATCTGTACCTATATTTATGAACTTTTAGATTTCTATGAGAAAGAAATTAAACTTTGGGTTGAGGGCTATCTGAAAGAAATTATTATAAGCAAGGAACAAAACAATAAAAAACAAACACATAAAAGAAAGTAAACACACAACAAAAAGCAACAAAATAGGAAACAAAGGAAATTCAATCAAATATATAAAAATTTATGTACAAACAAGGGATAGGAAGGAAAATGACAAAATGGCACTAAAATAGCCTACCTACACTAATTCTAACCATCTTGATAGATTTACTCAATGAAGATCCTAGATGGAGCAGAAGAAAGGTAAAGCTTGAGATATTTCCCATTGGTGGGCATTGTGAACTCTGCTCCTTGTAGATATTTTAGTTTGAAGGTGTTATATCCAAGTGTTTCTATAATATAATAGGTGTCAATCCATAGATATGTGAATTAACCATGTTTGCCCTTGGGCTTAGATGCCTTGTCCTAAAGAAGAACCAAGTCTCCTTGCCTGAACACCTTGACATTTGATTGCTTGTCAAACCACATTTTCATTATGGTTTGGTGTCTACTAAAGTTAGAAAAATATTCTTCTTAGGCATCCTCCATCTTAATTATGTCAAGTAGCCTTGATTTTCTAAATTGTTGGTCTTCCTCCATATACTCTTGCATAAACTTGTAAGTTGTTAGCTTAAGTGTGATGGGGAATAGGGATCTTGACCATATACAAATAATAAAGGAGATTCTTTAAGGGCCTACTTAAATCTTTTTCTATCTTCCTAAAGGGCATATTTGAGGAGCTTATGCCATGTTCGAGGTTTTTTTGTAGTAGACTTATTAATTGCCTTCATCAAGTTCTTGTTCATTGATTTAGACACTCCATTTTTTCTTGAGTGTAATGGTTGGATGAGAACTTGAGGATAACACCATTATCATATGAAAATTAGATCATTTATATGGATATGAATGTAGAACCATTATCACATACCAAAAAGAGTGAAGTCCCAAATCTAGTGCATATGTTTTCTTCTAAAAACTTGATCACTTCTTCAATTCTACACTACTTGGTAACTACTGCTTTAGTCCATCTAGTACAATATTTAGTACCTATCAGATCATATTTGTGACCTTTTGATGAGTTATGATTGATGACTCCAACAAAATCCAACCCCCACTGGGTGAATTTTTTTTCAATCATGACCAACTATAAATTCATGGATGCCTTTGGCTCTTTTATGCTGAAAATATGGCATGAATGACATTTCCTCACATGTTTATGAACATCTTTAAATATCATGGGCCAATAGTATTCAGCCCTAAGGATATTTTGAGTTGTTGTCCTTTTATAGGGATGCCCACTTCCCAAATTTTCATGAAACATGCTCATGATCTCAGATGCCTCTTCCTTGGATACACATCTTAAATACATTCCTTCAAATTTATTTTAGTATAGTATTCCATTATTGATCAGATAGTGAGTTACTTTGAGCCTTAGGGCTCCTTTATACTCCATGGTTAGTTTTGCAGGACAAGTTCCATTAATTAATAAGTGAATGTTGGTATCATACCATTCATTAGGTTAAAAATTCTACTGATTAACCTGTATAATAATTTGGGGCTAGGATTGACAATCATTTGAACCAAACATTGACACCTTAACAATTTTGCAATCTTCATCTCTATGTCATATTATTGAAGAATAGACATCCACTTACCTCTTCTCTCTCCAAGTTCACACTAGATTAGCATTAACTTAGTGACTAGGTTTGGAAGAATGGCATGCACTTTATTCCTAAGAATGTAGTACCTAAATTTCTTGACAACTTTGACTAATGAAAAAACTTGTTTATGAATTAAAGGATAATTTAACTAAACATTTTTCAAGTTAGTGCTCATGAAAGCAATTAGATGGTTACACCCATATATATTTTGAGTTAAAATAACAATAATGATGTGATCAGAGGCAAAAGAGTAAAGGAAAAAATCCTTTGAAAATTTTGGACTTATCAAGATAGGGGCTTGATTTATTGTCCTTTTAATGTCCCCAAAGGCCTTCTTTGATTCCTCATTCCATGAGACTTTAGCATCCTTATTCAACATATCATTTAATGGTTTGATAATTTTTGACAATCCAGAAATGAATTTGCTCTCAAAGGTTATTTTTCCAAAAAATGATTTCAAGTCTTTCCTATTATTGGGAGCTTTTATCTTTAATATAGATTCTATTCTTTCAAGATCTTTAAAAATTCCATTTTTATTAATAACATGGCCTAATAAATTTCCCTCAATGACATAGAAAATGTTTTTCTTGGGGTTCAGTCAAATTCCATATCTTCTACACCTTTCAAATACTTATTGTAAATGCATGAAGTGGCCCTCCCTATTCTTAAAGAAAATAGTTGGATCATCCATGCAAACTTTGATGCATTTACAAATAAAACCTTGGAAGTCATGGTCCATGTATCTCTAGAATGTAGCTTCTATGTTGATCATCCCAAAAGATATTATCTTATAGGCAAAGGTAACCCACTTGGTTGTAAACGTTGTCTTCATTCTATCTTCCTTATTGACCAGAACCTGATTGTATCCTAAAAAACCATCGAAGAATGACATCATGGTAGAACAAAAAATAATTTTTATTACTTGGTCAAGATATGGAAGAGGATAATTATCCTTTTTATATGATTTATTTATATTCTTAAAATCAATACATAATCTTATTTCACCATTATTTTTCTTAACTAATACCAAATTGACAACCTAGGTAGAGTGTCTAATGGGAAATACAATTCTAGCATTCAATAATTTTTTGACTTCTTTGAGAATCATGGATCCTAAAATAGGATTTAAAAGCCTTTGATTTTTATTGAAAGGTTTGAAATTATCTTTGAGAGGTATGGTATGGGTGATGACCCTTGGATCAAAAATCTTCAAGTTATCATATGATCAAGCTATTACATCTTTGTATTTTGTTAACAGTTCCTTGGATTTTTACTTTTCAACACTTGTACAAGCTTTTCCAATGTTGACCAGCTAACGTTGATCTTGAGGTCCAAGATCAACTACATTTTAATCCTTCCCATTCAATTTGGGAATCTTAGAGGCCTCTGTTAGCTAATCCTGATCAAACAACCTTTTTAAGGAAATCATTCCCTTAGGGATCTTGTTGTCATTCAATTGAATGAATTTTCCATAAAATTTATCTTAAGGGTGGTTTCATCTACCTTATCTATGATTTAAGCCTCAAATGATCCTAAATTGGCTATGAAGTTTAGGATTTATAGGTCATCATTAAAGATTTACAGATGGTTTACATTATTTGGGATAAAAGGATAGGGTATTAAGTCAGTGTTGAAGTTTGGTGAGCCTTGGTCAAGCATGAGATTAGTTGTAGTAGAGGATAGCTCATCAGTAGATTTATTTTCCTCTCTAGGGATGGAAATAATATTTAAATCATCAAAAGACTCGACCAAATCCTAGACCCTAAAAATTTACCTCTTACAGTATGATAATTTACATCAATACTTGATCCTTACCTAATTGACTACTAGTTCTAAGTCATCATAAATCAGTAGTTCTTTGAATTTATTTTTTATGGAAAATTATTGTCCTAGGATGAGAGTCTCATACTCTATGAGATTTTTAGTACATATAAACTAGAGTTTGTAAGAAGCATGATGTTCTTACCAATAGGTTTGGTTAGAACAATGCCTACCCTAGACCTAGATTTACACCTGGCACCATCAAAATACATCTTCCATAATCAAGAAATGATATGGTAAGATTTAAGATCACCTACCTTGGTAGTTTCAAGAGTGAATACCTCTAAATCAGAGTCAATTATGTTGACTCTTTTATTCACTTCATTGTATTTAGTGATAATATATTTCATTTTAGGCCCTCTTTCAACTCTAATCTAGTTTGGAACTCCTTTCCAAGGTAGCCACAAATGCAAATAGTCTATGGACATATATCTATTTAAATATTTTATCCATTCTCTACTTAAAATTAGTCTTATGAATTATTGGACTCTTAGCTCAGAATCCAATTACAGTGAACATTTAATAATTTGTCAATCACTTTGACCCTAGACTTATCTAATTGGGTGAGAAACCTATCAAACTTAATGGGTTTCAAACCAATTTATTTACAAATACCTATAGGAATGATATTTATAGAGGCACTAGAATCCAATAAACAATTATTCAAGTTCTTACAAAACATTCTAACTATAAGCAGGAAGGGTGGAGACTTTGTCTTAGCTTTTTACATAGCAATATTGGCATTATTAGTTTTGGGTGGCAATATAGGTTTTTAAGATAATTAATCTAACAATATATCCCTTTGTTTAGTGATTTTCATCAATTCATGCAATGTAATTTTAGCTTTAATTTTCTTCATATCCTCCACAATATTTTAAATAGTCCTATTTTAAGAATTAGAAACATCAGTAATATGTTTAGAAGTAATTCCCTTTAGAGGCTCTAGGTTATAATCTAAAGTAGTGTTTGGATGAGTGCCAAAGTTGTTTGGAGGAGTATAATTAGTCAAGGGTTACTTCTACTCCCTGTTCCTCAAAATATGTCTTCTTTAGGAACTATTGGAAAGCTTGGATTTCTTCAATAACATCATCAGGTTCATTGTATTCTTTGAAGGGGAAGTCAAATGTTTCCACCATGAAAGCCTGGTCAGATGATTTAGAAGATCTTGATGTACTTGCACTGTTGTCTTTGTTAGGCACTACCTCAAAAGTGTCTAACTCTTCCTAAAATGATTCAAAACTTTACAAAACTCAATGCAATCAATTTTTCCATGCTTAGTAGTATAATGAATTCTATAATAATTCATTAATGATCACCACTTCAAAATAGGCATAGGCTAAGGTGGTTATGACTGGAAGAGATCTCTTTAGGAACACAAAAGTCATAAATCTAAAACCTCATTAGATTTATATGGATTTATGGTCTGGCTATGCATCTTTTGAAACATAGAATTAAATGCTCTTATGGACTCACTAGAATCTCTTCTGATGGTGGTAAATTTTTGGTATAGGATATAAGAACTAATAACCTTACCAAATCAGTCAATAAAGACATTGTTAAAACCATCCCAAATGGTAATGTAATTGTTAGGAAAATTAAGAAACCATTCATATGTAGCATCCCTAAATATATAAGGAAACAACCTACATGCTAAATCTTCATGTGTGAAATTTAACAATCTTAATGTAGCTTTGAATGATTTAATGTGTTATTATACAATTACATAACCATTTAGACTAAACATTGGTAAATATTTATCAAGATTATAGGAGAGATCATGTACTACACTTGGTAAATTCATGGAAGAATCACCTAAACATGCCATAACTTATTAATGGTCGAATTCAAGAGGACCTTGGAGTGGTGAAGTTGGCAAAGACTTCAAATGTCTACGCCTACCTTTGTCTCACCTAGATTTCCCATGGATCCATAGTTCAAGTAGGGGTTCCCTTATTTTTGAATGTGATCTCATTTTGATTCTAAGTAATTCCAACTTGAGGACTTTGAATTAATATGATGTGTCAAGTTAATATTTACAAAAAACCAAGGTTAAACTTGCACATTAAGTGAATTTTACAAGGATTCACATAAAGAATAATAAAGCAACAAGATATTCAACAAAATAGTTCAAAGATATGCATAAATATGTAAATATGATCAATATTTATACTTCTAAGCTCAAATGAGTTCAAATTTACAAAGGATCTATGAATCTTCAACCAAAATGGCTATTACTAACCTCAAACCTTTTGAATTGACAAAGTTAAATCTATCTTTACCACAATCATGTGTATACTTTCAAATAACATTGATATTTATCTAAAAAATCACAAAGATGGGTTTGAAACTATGGAGATAAATACTATTTACACATATATAATAAAATAAACACAAATCTACAAATAATGGCATGATATTTGATCAAAATACACCAAAACCAACAAAGATCCTATAATTTTACAAGGATTTGGGCCCTCCTTCTAGTGCCAAGAGAAGCTCCACCTGTTGATGCCTCTACATGTATCATAGGTTCTCTTAGTGTTTAAATAATACTTATCATTTTATAATTCAAATAATTTAGAGCATGAGTTTCAAGTTTTGGTGATCTGGTCACCTATGATGAAATAGTGGTAGAGTAAGTAGACTATTCCTTAAAATTTATATTGATTGGTGGTTGGGAACTACCATGGTCTAAAATATATGTAAATTATGAAGCATATATGTTTTTATTAGTGAATTATGATCAAAATCTAAGATAAATATTAATATAAATGAATATTTACAATGGGGCTTTAACTAGGGTGATCTAGTTAAAAAAGAAGCAAAAAGGAAAGATAGGGAAGAAAGAAAATATTTTATTATTGATTTTTGTCTCAAACATCATGATAAGGTTTAAATTCCAATTGAACATGCATTTAACCAATGTATAATTAAAAATAGCATATGTTCAAATCACGTTACATGCTAGGCAAGTATCTAAGGATAATATGAACAAATACATGTTAAAACTAATTTTACTTTAAAGATTTACTACTACAATAAAATAACATTTCAAAATCTTTATGCAGAGCAAATAAAATGAAGCAAATTCAAAGACATTCAACTAATCTAGCATTGGCCCAAATTAGCAACTTTGTATTTAATGATACACATATAGAATTATTTAAAACCCTTAAAATATAAGACCTATAATAGACAATTGAGAGAGGAGCCATGATAAAAATTCACACAAATAATTGAGACAAACTTTACAGTATCCCTACTTATATTAAATTACTCCAAAAGTTATAAAGTAGTTTTATCTCTTAAAACGCTCTCCCTTAATACAAAAGACAATGATCTTTTTAAAGGCTTCAAGCAAGTATGTCAGTCAGTTGCCTTGACTTAAAAGTGTACAAAATATGAAGGACAACTATCATTTCTACAAAGTTATCTAAAATACACTAAACTTTCCAAAATAGATTGACCTTTTGGCAACATGCTAACAAAATGCATGTGCCTTTACAAAGAATATTCTAATTCTAAAATTTACAATGTTTTCTCAAGAGAGAATATCCTCAACCAATTGGTAGACCTTATGTTGATGAATACCCTTGTCTCTATTGAAGTAACTTCATTTCCTTTTGATGTTACTCATCAACTAACTTTAGGTTGACAACTGGCTCAAGGATTCATCTTCTTGATCTATCAAATCATCTAGGTCCTTGGCATTTCTTTCCAAAGCCACTTTGATGCTCTTTACCTTAGCTATCTTCTTCTCTATAGTCAGAATCATATCCATGATCCTATTTTTGTCACCTCCAAAATTTCCTTGTCTCTTATTTTTCACCTCTTGCATGACTAAGGTAACTTTATACTTGAATTCATCATTTTACATGATGCCTATGGAGGTGATCTTGGAATGATTTATAATCATGGTCCCCAAGAGTTTTTCAATATTGTCCAGTAGTTATTTTTCATCCTTGATGAGTCTTTCCAAGCATTTGGACCATGTACTTAGGCTATTGATTTTATCCAAAATCAAGCCTAGGATGGTGTTGAGGTGAGGCTACTAATTATTGATAGTCTTGAATCCAAGGATTTTATCCCCTATCAAGATACCAGTTAAATCCTTGATTTTATCCCTAGAACCCTACCATTGGGTGATTAAACCACTGGCTACTTTATCCTAAAATAATAATGCACTCTACCTCAACTTTTTTGACTTCAAAGAGTCAAACATGTAATGGAGTTATTTATCAAACATTTCAATTATGGAGTTAAGAAATGATAAAACTACCTACTTTTCCAAATCCTCATTCTTCTTCTGAAGGTTCTTTATTTGTTTCTATAGCCCCCTGATGCCAGTTTGTAATTGAGCACTTTGAGATTTACCTAACCCAAGTATATGCTCTTTATGAATGAGGTCCTCTCCTAATATTTGACCTCCAACTAGAGTCAATCCAAAAAATGGCTCAACCTTATATAAAGTGAATTCCTCTCCACCCACCATAGCTTTCTTTATGGTAATTATTTCTAATCCAACTGTGGTTGGGTCAAATTGGACATTGATTGAAGAATGTGCCATTTTTGGTGGCTCCAGGGCTTGCACTTGGGTACTTCTTAAAGATATAAGAATAATCATTTATCTTTCCTTCTCTTTCTATTATAGATCCACTATCCATGGCTTAAGTTCCTCATGAACTATGATGTTGACTAACTTTTTGATGGCCCATTGATGTTGTAGTATTGGGATCTTTTGTATCTTTCCATATACAAACCATTAAAGAATGTTTGGACCATGAATGGTATTTTTTATCACTAAATAGATTGATTTTAATCAGAGGGTGAGTGAGGGTTACCTTATGCTTCTTAGTTCTAGTAGTAACAAATGCTAATTCAACCTTTCTCTTTTGAGGAGGAATAAATGGAATTAAATCCAAAGCTATTTCCTTCCCCTTTTCACTTCCTACTTCTTCAAATTAGGGTTGAGGTTATCCTACTTGAGTTTCCTCTTCATTAGACCCATAGGAACTACCTAATACCTCTAAGGTATCTTTCACTATCTTTCCAAGGTGAAATGCAACCATGTCAATATATTCAATCGAAGACTCTAGATTCTCAAGTTGGGTAGAAGAGGTTGCTCCCTCACCATGTCTTTCTTCAATATTTTTTTCCTACACCTTGGGCAATTGGTGCTTCTAGATTTTGTGCAATTAGTGCCTCTTGTTGTTTTAGAGGAGGTCTAATAGATGGTCCTCAAAGAAAATATTACTATATAAGATTCATTTACCAGATCTCCCTAGTTGGCTTCTCATCTCTTATCAACCTAGCCTCAAGCTAAATGTTAAGCTTTTTCAATCTTTCCAGGACCTCATAAAATGAAGATTCCCAGATATACATAGTGTCATGGACACCAAGTTGGTGCTCATACTTCATGTTTATTTTCTTGACATTGAAATGATTCATAACATTATCTCTGGTGTCCCATTTCCTTAACTCATCAAGCTGCAAGTTGAATGAGTCTCTGTGCCTAGAGATGGTGTCCACACTATCCCATTTCTATAGCACTTTTCTACTGATTGTTAAAGGAAATGAATGAAGTATCCCCTTCCTCTTATGTTTTCATATACTATCAATTCCATGGAATAATTAGTTTGTAATTACTTGCTTAGCTAGCTTGGTGGGCACACAAATTGGTACGTTAAGAGGTTGGCATAAGGTTCCCTCTATCTTTATTATAGTGCAATAAGTATACAACCAAAGGTATCCAATGAGCTCCACCTAATTTTTGATTGAGGGACTTACCCTCATCATGGGAATCCCTATAATATCCTTATACAAGGTTGTATACACACAATCACATATGAATTGAATGTGGTCCCTATATTTAAATATGTGTATTTTAGAATAATAATGGAAGATTGTATACCTTCCCTCAAGTGACCAATTCTTGATGTTAGGAATGGTTATGGTAGCCAATAAGGTATTTAAAAGGTAAGACATCATAAATAAGTGGTTGTTAGTCCTCTTATTTATAGAATTTTTTTTTCTTTTAAGTAGATGCTGATAAATTCTCCAATAAGAGGGGTGAGTCCTTTTTTGAACATGAAATATATGTAAGGGACCCATAGTTTTCTAATATAAGTGGTGTAAGGGGCCCCAGATAGTCCATTCAGCAAAGTCACGATCATTCTAATCCTTACTCTAAATTGGGTGATAGGGATTATTCCACTGGGGTCATAAAATACTTAGGTTCCTTATTATAGCCATGGGACTAGGGTGGTTTTTAGGTTGTTTGGTTGGACCATTGCTTAATTATGGGAAAGTCCACCTGAGAAATGGGAATATTGTAATAACTCTCAAAGGTTATAGGGGAAATGTAAGAAACCTTCTTAAAATTTCATTCATGAATGATCATATCTTAATTAAGTCTACAATCCTTAGAAATGGGAGAAATAACTTGATACAATGAAGTACCTCAGGTTTTGTTACTATGTGGTGTCAATTGGCCATCTAGATAGAGACTACATCATAGTACCTCTAGAAAACTATAGAAATATTTTTGTCTTCCTTAGTGATTGCTTATAACTCTTTAATGGCCCAAAATATATTGGACTAGTTATTGTCCCCATTATTCAATGCCATTACATCTAATACAGTATCCTTAAATACTCTCCCATCCATATTTGAAGTCAAGTACAGTTTTATGTTTTCTCTATTATGTTGCTTTCATGTTGCCATGACTGTGATTTTTGAAAATTACTTGATAGTGTTCTATAAATTATCTCTAAATTAATTTACACTTTCTCAAATGACAATTGGGTTATTTTTGTCTCAACTATGGTTAATTTGAGATCTAAATAGGGCTTTAAGTAGAGGCTATGGCTTCTTTGTAGCTTTAATGGTGATAGTTTAATGGACTTAGGCAAATTCATGCCTTGGATTTGATTTAGACCTTAGCATTTATATGTTTTCCTTTTAGATCCCACAAAATCCCTTATTTTGTCATCTTATACCCATGTGGCATCTATGTGACATCCTAATGGTAACTTTTGTAGAATTTTTCATAATGATTTTAAAGAATTAGTCATTTCCTTTTAAAATTTGCCTTTTGATTCACACTATCTGATATTTGTGCACAAATCAATGGGAACCATTGATATCAATCCTAGGACATGCACATTATTGGTCCTTATCCATCTCAAGCCTCACAGTGGTACCACTTGGTAGTTATATGGGCCTTCAAGGATTTATACATTTTCAATCTATGTGCTAATGTGCTTCCACAATATGGTAGTCTTGTGATTTCCTAGAGATTTGTTGAAAAGTCCATACTAGTATTAAACCATCTAATCTTTCTCACTCAATCATACATGAACCGTAGATCCTACAAATGTACACAAACTTTAATTAGTGTTGAGACA
The DNA here is from genome assembly GCA_037957365.1 of Torreya grandis. Taxonomy (NCBI): domain Eukaryota; kingdom Viridiplantae; phylum Streptophyta; class Pinopsida; order Cupressales; family Taxaceae; genus Torreya; species Torreya grandis. Next base: position 1,836,687 of record JARHVA010002650.1, read on the forward strand.
TAAAAAAATAATTAGGCTAAATAGTTTAGGCTATAGTTTTATTTTGTGTTAATAAACATGAAACTAAATTTAGACCAAAGTTTTTAGGCTAATTCTAAAACACATTAAAAGGGGACCTCAAATAACAAAGGATCTAATGTAAAGTTTTAACCTACAATTTTATCATGTTAATAAACATGATAAAACTTTAGATTAAAATTTTTAAGCTAAGTTTTATGGTAATGGAACCTTTTGTTAAACTAAGATCATTAAGCTCAAAATACCATATGGCATATATAGACTAAGGTTTGGGTTAATGTTTAAAAAAATGACTAGATTCTAGCATGATATTCAAGCTTAACCTATGAAAATTTAAACCTAGTTATAAGGGTCTTGAGTATAGACATGGTTTTAAATTTAAAAAAATTAATATATGGAAGATCAATTTTATCATTGAGATGCAAGTCTAAAACATATTTATCTTCTGAATGAAATTAGCTCTTGAGATAAATTTCAATGGTCTCAAAGAAATAAATGATGGCTTCACAAGCATCAATGGCATTCATGTGAATGTCAAAATTAATCTCTAATAAATTTTCATATGGTGCTAAAATTTGATGGCCTCATAAACATTGATGATGGACTCATGAGCATCAAATGATGGGCATGATAGTTTCAAATTTAAGTCCCAAATGTAGTTGGTCCCATAAAATCTTGGGTTAAATACATTCCATTAGATTATGTCCTCCAAGTAAGAACAAATGTAGATAATGATCTGAATAGATGCACACTATTGGTTCTTATAGTCATAAAGTGGATCGAGTTAGCTCGGGCCATATATAAAAATTAGACTGTCATAAGCCCAACTCTTTGAAACATAATAAAATGATGACCCCTTAAATAATTAAAAAACATAATGCAAGATCATATCCCAAGGTTCATTTGATATTAAGTTCAAACATGGGAATGCCATGTGGTAACTCTATGGGGTTCTTGAGCTTTGACTCTATTGAGCCTATGAAGAGTTTGCAGAGCGTTGATCTCCATATGGGCTCTTGTGTGCCATTGATTATGATTTGATTGATCAATTGAGATTGGTTTGATGGATCAAAGCCTTTTGCATCAGGTCTCATTCACTCTATCTAATCAATGTTGCCTAATGAATCATGAAATATCAATCCTATGAAGAAGTAAGATACTTAAGTTGGAGCTTGGGATAATGTATAAAAGTTAGGATAAAGTCTTAGGGCTAAGGTCTCAATTGTGTTTAAAACACTAACAAGGCCTTATGACTAAGAATTTAGGCTAGGTACTAAGAGGGACCATGAAACATAAAGTGAGGTTGAGTTAGGAAAGTATAATACCCTACAAACATGAAAGTTAGACCCATTTTTAAAATAAAAGGGAACAAAGGAGGGTGAAATATAAAGGGACCAAACATGATTTTTAAGCTAAGGCTTGGTCATGTTAAAAAATATGATTAAGCCTTAGTATAAAAGTTAAACTTAGTTTATTGCATTTTTAAAAGTGCTCCCACCAATTTTGATCTCACACAATTTGAATTTAAACCAAAGGATCTAAGCAAGTGTTTTTAAAATAAGGTTTCAAGGCATTTAGTACATGGATTTAATCTTGAGTTCCTATAGACCAAAGGCTATCAAAATCCTTAATGAGGATTAATCTATAAAATTTAAGTATAATCCACTCAATGAAGGTCCCATAGAACCTATAATTGAAGCATGAAGATCCACTATTATCAATAAGAGGAGAAGTTAAATCAAGATCATGAATAAATAAGCCACCCTTATTAGGTGTGGATGATCTTCAAATATAAATAATCTGTAAAAGATGCCAAGTTTTTAGTGTTAAGGTTCAGATTTGCACAAGGGTCCCTATTTTTCATAAATGGGGGTATGTTATCTTCAACAACCTACATCATGTTGAATAATTTGTAATCATAAGAATAAATAAATTTCTCCCAACATTGACATTCAAAACTCAGTCGTCATAGTATCTTCAAACTCTCTACTTATATTATCATTGTCAGATCTAAAAACTATGTCATCAACATATACAACCACTATCAATTGATAATGTCCTTCTATCTTAAAGTAAAAATTACTATTAGTTACCCCCTTTTTAAAACCTTGACTCAAAAGATACTAATCTATCCTATCATACCAAGATCTAGGAGCTTGTTTAAGACCATAAAGAGCCTTCTTCAATTTACATACAAAATATTGATTACTTGACATGAAGTATCCTTCAAGAACTCAATATATAATTCTTACTCTAAATTTCCATTCAAGAATGCATATTTCACATCCATTTGATATACCTTGAAACCTTATGAAATTAGCACATGCCAAAAAAAGTCTAATTGCTTCCATTATTTACACACCAATCTAGCTTTGTTCCTTGTGACTTCTCCTTTCTCATTCATCTTATTTTTAAAAACCCACATGGTACCTGTCACATTTTTATCTTTTGGTCTAGGAACTAAGTCCCATGTTTCATTATTTTCTATTTGATCAATTTCTTTATCCATTGAATCATTCCAACTTACATCTTTGCTAGCTTCCATGAATGTTTTGGATTTAATCAAGGATAACAGAGCTAAGTCTTGTTGATTTTGATTGATCAACATTATCCTTTTGGTCTATAACTTTACACCAACATTTCCAAGAATTTGAGAGATTAGATTATCTTTTTGAATTCTTCTATATGGAGCTTTAAAATCTTTTATTTCTTCCTCCTCTTCATATTCATCATCTATTTGAATGGATAACTCATCATTATTTACAATAGAATTCTAAATTGAGTCACTTACCTACAATTTTGGCTTCTTGACTCTACTTTTCTCATCTACCCTTACATTTTAACTTTCAACAATCTTGTGAAGTCTCTTATTAAAGAATGCATATGAATTAATGATAGAAGAGTAACAAAGAAGATGCCCTCATCAGACATTGAATCAAATTTTCCAAGATTCTCTTTATCTCTTTTAATGAAGCAGCTACTCCCAAACACTTTAAAATGTTTGACATTAGCTTCTCTATTCTTCCATAACTCATAAGGAGTCTTATCATTGTTTACTCTAATTTGACACCTATTTAAGATGTAAACTAAAGTGTTGGCTACCTCTTCCCAATAACTATCTGATAGTTTGGAATCCTGAATCATGGTTCTACTAATCTCTTGAATAGTCCTATTCTTCCTTTCAACAACACCATTCCATTATGGTGTTCTAGCAGAAGAATATTGTCTCTTTATCCCTAATTTTTCATAAAAAACATCAAATTCATGAGACTAAAACTCACCTTCTCTATCTAATCATACACACTTGATCTTTGACCCTTTATCATTTTCTATAAGCGCTTTGAATGTCATTAATTTTGTAAAAGCTTTTGATTTTTCTTTAAGAAAAAATATCCAAGTCATCCTAGTAAAATCATTAATGACAAGCATGATGTATCTATTACCTTGAATACTTTGGGTTCTCATAGGTCCACATAGATTAGTGTGGATCAACTTTAATGGATTTATAGTGGATAACTCTTTGGATTTGTATCTTTTTTTCATTTGCTTCCCATGAAGACATGCCTTGCAAAGAGAATGAGGGATCTTAGAAATCTTGGACATATGCCTTACCAACCCCTTTGAACTGATCTTTACCATATTGTAAAAATTTATATTTCCAACCCTTCTATGCCAAAGCCAACTTTCTTCTAATTGACTCATGAAGCACTCCTTCTTGGATTCATGGAATACATACATGTTGTTATCTATTTTATAAACATTTGAAACTAGTTTTCCATCCTTTCTTATTTCACATTCATCATCATGAGAAGTTATAACATTTCTTTGATTACATATTTAGCTCACACTTAAAATATTATGTTTCAAATCTTCTACATATAAGACATTCTCAATCCTAGTATGACCATTATACAGACCCACAGTACCTTTGCCAACTATGTTAGCAGATTTATTGTCACCAAATCTCACTACACTAGGGTTGGTCTCCCTAAGAGATAAACTTGCTCTTGTCTACTATCATATTATTTGAACATCCACTCTCTATGAACCATCTCTTGTTTCCATCTTCTTGAGTATGCAAGGCTACTTGAACAAACATTGACTCTTCATTTGGTGGACCACTTGAATTTTGCTTCTTTTCTTCTTCAATCTTAGACTTATTCCTCTTGAATCATTTCATGGTGTCAATGACTTGTATGTCATCTTTTCAAAATGATATTTTATATCTTTTGAATATATGAACTCATTGGATAAAATTTTAGTATATAAGATTTTTTTTATCTCTAGGGAGAAAGAACAATCCCTATATCTATGACCAAATTGATTGCAGGAGAAGCAGTACCATTGAATACATTATTTAAATTTGAAATTCCTTTCTCTTGATCATTACCTATCCATGAATTTTATTTATTGACCATTTTAGTGGAGCTAGAATCCCTTTTGTCTTTAGATAAGAGCACATCTGAGTAAGTCATGACTTTATTTTCACATTGTTTGAACCTTTTATTGAGACCTTTATTCAGCAAGACCTTCAGATTCTTGACTGTTTCCTCTATTTATTATACTTTCATCTTCACATCATCCATGCTTGAATTGATGTTTGATAAATCACATACTAGTCTATCTTGAAGATAAGACAGTCATTTTGTCATCAATTATACCTTTGATCACCTTCAAGTGGTTAAAATTACAAGAAGGACCTGGTCTAATACCAATTATTATAGGTACAATAATTGAGAGAAGGGTGAATAAGTGAGTCTAGATATTTCAATTTCAATTACAATCCTTTCAAACTTATTAAATAATCAGAATATACCAACTTGATCAAGAAACATTAACAAGAGAGATCATTCATTCAATGCATACACAAGATCAAACACAAAACACATAGTTCCTATGGAAAACCCTCATGGGGAATAAAACCCACTCTCAAGCTTGAAACACATGGGCTACTTGTCCTATAATAAATTACAAACAAGATATTGGTCAACTCCTTTAGACCATAAAACCTTGATCAAATCCTCCTAACTAAAGGCCTTTAGTGAAACACATGTTTCACAAGGATCAATTGCCCCTAGAGAAGATCAAGTCCTTTAGCCCCTCTTTTAAAGTGAACACCTCAACCTTAAAATTGATGCCTTCAACACTTGATGATGGATATCTATTTATCTAACCCATACACAAAATTCCTCACTATCTCTTACATGCCTCTCACATAGGCATGCCACAATCTCTCTCCTTCTTCACTCAAACTATCCTCATATGTACACTTAGACCTCTTTGCATATCCTCAAACTATAATATAAATATTATATAATTATAAATATGAACTACAGGTCATACACATATTCCTCAATATTCTCTACTTATCAACCCATTCACTAGGCACATATACTCTTCTTTATCCTTCACTTCAATGCTCATTGTTCTCATACATACATCTCTCAAATCTAGAAATCATCATCTTTTATTTCACTATTTATAGATAATTTATGAATTATCATGTTAAAAACAATTAATTTTTTGCCACAACACATTAATTCACCCTTAAGGCATCTAACATGGGCCACACTTAAGCACAACACACTTTCAAATAGGCCTAAGTCACCTTTAGGTCCTATGGAAACCCATTCACCTCTTTGACACTTAATTGAGAAAAATAAGAACACATGAACACTTTCCAACTCATGAAACCATGAAATATTATCTACAAGTCCCCTTTAACTACCAACATCCATTAGATCACCCTTCTGCTTAAGCATAATATGCTCAAATAACATTCTGTGTACATAGTTGCCATGAATGAATACACAATCAACTTATAAACCTTTGTTCATACTACATGTGATTATTAAAAACTTAATAATTCATAAATATCATCCTCATGGAGTTTAAAACACTCACAAATAGCTAATTTATCATTAGACATCAAAACAACATCAACACAAACTCAAACATCCTTCTTAGGTCACTTGTAGAACACAGTCAAATTTAAATTTTCATAACTTTGAATATACACACTTCAAAATATCAAAATTTATATTTAAATATGTGACTTATATTCATATACAAATACATTTTTTACTGCATGGTCAAATTATTCATATATCTAAAGTTATGGCTAAAAAAATCTAGACACTGGTCTTTCCTTTGTTAAGTTCAAATATTTGAATTCAAACAGTCATAGTTAAACTTCAAACACAATGATATCATATTGTGTCCTCACTAACTATATTAATAATGCACCATTTATCTTATTTTAACTTTAAATTTTATATACTATTAAACATCAAATAATAGACCTCACCTCATGCAACCTTGTAATATTGAATCAACGTGCACCGTTGATCTCTACAGATCAACCTAGTCCATACCATGTAGCGTTCACCATTCAATATTTCTCAAAACCCACAAGATCATGAAAATTTGAAAAATAACATGAATTTTTATCAATTTTTATATTTAAACATTGAGAACTTGTCCTCATATCACTAATTCTTAAGACCTTGGAATGAACACGCTTCATTGATCCTTTTGTAAAGAGCTCAATTTTTAACTTTGTCAAACATTTAACACTTTAAACTTTTTGAATTGATATGTACCATAGATATTAAATATAAAATCACCCATTATAAATTATATCTCCATCTGTTATTAATCTTTAACATCATGTAAAATAGACTAAGTATGGTGACCATTACTATTTTCCTAGAAGGCCAACTGTGCACAGTCATATCTTTTACCTCACTCACTTGCATGTTCTCAAATTTGGACCATATAATATATTCACATATGATAATCCAACCATGTTTAAAATTTATCCTAAAAAAATTTCATGTTTAAGACATAATTCCATTAATCTTCTCACTTAATTTTTTTCTGCCATAGAGACAACTATGTCAAGAACTGTCTGGAAGTCCAACTTTGCACATGTATATGTTTTGATGTGCTTCATTGCATGACCTAAAATTTAGTGAATAAAAACTAATAAAAAAAATGAACAAACCCATATGATAAAATTCACTTGAAATTTCCACATGTGTGAGACATGTCATCACCAAACTACTTCCTTGTTTCTTTCTTGCCTCATGCAAAATTGGCTAAGTATGGGAAAACACTATCAAACTACCTAGGAGCCCAACTTTGCACTTGCATATATTTCGTTGTGATAGTCACATAAATTTAGATTTATAACATAATAAATAGGTATAAATGTGATAATAACCATATTACCAATTCCCCCTAACTCATCCACATGTGGTAATGGTGATGTCATCAAACTACCTACTTAGATTTTCTTCTACTGGACCCAAAAGGTCTAGGTGAAAAAATGATTAACAAGATGAAATCCAATCATGCACACAAGTAATAAAATCATATAAAAACTATTATATGAACCATTTCATATGATTAATATTCCATACTCATCCATGAACATCTCTATCCATGTCAAAACTAAAGATCAACAAAGCTTCCTTCAAGCATATTAGGACAAGCACATTGCACACTTTGTCATTATCACTTAGACTATAAAGATACTTCATCCACTCACCTGGACATCTCCATGAAATCACTATTTAATCATTGATAACTCTCTAACGTTATCTTAATTTATTTAATGCCTCATATGCATGCTTAAGTAACCTTATACATCCTCTTATGCCTCTTTACATCTATCTCACCAAGCCACCAATTCAAATCTCCTTACAAAGACTTTTCATACCATGACTAGTCTTAGGTTACTCAAGCACTTGACCTTCATGTATCTTTTCATGATCTCAAAACCTCACTATCATGATAAATTTCTCACTCTCATTCCATATGTCATCTTACCATGCTCACCCACTCCCATACATCTTCTCACATTCCTGATACCACTCATCTCACCAAATAACCAAGTCAATGCCTTCACACAAGGTCTCTTCATGATTTGACTATGTTTAGGCTAATTAAGCACTTGTACTCAAATATTTGACTTAAACCAATTTTAAATGATTATATACCAAACTATGAAGATAATACAATGCCAAATAACTTCTTACAAGCTTAAGCTTACTCACTTTACCATGCTACCTACACATACCTTCTCAAGAGGTCTAGACAAGGATTTACAAGACACCTTGATGCCTTGACCAATTCATTCCATGTTATGACCTTAAAAAAACATAAAAAAATAATATATGAGACACTTGGACCTATATATTTATCTCGTATGGAGATCACTACATATCTTCAATGCTCATTAGTTTGTCACAACATACACTACCAACTAGCCTTGCTCATCTAGACATCAATGACAACATACTTTGGCATTAATGACATAATATTGACATCAATAACAATACTATGCTAATAAATATGAATGTTTTTTACTTATTTGGTTTTGATGTGGTATGATAAATAAAAAGTTTTGACTTAATACAATGCAAGGAAAAAGGACAAAATGATAAAAACACCTAAGTGTAACATCCTAAATCCTAAAAATGATAAGGTGGCATCATACCATTAAATTACGTATATATACTCTATATTTAGAGTATTTTAAGTTTTTAATAAAAAAATAAAAATTTCATGAAAGGTATGGTTTTTAGGCCCCCTCTTCTCTCAAGAGTTTGTATGATAATATGGAACTTCATGTTACTTGCCCTGCATTAATAGTATATTCACAGAAAGTGAGGTTGTCTAAACTATTAATTTTTTTATCATTTATAAACGGTCTCATATGTTTGGAAAAAATTAGGGTGCATCACATCATTTGGATCCTCATTAACCAGCTTATTGTGAAAAGGTCTTGTCCTTTTCACAACCACTACATCTGTCAATTGATCAATAGAGTGTGATGTTTGAGTTACCCCTATGGTCTGAGGCTGAATACCACTAACAAATCTTATTTAGTCATTCAAACAAGCATCCAATTATGTCATCCTAAATTTATATACCCCACCATGGAGTGGAATTAAAACTATTTTAGGAGATGATTTCTTAGGTCACTGATTCCCTAGATAACTCATGAGGAGGTGATGAAATCTCACTCACAAGCCAAAATTCATGAAAAATAAAGAAAGTGTAAGGAATTTAGGGTCACAAAAATTACTAAAATTATGGGGAGGGCATTATCAAATTTCCTTCCATTATTTTAGATAAAAGTGATAAAAGCAATAAGTGAGCATTTTTTATCACCCAAGTTCCCCAAAGGGGATGGGAAGAGAGCATACACACGACACTCATTTTGATAACTATATAATCAAATAACAAACATAAAAATGAAAAATCTTATGAGTATTTAACTAATGTGAGAGTTTATTTTTATGGCAAAAAATAAACTATGTCATGAAGTTTGATCCCCTTGGTGTTGTGTGAAATCTTTAGACAAAATGAAAATAACTCAAGTTTAGATTTTAAAATACCAAATTTAAATGTGAGTTTTGAAACTTAGAGTGTTTAAAACCATCTTTTCTTGGAATTTGGGTCCTGAAAAAGATGTTAAGGGGTCTTTGTTCTTAGAATCAAGACATAAGTGGGTAAATGCATTTGATTTTTAGCTATCTAGTTTCTAAAAAATTACATAGAGTGCAAAACTATAGAAACATATAGCAATATCATCGCTTTTCCTTTAAAACTACAACTATTAGGATAAAATTGAAAATTTCCTACAAAATAGAGGATTAACATAAAATTCAACTATTAATGCAATATCATAACAATTAACATAATATATTTAATATTAATGTAAAATCACAATTTCAAACTGTAACATTAAATAGTTAGTCAGAAAACTACCATGGTTAGGCAATATCATAATAGTTAGTGCAATATCATAATAGTTAGGGTAATATTGTGACTAAAAAGTCATGATATTGTGCAATATCACTACTTTTAATGCAGTATCATAAATTATCATGCAATATCATAATTAAAAACATAAAAATACAACTAAAAATGTAATATCACAACTAGAAACATAAAACCACAACTGGAAATGTAATATCACAACTAGAAACACAAAACCACAACTAGAAATGCAATACTAAAACTCCCTAGTTGCATTATTATCAATAATTCAACTAAATTTGAAATAATGAAATTGAAAATGTAAAACTACAACTCTTTAGTTGTATTATTGTTAATAATGAAACTGACTTTAAAATAATTCAACTTCCAAGTTGCATTATTAATTTGAAATAATGAAATTGAAAATGTAAAACTAAAACTCTTTAGTTGTATTATTGTTAATAATGAAACTGACTTTAAAATAATTCAACTTCCAAGTTGCATTATTGTCAATAATGCAACTGACTTTACAATAATGCACCTAAGAGTTGAAATAATGCAACTAGGAATTTTAGTATCATAACTTATAACACAAAATTTCCACTTATCAAGTAATATCACTACTTTTCATGAAATATCACTACTACAAAGTCATGATATTATGCAATATCATAATTTTAGAGAGAAAAAATATGACTGTATAGAGCAAATTCATGATTTCTAGTAGAACATCTGTGAGCCTTAAATTTCCACTTTTTTGGTCAGTAAGTTTAGATTTTGACATGAAAATTATTGGTAGTATGTCTTAAAATACCTTTAGAATAACTTTTTGGGGTGTAGGTCCCACTAGGAATGCCATGATGTGATCAAAGAATCCGTAAAAGGAAGGTTAGTCTTGTGTTAGTCTAATAAAACAAAATCAAAATAACACACTAAAATCTTAATACCTCTAGACTAGACACTAGGAAGAGCATAGATAACAAACATAAAAATGAAAGTACAACTATAACACAAAATAAATCACTTTATACATTCCTTGGAGATCCAAATGGATTTTTGAAGTGGCTTTCTCTATCTATGTATCAATAAATCTTCATCAATGGAGCTTTATTAGCTTCACCTTTCCTTGGCACCTTGGTATGGATGTTTGGATTATGAATTTAGCATGGTAAAATTATTTTAAAGGTTTATTTGCATCTATTTGAGAATTATAACATTACACCAAGATAGCTTTATTGTAAATCCTGCATAATAATTGCACACTATCAAAGCTTAGAAATCAATAGGTATGGTCTTGTATTCATAGAATCAAAAGTTAACTCTCACCCAAGGTGATTTATTGTTGAGTTTGAACATGAAATGGGTTTAAACTAACCCTAGGTGAGTTGAGGCTAACTCTACTTGAGTTAAAATTTATCATGTAATTATGATTCTCAATTAATAGGCATGGCTCTTAAATTAGATATTTTGAGAAATTTTGAAAGAGCTTGACAACTCATAAAGGAAATGATGAAAAGGATTGATTATTTTGATTTTTGGAATTTAAATTGTTAGATATTGATTAATTTAAAATAGAAAATTCAAATAAGCATTTAATCTTGTTTAACTAGATGAATCATTTTGATTAGCATTTCAGCTCTTTTAAGATTTGATTAAGTACCCATTTAATGGGTCCATAGGCCAAAGTGCCAATTGTTAGGTCACAAGGTGACCGGGGATGAATCCATGAGAATTTATTATTATGTATGGGCTATAACCCCAAGTATGGATTCCTCAACATGATTATAAGCATTTAAAAATGATACATGGCCAAAGTTGGGTTGTTTAGTGATTCCTAGGCTTAATTTACAATGTTTGGTAGAAACCAATCTATAGTCTAGTTAGAAGCTAGTTATGGCTAGAATTAGGTGTCTAAACTTACAATCAAAATTTGATTATTTTGAGTCTAAGGGAAGAAAGATATAAACATCATTGGTGACTCCTAAGGGTTGACCTACCCACTAGTCAAGAGAACCAACTATCTCATCCTTTGGGCAAAGGACTCACACATGATAATCATGAATTAATTGAGATGAATTCTCCATTTGAAATGAAAAATAAAAATTATCACCATAAAATCATTCAAGTATTGGAAAAAACCTCACCACTCATACAATAAGGACAACAAATAAAACCAACACATAGATACCTAGGAAAACAACAAGATAACAAGGTAACTAATTAACAAAGCAATTGTGCAACAACACTCAGAGAAAAGGAACACCTAAAATAATATGTATAAGGAAAATATATGATTTTTAATATTATTATATTCTTCATGTATCTAGTTATAATGTAGGGTCCACTCTATATGCTATCAAATTTTGTGCGCTTACCTAGTTTCGCTCAATCCTCATCCCACTTAAGCACAATATCACCTTCTTGGAAAATCCTTGAGATAACCCTTTTATAAAATTACCTCTTAACTTAGTCTTGATGATATCATATGGCATGAATATCATCATTTATTATCTCTTTTAACTCTCTCAACTCATTCATCTTTATTTCTATGGAATCACTTTCCATTAGCTAAAGCTGATGGTGTGGGTTCCAAAGATACAAACTCAAGTGATATGGGTAATATTTCCTCCTTACCATAAATAATAATGTAACAAGAATGACCATTATCTCTCTTGGGTGTGATCTCATCTTCCCACAAGGTTATCTTCAATTTGGTATGCCACACCCTCTAATTTACTTCCATAGTCCTCTTTATATCCTGATTAAGTTATTATTAGTGGAATTTGTAAGTCCATTAACCCAAGGATAGTATTTTGAGGAAGTAATAAGGTATATTACATAAATTATAGCCCATTCACTTATCCTTTCACCAATTAAATCTAGTACATTATTTGATATGATTATGGAGGGGACCCCAAACCTGGTCATTAGGCTCTCATAAAAGTCCAAAAATGAGTTTTCATTAGCATTCTTAAGGGCCAATCCTTGTACCCACTTTGTGAATTAGTATATGGTAGTCAAGACTAATTTTTGGCCTACATTATATGGAGTATGTATCATACCTATCAAATATAGGGCCCACTGCATGAACAATTTGTCTACTTGGATCAGCTTGAGGGGCAAGGTAGCTAGCTTTTATTTTCTAGTAAACATAACACACTTTTGACATCTCCTAACCCAATCATAGGAGTATTTTAATAGGCTTGGTCAAAAATATATTTCTCTCATTAGCCTTGCTACTGTGGTCCTAGAAACAAAGTGGCCTCCTATAGTCCCATCATGAAACTGATTCAATAGCTTGTCAATTTGTTTTGTCTTCACACATCTTAAGAGAATTTAATCAAAATATCTCTTAAAGAGGACCCCATCTATCAAGACATAGGGGTTTGATTTAAACATATAATACCTTATTATTATCTTATCTAAACCTATAGGACATTCTCCTATTTAGAGTAACTTGACCATATATTGAGTCTAACTAGAAGGTGTACGTGCAACTACTTTAAGATCACTATGCATTACCAAAACTATTTCTTTACTTTCCTTAACATCTTCTACCAAATGCTCACATAGTCCTCTACCCCTTACTAACTTGGTGAAGTTCACCTATATGTCATAATTCATAAATTTAGTCACCCAACCTACTCTTTTTTCACTCAAATCTCAATTAATAAGGAAGTCTTTGATGATGGGGTGGGCCACCATGACATTGATATTGTTATTGGAAACCATGTGCCTAAATTTTTTAAGGATATTCATAACTATAAGAATATGATTTTATAAATAAGTTTACCTCTCCTCATATCCCTCCAATGCTTGGATAAATAATGCTATGGGCTGCTCTCACTATTTTGTTGCATCAACATGGTAGATATGGTATCATTAGTTGAGAAGGCATACAAGAAAATATCTTTTGATAAATTGATAAGGAGAGAGGGTTCTTGAGAAATATCCTATTTGATTTCAAAACTCCCATTTCATTTCCTAGTCTAAGTGAATTTATGATGTTTCTTGAGCATAGAGGTCAGGGTTCTAACCAAATCAGTAAATCTAGAAATAGACCTTCTAATTAAAATCATATTACCTAGGAAACTCTACAGTCCTTTCTATGCTTGGGAAATGATAGGGATAGAATTACACTTACCCTCTTAGGGTCTATGAAGAGGCCTTCTTTAGACATAATGTGGTGTAAAAGTATGCCTTTGTGAATTGTAAAAATGCACTTTTTGGGGTTTAAAAATACCCTAAATTACCTCCACCTTTCAAATATCGGCCTTAGGTGTGTCAAGTGGTCTTTATCATTATTTTAGAAGACTAAAATTTCATCAAGGTATATGAACATGATCTCATTAATTACTCCCTATAAAACTACATCCATTTCCATTTATAAGGTGTCTCGGGTATTAGATATACCAAAGGGCATCTTTTTGTAGGCATAAGTTCCTCACTTAGTTGTAAAGGAAGCCTTATGTTGGTATTCTTCCTTTAGCAAAAATTTGTTATACCCTAATAACCCATCAAGAAAAGAGAAATGTTGTGGACCTATAACCTTTTGAAGGATCTAATCCATGGATGGTAAGGGGTAGCGATCTCTCAATGACACATTTTTAATATCCCTAAAGTCTACACATAACCTTATTTACCCATTATTTTTCTATACAGGCATAAGGTTAGCCACCCATCAAGAGTTTTTGATGTGGAATATAATGTTGGACTCAATTATTTTAGTCAATTCTTTTTTCATGAGGATCTCAATCTTAGGGTTGATATGTCTTTGCTTCTACCTCATAGGTTTGGCACTTGCTTCCAACTCTATGGTATGTTGGGCTAAATTAGGTGCAAACCCTTTTAAGTCACTATATTCCTAAGCAAATATGTTTGCAAACTCCTTACACATATCTATGAAATCAATTCTCTCCTCTATATTATTCATCTTGCCTAGTTTGAGAAGCCTATCCTTAAAAATGGTGACCCTATCATAACATTATTCCTTAGTTGACATACTAACCTTATCTCTTATCATTTGATCATATTCATTAAAAATATTATTAATGGTCAATAATCACTTAGGAAGTTTGTTTATCTTTAACTGAACAATCTGGTCACCATATTATTGTTGAAGTTTTTCTTAATTTATTGAGGAGAATTTTGCCTCTTATTGAAAGAAGCATGTTATTTTACTATCACTATCAAATACCTTCAATATGAATTAATTATCAAGTACCAATGGTAAACATGCCACCTCAATTTTTAACTAATTATTTGGGTTCTTGATTTCACTTGGGATGCCATATTGTGTTCTTATAGCTACCAATTCATTTACATGTTGTTTCTCTTTTCTTAGGATTAAACGGATGTAAAAGGACTCAAAGTCATATAGGAGTTCCTAGAACCTATTATTATATTCCTTCAATAATGAATTCTTTACTATATTCTTCCCTCTCACTTGGTGAACTACTAGTTCACTATCCCTAATAGCTCGTATTAGTTTCACACCTCTTTTCATTGCCATTATAGCCCATGAATGAGGGAACCATACTTTGTTATATTACATGTGAATTTTAACTAAAGCCTTATATTAAAAAATTAATTTTGTTTATATGGGTAAATAATCATAATACCTTCTCCACTTCCATTCTTTCACCTAAATCTATCAAAAAATAGTTTCTATACTCTGTCATTTTCTTGACTTGGATTGGTAAGGGTTACTATTATTACCTCCTCCTCATTAATATAATATATCCATAGGCCTACTTACTAAATGATCTTGTAAGGATCATATTCATGATTATCTATCCCACACTCATTAAGGAGTAGGTTTGATATCCCTTAAGTGGCATAACTGGCTCTTGAGAATTAGGGTGCTCATCTTCATCAATCATAGTGAATTTGACATTTGATAGGTTAATAATGTAGGGATATAAATGAAACCTAGAGATTGTCTCAAACCTAATGGTAACTTTGGTCCCATACCTAGTTCTAAAGACCATATAAGACTAGTCTAAGGATAGGTATCCTCCTATTTTGGTGGTGAAGTCCCTAAATAGACATATAGAAAAATAAGGGGGTAGATCAACCAAAAAAACATCTTGGCATATAGTGAAATGTGGCAAAGAATATAGGATAAGTTTTAAGTCCTTAAATAAACCATCTTGGTAGGAGATCCATCTAGTTGTAACACTCCCTTAGAATTAGGCTCATATTTTAACCCCAATTTATTTACTATTGACTTTGTCATAATATATGTGCTTTCCCCACTATCTATCATAAAATTATGTACTAGGAAATTCCTTATTATTATAGAAAGATAGAAGGGAGGGTTTTTTTATACCTTGGTTAGTTGGGGTTCATTAGGATGACTAGTATTGGTTAGGATTGCACCCTCCTTCTCTACTTACTTATCTGAGATGTTGATATTTGAAAACTCTTATTAAAGGTATTTCCACCCTAGAATAAGCAATGTGTCTCACATTGGTATGGTGACATGATCCTGATTCATCAGGTCTAAAATGTTTATATGAGGGCCAACAAACTTTGACTATAATTTAGGATCAACAACACTACTTAGAGCTTGTGTAAAATGAGGTATAAATGGACCCTTCTCATTATAACCCTTTTGGAGTGGTTAAGATTGAGGGGTTTCATCTTGTTAATTAGTATTATAAAGTGGTTGAGAAGGTGAAGGAGTTGCTCTCCATGCCTCTGAGTCACCACTCACTACCCTTTTTTTAGCCCTTGTATTAGTTATAAGAGGGTTGTCTACTTTAGTTGCACCTCCAAACTAATTGACTACACAATATCCTAGAGGACTTTTTCTTTATTTAAAGTTGAAAAATTTATCCTCTAATTGAGTCTTCTCTCAACCCACTCCTTGTTGATTTGATAATTCAGATTGAGTCATAAGAGAATCTTCTCCATGTTATACAAGAGGGACTTATTTGTGTTGTGTAAGAGGATCTTGATTGGCACCTTCAATCAAGTTGACACTTTTTTTATGAGGTGGTCCCTAAGGTGTAGATGATTGACATTATTAACCATAGTTATTTTTAGTGGGAATTAATGCTTTAGAAGTGCTAGCAGATTTAGGGTTAAGACTATTGTATGGCCTTGCATGAGTGATTTTCCCTTGCCCTTGAGGATTAACTTGGTATGGAGGTTTATTGAATTGGTAAGATTGATAAGGATATTGGTATAGATCTTGGTAGGGAATATGGGGTAGATTTTGTTGACTCTCTAAGGCCACTATCTTATTTTTTTATGCTTTGAATAACCTTTCAATATTGACCCATGTATCTAATTGACTAGTATTTTCTTGATCATTATTGGTTTGTGTATGGATGGGGGAAATGGTAGGAAGAGGAGGTTACATCTCTAGAAATAATGGCATAATAGACCTTATTGTAATTTTTTATACTTGAATAAGATAATTTTTTTCCCTTATTTCCACTTCATAGGCATTAGGCAATGTGTTCCCACCCATTAACTAAATCATGACTACCACATCAGAATTGAGGGCTAGGCTATCAAATTATATAAGAAAGCAAAATTTGGGGTAGGGTTAACTACTATTGGGATCATATCCTATGTTTTTTTAAGCCTATAGTTAAAGTACACCATAAAATATTAATGGACCCTCTTTATTATGGTTAATTTCTCTACTAGGGATAAATGGTCACTTCTATCTTCAAATTGTTTGCATAGGTGCTCTCCAAACTCATCCTAAGTATTGATGAAGGAAAGTGCTATAACTATATACCATTTAAATGACTTAAATTTTAAATAGGTAGCTACCAACCTCATTTCTACATTCTCTTGAGTCAAATTATGCATATAATAAAGGTTTTTAATATCTCTAATGTGTTTAATAGGAGTGGTAGAGTTCCCTCCTATGAAGTATGGGAGAATTTTGAGGGAAGCTATATGGATATCATCAAATTGGTTTAAGTTTAGAGGATGCCACCATTTAAGTGTACAAAGGATTGGTTTCTAGGTATAGAGATTAGAGATGTAGGGGTTATAATAGAGCTATGTTGAATATGACTAAGAGGAGTAAAGGGTATGGGATAAGGATTGAACCTGGGGTACCTCTTCCTTCTATCAAAATCTAAAGATAATTCAAAAAATTCAACTTCCTTACCCTTAGATGAAGACCTTGTGATGACCTTTGGCATGAAACATGAGTGTTAATCTACCACCAAATTTTATAAAACTCCTTGAGATTACCAAATATTGAGAGTAAGTGTTCCAACCTCCTTGAATTTTGGTCCCACTGGGCATGCCCAAGACTATTATCAATCTAGATTACACCCTTAAAGTATGGGTTTCAATCCTACCTCATCTAGTTGATACAATTGAATTTCTTCTAGGTGTGGGTAGCCAAATGAATGAGGTGAGTCTTTAGATTTAGGGCTAATTCTCAAGATGCATCATCTATGCTCAAATCACTAAGCCTACTTATCTTTCCAAGCAAAAAGGATAGAAAGGCTTGAAAACAATATATAAACTATAATAGTTGATGCACCAATAGATTATGTCTCCTATAATTGATCTTTCAATAGAACTTATAGATATAATAATGGCTAATCACTAACATAATCTCTCAAAAAGGACTCATACACATCAATACTTCACATGGAGGCCATGCCAAATGCCTATAACATGAGGGTGATGAATGAAAGGTCTAATAAAATACACTACTAGATAGTTTCCACTACAAGCATAATCATGAGCACCTTCACAAACTATGTGACCTATATAAGACCAATTCTTTAGCATCTAGGTGAGAGACAAGGACCTACAAAAGGAGAAAATATTAAACCACTAATGCAAATAAAAAAAGCACTGAACACACTAGAAACTACTATGGAGAAGTTTGAATCAATCCTTGTATTAAATCAAAGGCTTGAAGATAAAAATGGATATATTTTTTCTATACCCAGTAGAGGGATGTGTACAATGGATTTTCAAGCCCAATTTATAGAAAATGAAAGAGAGGTAAAATGTGGCATGAAAAAAATCCATAATCACCATATTCCATCAATTAAAACATTCATAAGAGTAAGAAAATAGTCTCATAACTCTCCCCATGAATTGAATTGGTGACATAATGGCCTTCATATAAGGTGACCTAGTGTTTGAATGAGGAGTTGTAAGGTTATCTCTCAAATAGTAGTTACAAAGAGATTCCTTTGACATCTTGACCTTCATGATACCTTAATCAATTATCATTATCCATTACCTCTTTAATGCATATAAAACCATGATTTTTTGATGACTTTCAATGCTATTATTGAGGTTTTCAAGGTTTATCTCATTATAGACTAGAGTGCACTCAGATTCATACTCCTTCACACTCATTTCTACCATTAGAGACCTACAATCTCTTCTCAAACTTGTAACTTATATATGTGCTCTACTTGATAATCTAAAAACATACAACAAACGTTTTCTTCACTTAGAGTTCCATCCAATACTGCTATCAAATGACCTCAATGGTATTTTGAAAGTTTTTATACCATTGATGACCTATAAAAGGCCTACAAACTTGATTTTATTGTGCAAAAAAAAGGTCTTCATATAAGCTTTATTTATTGGTTTGAAATATGTTATTATCACCATGGGAGTCTCTTGAAAGGCTTTTAAGATATCATTAAAATTTTACCCAGTTTTAAGAGGTGTATTTAGTTAGTTAAGGAGCTCAAACCAATCAAACATCATGAAAACATCCAAAAATATGAATTTTAGGCCCTTTTTGTGATTTTTTCATCACATGTGCCAAGATATTAATTCAATAGCTATCTATGAGGTCTTATAGTTTAATCCATGGGTTTTCAATGCCATTCAAGTCCATTTCAAGTGTTTCTTGGGATTACATTCTCCATCAGGTCCTATTCTAAGTTTTAGAGGGTTTAGAATGGCCTAACATCTTAATGATGGTTAATAAATCACATGACCTAGATTAGATACTTAATTCCATGAATATTGAGTGCATAAAACCCCTAAAATTTACATAATATCTCTTTTCTCCATGAATCTTGTTTGATGAGATCTAATTAAAATTTGGTACCTCTAGAGCTTCTTCTAGGCAATTTAGGCATACCTACAATATTAAGGATCATTTATAATGCTATCCCCTTGAATCTATTTCTCTATGTCATGGATGGAAAGTAAATAGGAGTCATAAAATTTACCTAATAGAATTAGGACATGCACATCTCTTCATGTAATATATGAGTGTCTTAATCTATAATTCGAGTTGGCAGTGTGATGGGAGAGCTCAAGGATGTCTTTAGGCCAAATTGTCATTTTTTATATTTCTAACTACCTAAGAAACCCTTTTTAAGGCTTGTACTATCACTATGAAACCTCCTATAGCTCCACATATTCCTTAGGAATGTTTTAGGATTTATAGGCCTAAAATTATCTTTAAGGCATAAGACCACTAGTAGGTGATTATGGTGGTCTCAAAGCCTTCTTATCATATATTATATTCAAATTCAACCCTTTATATAGTTTCATAGTGGCTTAGATTTCTATCTCTTCCATTCTTCCTCTTTAGACTTATTATGACCATCATTAGTTTATGTTAGGATTCTCAAACCAATTGATGAAAATGACCTTGGTAACCTATGTTTTCCCCTTTTCTCATTCTATCTCACCTCTATGAAGGTAATATAACTCTTGGATCACTTTTCATCCTCACTCAACACTTGACCTACTTATCAATAAGTTCATGAACTTGATTAACAGTCTTGGAATGGGTTATAAATCTACAACCTTACAAAGAGTGAATTGAATAATGGTTTGGACTTCTTCATAAAGGTTTAAAACATTCCTAAAATTCTTACCATTCTTTAGACCCTACTCCAAGATATAATTTCTATAGATGTATGGAGGATTGACATGACTCTTGAACTCTACCATTAGCCTTGGGACAACCACTAAAGATGAACCAAAAGTTCATGTTGATAGTCTCAATCATGTTTATCCCATTCTACCTTTTTATCTTAAGAGATTCTTGTCCATTTATTCCTTTTTCTTGAATAATACAATGTTTGAAACTTCTTATGACACCATCCCAATACTATCTTATCTCCATAAAATTCCTTCAACTTTAGGCACTAAGGATTTTGACCATCTTTACACCACAACTTAGAATTAACATACATCTCAATAAGACTGGGAGTCCTTCAAATATTTCATTTAAATTCATTTGGAGGAATTAAATAATTCATATATATTTTATAACCCTCTAAACCATGTCTCAATAAATAATATGCCTTTAGAAACATGGAGATGCAAGGTAAACCCTTGGGAATCTATCCTTTATTTGTAGACATGTATATATTCATAGTTATCTCATTTGACATGAAACTTGAATTTATAGTGTTAGGGCATATGAATGATCTCATAATTTATTTGGCATTTCATTCTAGCATGGAACACTTCTAGACAAATATCAAACTATCCATAAACCTATTAAGACATCTTTCCTTGCTCAAACCCTTGGAGAATCTTGCATATTGAAACTTTGTGAAGTTTCCCTAATACCTTAAAGTTTAAACAAATATGAATAATATTAAATTATGATAAACAACCCTAAATAGGGTTTTATGCATTCTAATCAAATCCAAACTATTCTATACAATAAGTGAAGGGTCTGAGGACCTTTATACCCTTGAGACAATCTTGAAAAGTTTGAGAGTTCATATTGTATATGTAATTAGAAGATATGACATAGTAATAAAAATATATGTGAATCTAATATAGTCTAGGTGTCTTCATTAGTCTCAAATAATCATTTTGATAAACTTTGTAGATCTCAAAACCTCCTATGATCCTCTCACATTGGCCAAATAGGCTTGGAAGGCAGTTAAGCTCATTTTTCTTTTTACCAGCCATTATAATTGCCATGAGACCTCCTTAGAAATATAAAAATAGGTTTACGAGCATTTTTTAGGAACTCCAAGCCATGTTATGCTACTTTTTAGACCAAATAAGATAGTTTCATCCTTTTTTAATGACCATACTACCCTTTCTCTCATAACACCTTATGATTGTCTTACATTCCACATCTGTAGAAGCACCTTCAAGGGAAGATGAGTGGATTTTTGAACCTAATGGGTTTTTAAACAATCAAAAAAACATTCATCCATGATCTTAAACCACTCACATACTTAAAACCCTACTTCTCCACTTGAAACCTCTACAAAACATAACATTTATCATATTTGTACATGTGACCGAACCATCAAACTATGTGCAGAGACCCTTCATGGAGTGTAGAACATGACTCATTTGTTTTAATGGAGACTTAATGAATTTTGATCCACTTAATTTAATTTTATTCCCCTATATTTTATTTTAGGGTTTAAGAAGGGTTTAATACTTCTTGGGGATCTTAATGATTGTTCATAAAGCCCAGGAATTTAAGATGTAAACTAATGCCACTAATTTCAAGCCCACTAGGGAATATAACTTTCATTAAGATATTAAGCTCTGAATCAACCTATATGGACCATACCATTAATCTAAAAATGGTCCCTATGAGCTTTCCAGGAGCTTGATGGAGGTTTGAATACATTTTATGCATTTATTTTAGCTTTGTGAGCATGGATTCTCCTCTTTGATGATTGAAAGGAACCCCTCATAAGATATGTAATATTATTTGACCTTGAAATAATTATACCTATCCATACATGTCCTGAGAACACCTACAAAACCTCTTTTATTTACATTTTTATGTTTGAGATCTTGATAATCCATTATAAACCAAAATGAGATAAAAGAGAGGTCAAATACACTTTAAAATTAGAGGGTACATATGGAAGGAATCTTAAAAATGAATTTTAATGTGTGTGGGGGACCTTTATGGTGAATTATGTTTGACCCTTAAAAAATACCTTTTTCACATATAAGAGCACCCTATAATGACTTTACAAAGACCTTTTGGAGACATTATACCCTTGGTGGTGACTTTGGTGGTTGATGATGTCCTAGGGCTTATAAAAAATATTCACATGGTTTGAACATCCATCCAATGAAATATACACATGATATGAAATGCAATAACAATTGAAGCATTTACCTTAATATTTTCTATTAAGCCTTAAAATATGCTAAAGTCTCCAGACAAGGTTACCATTCTTCCCTCATATTAGTTCTAATCCATCTATTTTTTCCATATTATATAGGTTTTTAGCATTATTTAATGAACACATTACTGATCATGGGTTGAAAAATCATAGGTCATCTTATTATGTATGATCTTAGACCATGAAGATCACACTAAGACTTGATGTAGACTCTTATACATAGCTAGTATAAGATGGAACCTTGACATAAGTTCAAATAAGGTGAGATGGTGACTACCACAACACCCTTTGGCATTAACACACCATATTAACATGTTGCCTATGCACCTAATGACAATTAACCTTCTCCTAAATTGTTATGACATCCCAAAGACACATGAAGATGATAAGGATATTGTTTAAGTGTTTACAAGAAGTTTATTTTTTTGATTCCAAGGGTAAAAGGACATAAATAGCCCCACCACCACTATATTTTTTTTCTTATCAAATACTTAGGGAGGAAATGTATAATGAGAGTAAGGAGAGGTGATTATCCTACTTCAGGACCATTGGTTGAAATATTGGTGACACTACCCTCCATACCCCTACCCTTGAGGGTGACTATTGTGAAGATGGATTAGGAGGCTCATGGCTGACTACATAAGGAACATTCCCCCCAATGGTTTAGGAGGAGATGTAGATGTTGAAGATTGAGACAAACCTTATCTATTTGAATTTAAATATGGAGGGTAACATTAGTAATCATAATAATTTTTCTATTTATAGAAAAGCTTTTTTCCATAACATCATTCTTAAAACATGATTTATTTTTATATTTACAAATCTAAAAAATAATATTAGTATGAAAATTTTTCCATATTTTTTTTATATCTTATAGGAAGTATGGAGGAGTCCCTTAGGAGGGCCATCTTCCAAGTAAACATTTTAGGCCTAAAGGGTTTGTAAAGGGTATGAATCCTTCTCTAAGCACACTAGGCATGAGGGAAAAATCAAAAGATATGCTTATTAGATTCTAGGTGGTGACAGGTTGGGCAAGTGGGATTCAAAAACCCATGTTTTTTATTTGGTCCCCCATAGGTAGACCTTGGTAAATAATAAATCAAAGGAAGTGGAATTTTTTAGGCTCAATACGAGCTACCCAAATATTATCGAACTTTAGAGTCTAGATATGATGGATATATTTTAGAGACCATCAATGATTAAGGGATTCAGTATTAATATGCTGAGGGGGCAAAATATTATAACTCATCTTAAGGGAGTAGTGATATAATGGTGTAGCTATCGACTAGGACCAATCCTTCCACCATGGCATAAGAGAGGAAATTCCAATGTTGTGTAATTATGATTTAGGTATGGGACATTGTGATTCAAAAATGGGTTTTACATATTTCTTATTTAGACTAAACTTATAATTAACCATATTTAAAGGAATCCAATCCCTATTAATCTTATATAAGCTATCTCTAATTGTTTGAATACCTTTTGTAAACAACCTCCAAATTTTAACGCAAGGGACCATGGTAAAAGGGACACTATTGAAATTCAACATGAGAAACCACCATAGGGTTTTAAAATTAAGATAAATACCATTTATAAACCCTTCCCCCACTCATATGATGTGAGGTTTGAGTTTCTCCTAGGCCTTCTAGATGCTTTGCATGACAAAAGTGCCCCTATACTAACCAACATAGGAGTGATGAGAACATTGTGAAAACTAATACTTTACCAGGACTTTCTATTGAATAGTTAGCCTTGAGTGATATAGTGCCTCAAAAATATCTTCTAGGCCTCATCCCATTCCAAGATTTTTTTGATCCATTTAACACAAAAATTAATCCCTTGAATCTTAATATCAATTATCCCAAGCCCACTAGATTCTTTAGGTTGACAATAAATAGCCCAAGAGACTTGATGAAAATTAGGGTGCCCTTTAAAATTGGCCTGTATAAAATATCTTAGGATATATTCTAACTTTATATAAGAGACATTGGACGGAACCCAATAAGATGAGTAATAAACATGAGTAGTAGTGTGCACCTTATAATAGATCTAGAACTTCCAAGCCAAGGTAAATGGTTTGGTGATATAGAAGGATATTTTTTTCTCTATCCTTTGAATTACATATGACCATAACTATACAAGTGAGGATATAAAATTAAATGTAAAGCATAGGAATTTAAACCAAACCATACAAGGGATCCATTTCCACGTATATCCCTCAAACCAAGGAGTTTTGGGTGAAAGGGATTATTGATATCATTGTGTTTTTTTCCATTTATATGTAAGACTCAAATGTAAGACAAAAAATATCAAGACATTCCATAGCATACTTAATAGAGTCTTATCCTCCTAGAGAGTGAGGAAGGATTCATAAAAAATATTCCCATTGATCAATTTGTGTTCTGATTTAGGGAGAGAAATACCCTTCACAAAACCCCGAGAAGCATGGATATCAAAAAGATAACTAAAGCCCTCAACAATTAGAACATAAAAGGAAGGCACAAGGGGGAAACCATGCTTGATATATCTATGAATCTCAAAGAGTTTTGATTAAGAACCATTAATATTAATACAATCATATGCATCCTTAAATAACATATTAATAGTGTGAACAAACTTGGGACCAAACCTAGGAATCTAAAGCATAACTTTGATAAAATGCCATTCAATCTGATCATAAGCTTTTTCAAAGTCAATATTAATGAATAAAACCTTATGGTTGGATATCTTGGCCCATTCCATACCTTTCCAAATATAAATAACATTATCCAATATGTATCTATGTTGAATAAACCCTATTTTTTTACTTCTCACAATTAAGGGGAGCAAATGCTTGATTCTGAGGGATAAATCTTTAGTTATGATTTTTTAAGAAAAATTATGCAAGGTGATCAACCTCTAGTATGTAATTACCTTAGGGTTATAATATTAAGGGATGAACTTGATGTTACCTTTATTAATGATATTCACTAAATAGTTGGATAAAATAGCTTCAGAGTAGACTGTATGAAGATTAGGTCTAATCATATCCCAGAGGGTTTGATAAAATTCATAGGAAGACATATCAAATAATTAGACCTTGTTAGTGGCTATCTACATGACAACCTATTTAAGTTAATTAAGGTTGAGGGTCATATAATAAGCAATTCTTTAATATTTTAATATTTTACATGGGGCCACTTCAAGGCATTGAGAAAGTGTAGCATCATGAGCAAGGGATGAGTGCTATGCAACAAACATTCCATGATAATTTTTTACAAAATCTTGTAAGATGTCAAGTAATTTGGTGAATATATATATATATATATAATCTAATATATTTTATTTTTTATACAACTTACCTTGAATAAATGAGAGATAAAAATTCTTCAGTCACTTTATCTCCAACTTTCAACTAATGCATCCATGCTCTAAGTTGTGTTCCTCTAGCCTTGTAAGCCTTAGCTGACTAGAGCTTATGTATCCACATAGTATTTTGAGTTTAAATATAAGGGCTTAAAGGCATAAATTTTAATTCCCATGATACCCTAAGATATTCATGGTTTGTAGCATTATGAACATGTCACCTAAAGAGAGATACTTGTTTGCCATAGATCCAAAGAAAGGTGGTGTGGGCTATTATGCTAACCCACAAATCAATCCAACCAGTGTCCCCTATGGGTGTGGGAGCTTGGATACAAATTTTAATGATATGCCCCTTAGTCCACTAAATTTTTAGATGAGATGCATTGAGGTAAAACTGATAATAATGGGACTTAACATGTGGGGTAGCCCACTTAACACATAAGCAAATAGGATGATGTTCATGAAATAAAGTGTTTAGGATCATAGAAATATCTTGATCATAGAAAAAAGTCTCATTTTAAAATAAATGCATAGTTAAGATTCTTACAAACTTGATCTTCTCCTTGATAAAAATTAGACCAAGTAGACATAGGAAAATTTGATTCTCTCCTCCTCTAATGGTTGGGATAAAAAACCCCAAGTTTATTTCACATGTAGAACCATGCCTCCCATTCTATAGCACACCATATCATGTGGAGACATCCTTATTTTTCTTTAAAAAACTCAATCATGTTTAAGTCACCATAAATAATACAATGCACATTTCGAAGAGAGTCTTCCAACCATCTTTAGAGCAAGGCGCATTCCATAATATCATTAGAGGAATATAATTTGACCAATCCAATGATGCGATTACCAAAGTAAAAAAGAGTATATACCACATGATGGGTGGCATTAGAACCCCAAAAAATAATATTTTGAGATATCCTAGGTGCCAAAAGGGTGACCAATCCCCCATAGTTAGACTCATGATAGGTGTCCTGATAATGGGCCCTAGGCCAGATGGTGTGAGCAACAAAATGAAATAAAAAATCATAAATTTTGACTTCTTGAATATAAGAAATTTTAATTTTGGATAAATGATGACAATTATTCTTAACCATATAATTACATGTTAGATCAATTATCCCTATAACCTTCTAAGAATAAACTATCAATGGGAATAATCAAGATTCATATCATTTCCCTTTATAAGACTAGAGAGGGATATAAACCAATTGAAAGATGATCCAAGAATGGTATAGTAATCAAATGAAAAGAGTTACCTTTTTTTGGCACATAATCATCATTTGATGAGGGTGAAAGACTATGTTAGCACCACATAATATCCTTATAGTTGAGGGTCACAAGACCATGCTTTGAATCTGCATCACTTACCCCTAAGGGGGGTTATGAGGAAGGAGACATAGGAGCAAGAGATGAGGAAGAGACAAAATTGGTGACCACTTAAGGAGAATGAGAAATAGGAGGTGGGGGTTTAAATTAAATGGGCATAGGAACTTTACCAATATATATTGAGGAACTTGGACCCATTTTGGGATGGTACATAGCTAGTTAGGGTTTGGCATTTCAACAAACTATATTATTCTTCCTATTAGATATTGTTGTCCACCCATTAGATTTTTGGGGTTTTGAATCAGACCCATTTTTATCTTGAGGATCATGAGTGGTGACCATTATAGGGCATTATCTAATCATATGGTCTAAATCTTGGTACTAGAAATAATTGTTGAGGAGGTTAATATAAAGCACATGCTATGTGAATTGATTATTACCTACTTGAATCTCAATGGATTCTTTAATGTATTTGTTAAGATTAATTTCCACACAAACTCATATTTGGGAATGTGATGCATATAAATTTTTTTATGTATGTAAAATAAAGCATCTTAAAGTCTTGATAATCTAGTCAATAAAGTTCCACAAAGGAAGAGGTAAGCCTAGAAATTTTACCCACACTAGGATTTTAAGTTTAGCTTATTATGAGACTTGAAAGTCTTAGGTCTAATGAGAGAAAATAACTAGAGTATTGAATATAAGCCAATGGCCATGTTTAAAAATAGCTTTGAAATGTTCTAGGTTTGTAAAATGAAACAAGAATAAACCCTTAGTGAGGTTTTGGACTCCTACTAGTTTCACCCCATGGCCTTGTTAATGGTTGTGAACCCACTACTTTAACAGGCGCTCTGGAGGGACTCAATCCAAAAAATAAGAAACCAAGGTAAAATTTTCAATAATTATAATATTTTTAAAACTTTGGTAAATACAGATCCATGTATAGTAGAGCAGTATCAAGGTTAGAGTCAATACCTCATGGTAAACCTTCAAGACAAACTTCTGAGCTTGTTTCAGTACTATTACTTCTCATGCTCCCACTAGTTATCCCTACATCAAATGATGTATAAATGGTTGTGGAGGCCATTTAATAAAGGGAAGGAAAAATTACCCAAAGGGTAAAAATTATTTCAACTTAGGATAATAAATGCACTATTAAAATATAATAAATATTTCCTAGATTGATTGGTAGATTAATGGTGTGAAGGATGGGGGAACCCTAGACTCTCATAGACTTCTAGTGCTCCATATGGATCTCAACCAAAAATATAATTTTTAATCCAAATTTTAACCTATCTATAACTATATTGACTACTTCAAGGACATAAAATGGTTCTACATATCTCGGATCAAGTTTGGATGACTTTCTACACTAAATGGATTTCTTAATCAGTTTAATCCTTAAAACATTTTCATTTCCAATTGTGAAAAATCTATAAGTTCTATTCTTGTCCACATAACTATTATAGTGGTTGGAATCTTCAATAAATATTTTTATGATTTTTTTTAAATTTTTATTCCATCTCTTAAACCGATTCAAGACTAAATTAAACTATGCCAACTAGAAAATCCCAAGTGAGAGTGGTATAACACTTAAATTGTATAGTGATTTGATTGGGGCCATATATATGGTAGAATGATATGAGTTTTTATATGAAAAATATACTAGTTTCAAGTACTCCTCTCACTTTTAATATTTATCCATAGATCATATATGAGTCAAATATTTAAAAACTTGTTTTACTCTTTAACTAACGTATGCTTAAGAATACAAACTTTTAATATCACCTTTAAATTAGAATTTAATATACCTTGTATTGGAATCCAATTATTTTATATTTAATTTTGAAAATATATAAATTTAAATCAAATAATATAAAAAATAAATTAAATATTAATATTGTAAATAAAATAAAAAGGTAATTTTAGGTTTTTGTTTGGATTAGAGTATGTCTAGATTCAAAGAAATGATGGTTCTTTCAATTTAACTGTTTCTCTATCAGTGATAGGTTGTGATAAATTTTAATTTTATTCCCAAATATAAATGAATTTTTTTACAAAACATAGATGTGATTAAAATATATTAATCTAGAATGGTTCTTTTGATCATTTCATATAATTTTAAACATATTGTATATATAGTTTTTCCAAGACTGATGAATCATCTCTCAAATTCCTAGTTATAAAGAGATAAACTCTAGTGATTTTATCTACTACCTCAAAAATTCACATCATGATTTTTATTAAAAATAAAATTTCCTTTAAAAAAATTAGGTTAATAACTTTCAAATTCAATTTTGGAGTCTCATGGTGATATAAAGAACCTGCTAGGTGTACATGTTAAGCTTTGACCAATTAACACTACAAACACTATGTTACAAACATAGTAACATATCTAAGGAGTCTTGACAAAAAATAAATTATTTTTACGTCATAAATAATCTTAGACACACTAGTGTGACCTAATTAAGGATTATTGTGTACCTCCTCTAATATCGTGATATGTAAATCACTAAGATTAGGTACATATATTCTACCATTGGATTGATGAAGTTGACCTCATTTTATCTAATAGCCTTCATATCATTATCCTAACTATTAACTTCAAGAGTAGTTTTGACCTTTAGGTAAAACTAATATGATGGTAACTTATGTAAAATTTGTTGTTGAAAAGTGGTCCTTACTATTTCCATATAATTTATATATATTATTCGACTAAGGGAATATTCCACTCTATTTTATTTCCCTATTATATGTTCAATGTACAATTCATAATCAATTTTAAATTTTAATCAATTCCTATATCATGCATTAAGGTTAGGTTGAGTGAAGATAAAATTGATCCTCAAATTATCTATCCCAATATCAAATGGCTTTCTTATAATGAAATGTCTCCACATTTGAAACACATGCACAATTTCTATAATTTCTAAAACATGTGGTGAGTATTTTTAATCATATAACTTGATTTTTATGTGATTCATAAGCCATCACTTGGCCATACTACATTTAAATATCACCTAATATTTCACATGTATCTATGGTAAATAATTTTTTTCTATTAGGATCACAAATCCTCACAATTTATGTGATGGTCAAATTTTTATTAGGGAGATGAAAATATTCCTCACACTTTTTTTTAAAAATTAAATTCTCATTCAATTTATCCAAATACGTGATCGGATTTATTATCTTGTAAATTTCTTTCAAAAAATTTATATAGTATCCTACCAAACCCATGAAGCTGAGAATTTCATGCATAGTCCATACCTAGGTACAAATAAAGATAGTTCATATCTTTTCAAGATCCAATTCAAAATATTCTATTGAGATAATGTGACCAAGATAGTGCAAATTATCTTTAAAGAAACCAAATTTGGACATTTTTAACAAAACAATTATGCATTGCAAAACATGATTCAAGTGTTGTATGCATTATTTTTCATTTTCAATAAATAAGAATGCCATCTAATAAAGACAATATAAACCCATAAAAATAATTATTGAACATACTATTAATTAGGTTCATAAATGTTATAATAGAATTTGTAAGTCCAAATGTGTCACAACCCCAAAAATATGAAGGAAGAAAATATAAACTTTCTAAGGTCATGAAATATTTTACAACAAATGATTCTCACTGTTACTTCTAGTAGTAAAAATAGTCCCCCAAATTTAATAGCTTTTATATATTAATATTTTAGACTTGGAAAAATAATTCATGTGAACCTCATACATTCCTAAGATGTTAGTAAAACATTGATTGGTTTACAATTAGCATTACACATTTAACTCTAACTATGAAAGGAAACTGAAATAACTTAATATGATGATGGTAGGAAAAGATAATATTAGAACATAAATGATTTTATAAAGGATCTATGTGTATAGGTAATTTTTATTTTCTATTACTATTTTATATGTATACCATCTCTTGGATATTATGATTACCTTACATGTCCGAAAAATATATTATGCTATACTACACACTCTCAAGGTTTCCTTATGGATTTTTAATCCTTGAAAAGTCACAAAATATATTTGTTTATACAATAATAATTTCTTATTTATAATCACTTTAAAATTCTTTAAAATAATGGTGATGTTCTGGTTTCCCCAAATTACCCAAATAATGTGCTTCTTTTCTTAAAATAACTATATTATTATCCTTAATAAAATAAAATAACTTGGATCAAATTTAAATAATTATAAAATGTATTTAAAATTAAATTCCTCTAAGCTTTAAATATCTAAAATTATAATATAATTTACATAAAGATATTATAACCATAATTTTGATATATAAAGAATTAAAAACCTAACTTTTATAAAATTGAACCATATTCTAAAGACTCTAATGCTTCGTAAGGTTATTCACATTTTTGGAACTTCATCATAATATAAATTTAAGTATTTAAATTGGATTTATCTATTTCAAACCTTAAAATTTCGTCATATCCACTTTTTATATAATATATATAAATATTATCTTCAAATAGAGAGCTCTCTTTAACACTGAAGTGAAGTAATGTTCTAAGATGTCTAAATGTTTTTCATTAAACCACCATAATAACTTGATTCTTAACCAACTACATAGGGAAATCAAATATATTCACAATGTTTATTTTAATGTAATAAAAGTCATTTTTTCGCCATTCCAATCACTGCTAATAATTCATTCCATCAAAATAAAGTGGAAGATAAGTTAAACTAATGTCATAGTCAACGAACAAAAATATTTTTTATTATACTAGAACAAGTGACTGAGGCTCTCATCCCTTATCATGAAGGAATAATATTATTTTCAAGTGGTGACTATACTCAACACATAACTTAAGTTTTTTTTATTGAATTTTAGCTAAACATCCAAAGATCCAAATGGACTTTCAACATATAGATAAATACATGAAAATGTCAGATATGTTTGTAAACAAGGAATTAAATAAACAAGACTACACTATGATAAGCCCTGAACATCAAAGTTCATTTAATATATAAATAACTTAAAAATAAATCCCTAACCCTAATATAGAGTTCTAATGTTAGTCCTATAAAATTCATTTAAAACATATACAAGCTTGATTTATATTAGTAATTGATAAAAGTGATATAAACAAATCTTAGATTCAAGTTATCATTCCATATCACTATTCAAATTTTAGATTATAGAACTCAAATAAATTAATGACAGAACCTACACAAATATAGAGGAATTTTCATTACTTGTATCAATCTTTTTATATTAAAAAATCAATTACGAGTTAAACTATTCAAGCCAAAAATGTATGTGACTTACATAGTGTTGCCTTATATATTTTAAATAAAAATTAATTGTCAATAGATAAAGATAAATAATTACTATGTTAGTAATGTAAATAAATCAAGAACTAGAGACAAGCAATCTTGGGACTTTAATAATGTAAATTAATTATAACTTATGGTTCTAATAGTATAGGATAATGCAATCAATTGAATAACTTAGTTTGACAATCTTTATTCAATTCCCAATAAGATTAAATTCATAGTATTGAGTTTATAAATATGAATTATTTATTCTTATTTTTATGCCATGACAAAAAATACTCTTATACAACTAGGTCATACATATTCTAGATTAACATGAAATAAGTCCTAATTAAGGATATATACAATGATATAGTCATTATACCTATGATTTAAAAAAGAAACAACTAAAAATATTATTCCAACTGAATACCTCAACTCAAATACTAATATATTACTTTCATTAATTTTTTTCCATCAAGAGTACATAACAAAGTCAATAGACTACTCATGAGTCCATTAAATAAGGTATAACACAGATCTTATCATTCTATTAGAGATTAACACAAAAATTAATCTCATTGTTCACAAATAGAAATAAACATGAATGAGTATCATTAAATCATATCAACCATGCCCTTAAACATTTACTTATGAAAGTATACTTTGCCCAGGAAACACAATTTTATAATAGAAATCATTCATATCAATAAAAGAAAAAACATACAAGGGAAATCAAGATTATGATTGATATTATATAGCCATACAAGTTATCTCAATTGATGAACTTATTAAACAAGAATCAATCACAATAACAAGCTACCAATATTGGCTTCCACTTAGTATTATTTAACCCTAGGTTAAAGAACACTAAGTTTAGGTATTATAATGTACATAGTTTAATTGAGAACAAATATAAATAAAACATGAGATCATAATAAATGTATATATAGTTTTATGCATCACTAAATCATTGACATAATTTTTATAATCCAATACAAATGGTCTCATTCCTCTTGAATCATTTGACATGGAAAACACAATAGAGCCAACTAGAATTATATTATGAAATAACTAATGTAAGGGATAAAAAATGGGTAAGATGGGCTGAACCATCGATGGCCCTTAACACCCTTTGCATCAGACTCAATTTTTCAATAAATTTTAAAAAAATAACATAATGATATAAGGATATAAATATAAATAAGCATGAATAGAGCTTGGTCTCATAATATAAAGATAGGGTTTTAAAAGTAGATATAATGGAGTTGTGCAAAAATCAACAAATGATAATAACCTAAAAATTAATTATAGAAAAGACAACAATATCATGAAAACTTGAGTGTTACCTAACAAGGTTGAATAAGAACATAACAAATAAAAATACCAAGATAACCAAGATATTAACCAACAACCATCTTAAAATTAAACCATCCAATAATTATAGTGTTAAGTCATTTTTTATTAAGTCCATATAAGGGTGAGGTGAAGACCACCTTATCTCAGTCCCATAGAATTTTCATAAAACAAAAATTCAAATACACAAACCCAAAATGTATTTTATCACAAAAAACATCAAATACCAACATGCCACTATCATAAATTAGTTTAATAGGAAATGGGGGTCATGTAAAACCTAGGGTTTTTGCATGAACCTTATTTCTTTTGTTTTTATTATAAACAAATAAATTCATATATATGTACTTATTAACATTTTTTTTCAAAATAATAGAGGAAGAAGCAATGAAGGAACTAGGAGAATATTTTGGACTTAGATTCCAAAATATCATAAATTTCAAACCCACTATTTTTTTTTTCTCCTTGAAAGTATCTCCCTTATTTTCCCTGCCTCAGAATTATTTGTTTCTTTCCACATAAACCTTTTATTTTTAACCACCCAAAAAGATACCCACAATAATGTTTCAATTATGGTTGGGTATCATAGGTGCCAATTAAAGAAACCCATAAATCCTAAAAAAAGGTAAAATTTATATATAATGTAGTTAATATCCCTCCACTCTATTTTATCCTTTAGCTATTACATACCCTAACTTATATAGGGTTTATAATCATACTTTATGTGACCCTACTCCTCCCTATGATTACACATTAGCTCACATGTAGACTACTAACCCTAGTTATCCCACTTCAATACATTTAATACTTGAATGGACCCTATTGCATCATATATCTATCCTCCAGACATCCCTAACACATTACTATCCCTTTCACTCACTAACATGCCTTTCGGACATCCCCGAGGCCCTTTCAAAATCCTTTTGACCACTTGGGATGGGATTTTGACTTGGTTCATGGATTATGGGGGGAAACTATGGCCTATGCCACACATTTACTTCAAAAAATCCATGGACTAGGTTGTAGCCTGGGCAAAACATGAGAAAAAGGGCCTTGTTTGGTCCCAATAGCTAGAAACAGGTAATTTTTAGCTTTTGGTGGATTAGGGGTGCCCTATATGACTGATTATCACTAATTTTACCTCTTTATCATACTATTTTATCTTATCTCTTCTCTTTATAATCACTCTCTAAGATATTTTGCCTTCTTGGATCTCACTTGGTTCATTCTTGGCATGTTTGAGCTTTCATTATGATAGGGGAAGCCCTACTACTCTACAGCTTATTTTGGTAGTTCACCTTCATCTCTATAGTGATATTAAGGCTTGTTTCCTCATCATAAATCTATAAATATCCATTTCACTTATTCTTGTGTTCCACACATTGGCTCTCTGATATTTTACAACTTCTCCTTCACCTCCTCTATTGTTATGGGCTCTTGGTTTGGACTCAGCCCATATACCACTTGGTCTTCCTCCATTGATTTCTATCTTAAATTATTGGTTGTTAGAAAATCTACATAATTTTTTTGAGATTTATATGAGGTTAATTTCTTATTCAAAGTGAAATTCCCATTTGTTTGCAGTAGTGTATTAGCCAAGTTTTCATTATTTTGGTAATCTAGTTTATTTAGAGCATTCTCTAGGGTAGGTTATAAGGATTTTGCATTTGTATGTAGTTATAAAATATTTAATTTATTAAAAATGTCTCCCATTATATGATATGATTGATTATGAAACATCTCTCATTCTATAGTAGAATCCTAATTTCTCAAAATGTTATATACATTTACATAAACAATCTCCTCTTTGCTAAACTATAAAGTTGAATTATTAGGAAATAATAGTGTTGAAAACAAAGAATTATCTTAAGCTTAAATTAGGAATTTTCTTTCACCCTCTCTTTAAAATGTCTGTGTTTCCCAATATGTATTTCATTTGGCCTAAAAGTGCCTCTCTCTTAAGCTTATGCAGCATTCGTTAGTTCTCTCAATTTAGCATTTTAGTTTCCATAATTTGTATGAAAGTAGATTTATTATTTCAACTACTCGCTTTATTGTGGATATACCCATTATACATACCTACATCCTTTTTGCACTTGATCAAGCTATCCCTAATGTATTTTATGAGTCTTTCTATATCTTGGTGTAATTTGGAAAAATAGATAGCCTATATAGATCATTAGTAGCCTATAGTGTCCCTAAGACTTTTAGCCTTCTATGTGTTTGCTTAAGTACGCTATGTACCCTCCTCCCAAACCCTAGTAGTTTCATTCAAATTCTTGGAGATACATTATGACATGCCCAATTGGATATAATATTTGATCACACAATAGTTTAGCCTATTTATAACTTTCTTAGTCAACTCCCATTAGATCATTACTAAGATTTGATTTCAATTGTGTTTTAGCTCTCGCCTTGAATATTTTATCTTGATTTGGTTTTATGTCCTTCTCCTAGTTGGTTTTATAATCATTTACCTTTAATTATTTCTCTCATGTTGATTTTACTTCATTATATCCATGGTTGGCCTCCCACCCTTGGGATGCTAATCCCATCAAATTTAGGGTCTTGTCCTTGAGATCACTCAAGAATAAGCTGAGGCTGTAATGAAATGCCATAGACACTGTAGGGCCTAGGAGGTTCCCTCAACCCATCATAGTGACTTTAACCCTCTCATGTTCTACATGGAACAAGATTCATAAATATATAACCAATAGACTCAGTCTCCTTTCCACCAGTCTGAGCTCTATTCATTTGAGAAGCATTCCCCTTGGCCTCATACTATGCTTCATTCACCCATTTAGGGTGATGATGACCCCATTTCATGACTAAATTCTAATGAAATATGCATGATTAGTGATGATTACTATAGATGATTTTAGGTGAATGAAGTGCAACCCTATCACCCTAAGATTATTTAGTGTGTTTCATTTAGAGATAGAGATCACATCTGCTTTGATTTGGGTGCCTCAACTATTTCTCATGTGATTTCCTCACCCCTTTCTCAATCGAATAATCTATAGAAAGAACCCCATCATGTATATGTTGTAATACATAGGGATTTTGACTCAATGAGGCATCCACATCATGTGGATTCCTCCCATCCTCCTAGTCCCTCCTTTAGAGTCTCAAATGAGTGTTCTAATTTCAATCACCACTTTTAGACTAGAGATCTATGAGATGATTATCCCAAACATTAGTACCCTCTTATATACCCTCATCTTATGACACATGGCCATCATCATGGAGACCTAGGTCACCATGACCATTTCATGAGTATGCCACATCATCTCATCATCCCTATAGGGAACAATGCCTTGCTTATGGTTGTTCCCCAACCCATGATAGGGATGATTTCCTTCATGAGAATCTCCCACACTAGGATCCACCTCAACATCATCCCTTTCATGACCTAGGTTATGATGAGTCTTATTAACATAGGAAACATAATAACCTCCATGATCCTCCTCAAGAAAATTGTCACTACACCACTATTAATTGTGCCTATGAGGATCTCTATCCCCTTGGGTGTGTTTTATTCCCCTTCCTGCTCCTATCCTTAAACTAACTAAGTTTAATGAGACTTGGGATTCTAATCCCATAGAGAATATCATGGAATTTATGATGGCATGTATGGATTGGGAATAGGATGAAGACATGATGTTGAAGATCTTTGCTCACTCCCTATAATCCAAAACTCTTGTTTTGTTTTAGTATCTACCTCTATATTCTCTTTCTATCTTATATTTCCTTTTATATGACTTCCTCTAGTACTTTGATATCTTCAAACCATTTAAAATCAACATACAATCACTAACATCCATGGTATAGGCCAAGGGTGAGTCAAACTTTGACATTATATATAGGTGGTGTTCAACCACCTATAATTATAGGACAAAGTTCTTAGATGACCAGCTTTATGATATTTTCACATGATCATTGAGGTAGGAGGTTCATCTTGAGGTCCTTAAGCAAGAACCCAAATCATATGATGAAGTTAGTAATGAGTATCTAAATATTTAAGTCTTCAAGGTGCACATGGGCATTCACCTTATGCTGACCTAAAAGTCATCCTCTTTTCATGATCATAACCACAACATGACTAGTGATGGTGTCACTAATTCTCCTCCTAAGAAGGACATGAAGGATATTCATGAGGTCAATGATCTGAGTAAGAGAACAATTGAAAATAAGGGACCCTAAATGAGCACCATGAAACCATGGATGGGGTTCCCTTATGATGCCACTAAGTTTTAAAATTTCCATCAGAAGAAGGGTAATGATGATGAAAATTATGCCACCTAAAAGTTTTATGCACAAGCCTCAACTCCTCCTTAGAGTTCTCCACTTGTGGAACCCAACCAAAAATTGAATGTGTTTAAGGAAAAGAAGGAAAAAAAAGAAATACAAGGCTAAGGCCCATTATTTTCTCTCTTGCACTTCTACCTTTTTTGACTCCTCTTCCCAAGTTGACCTAAAAGGGAAGGCCAAGAATGAAAGTAATAATGTGGTTACTTCTATCGATATAGCCTCTATTAGGTATTAGTGCTTTGTCAACATGCACTCAGGTTGGGCCACTAACCCTATTAGAGATACTAGTGGTGTAGAGCCTCTTTCCTATCCCATGGGGGCAGAGAACCATAAAGTCAGATTTGACTTTCAACATAACATCCCTCCCCAAGATAGACAACATTTGTACTCTATCATAGAGGAATTAAAAGGCCTCTTAGTTGGGATCTCCATTTGGGACCTTCTTCTCCTTTGATTTGAGAAAAGGGGTCTCATCTATGATGAGCTTGGTCTCTCTCATGATGGTCTATTTTTGGATGATGTTGAGGTTTTATTCAATTTTGAAATTTCCAATCACTCTTGTCCTCTTATGTTATCTTTTGACCATATCTTATTGCTAGATGCTTTGATTCTTGTAAATGGGGCTAGGTTCCCTCTCTACATTAGGACCTATATCAATAATTATCATGTTAAGAGATACATTGTTGATGAATGAGCCATGTTAAACATCATACCCATCTATGTGTTAAATGAGCTTGGGATTAGTCAGATAGAAGCTATTCAATTCTCACCAAAACTATGTTGGTTTTAATAATGATATGGTTGTGCCAATGAAAAACATGAAGCTTCGAGTCAAGTTCAGTCCCAAGATAGTCAAGATAAAATTTAGTGTTTTATAATTATATCTCTCATAAAACATGATCCTCGATAGTCCTTGGAATGCCATCATACAAGGCATCATGTCAGCGATGTTTTGCATGGTCTAGTTTGTGCACAAAGGTGAGGTTCATACCATAGAAGCTGAATTAGATCCCTGGGCATTACTTTATGAAAAGATAAAGACCTCAAGTAAGGATTTTTATATCTTATTTTTGGGTACTATGGACTCCCAAATACACCCACCTCTAAGTCTTACTTTCTCATGTATGAACATTTTGATCCAACTAAGTATCGATCAACATTCATTCCTTTATAATTTGGCATGCATTGGATAAATCCCTCTATGAATCCATGATTCTAAGATGGATCTTCGCTTCTCAAATATATATTTTAAGACATCTCCCAAAATTTCAAGCTTCCCATATCATCATGCTTATCCCATCAGAGTACC
Source organism: Torreya grandis (assembly GCA_037957365.1). Lineage (NCBI taxonomy): Eukaryota > Viridiplantae > Streptophyta > Pinopsida > Cupressales > Taxaceae > Torreya > Torreya grandis. Next base: position 1,876,509 of record JARHVA010002650.1, read on the forward strand.
CACTCTCTCAATGTATCTCCCATGAAGACTGATATAATGGTTGAGTCTAATCTCAAGTGTTATTTCATATATGTTATGTCATGCAACCTATTCAAGGAGATAAATGCATATGTAAATCTCAAGAAATATTTACCAAAGTATCACCATCCTCTCAACCATTTAAGTTTGGATACTTCACTCTCTAATGGCCCAACCCCTAACATCCTCACAATACATGTCATGATGGTCAAACCTAAAGATTTAGACCAACTACTCCCTCCTACACCTGAGTTTTTTGAGGAAGGAAATGCTATGGATGTTGAAGAATTTTTAGATGTCAACCTTGGTACCACTACAAGGATAAATATCATTAAGATTAGTACTAGCCTTGCTGAAGAGGAATGGGATGTCTTGGTTTCCTTTTTATGAGAATTTATCAATGTATTCATTTGAGAATATGGTGATATGAAGAGCATGGACCCTAAAGTCATTGTCTATAACCTCATTATGGATGATGGGTCCCATCCCATTCACCAAAAATAATAGCCAATGGTGGTTAAAGTCTCCCAATTAGTAAGGCCAAAATTAAAAAGCTCATTCGAGTCATTTTCATCACTATTGTTGACTATCTACGATGGGTTGCCAACATCATCCATATTATCAAGAAGAATGGAGACATTCACATCTACATAAAATTTTGGGACCTCAATTTAGCCTATCTAAAGGATAATTTTCCCATTCCTTTGATCGACCAAATTATGGACTCCATAACTAGTTTTGAGATCATGTCCCTCATGGATGGATTCTTAGGGAATAACCAAATATGGATTTCCCTAGAAGACTAGCATAAGATGACATTCACTACCCCATGGGGTACCTTATTTTATGCCATTATGCCTTTTGTTTTGAAAAATGTTGGTGCCATGTATGAATGTTTCATGACCCACATTTTTCATAACTTCATCCACAAGATTGTGGAATGTTATGTTGATTACCTCCTTAACAAATCCTACAAGTGGGATGACCATGTATGAGACCTCAAGATCATCTTTGAGTGTCTTAGGGAGTATCACATCAGTCTCAACCCTAAGAAATGTATTTTTGACATCTTAATTGGAAATATTCTTGGCTTCCTCATCTTGAAATGAGGCATCAAGGTGGATCCTAAGAAGATCAAAGTGATCCTAGAGATGCTTACCCTATGCAATCTTGTGTAGTTGCAGTCCTTCCTTAGAAGACTCAAATTTCTTAGACATTTCCCTAAGAAATATGTGCATAAGTGAATACCCCACACACATTTCTTACATAAGAACACCCCATTCTTGTAGGTCCCTAAAGTCTAGGTGTATTTTAAGGAATTGAAGTGTATGAATCACAATCGTCCCATCTTAATGGCACCCATTGAGGGTTGTGAGTTCATATTATACACCTCTATCACTAATCTTTCCATTAGGGGCATGCTATGTCAAAAGGATAATACTGGTAGAGAAAGTTATCTACTACAACTCTCACATTCTAGTTGACCCTAAGCTTAACTAATCTACTATTGAGAGGTAATGCCACTCCCTCATCTTCACCATAAAGAATTTGTGACATTACATGTTAATTCAAACCACCAATGTGATTATCAAATCTGATCCACTCTACTATTTTCCCAACAACACACATGGATAGATGAACTATGAGGTGGATCATGCTTCTTCAAGAGTTTAGCCTTCATATCATTAACCAAAAGTCCACCAAGGGTTTATCTATAGCCAAAAAACTCATTGAATGCCTATTACCCAACCCTAATGAGGAGTTGGTTAATGATGCCTTCCTTGATGAGATGGTTTACTTGGTTGACCAGATTGAGGTCTCTCAGTATGATTGGTATTAGGACATTGTTCATTACCTTGAGACCCAATAGTATCCCATTGATGCCCCTTCAAAAGAACACTATCAGATTTAAAAGCTCACCACTCACTATGTTATCATAGGTGGTTTATTATTCAAGTGGGGTCTAGATGGCATGTTGATGTAGTGCCTATCCCCCAAGGACACCTCTCTCATGTTAGAGGAGTCTCATGGGAGTATCTATGGTGGCCACCTAGGAGGGAAATCCACCACTTAGTGTATCATTAGAATGGGTTACTATTGGACCATTATTATTAAGGATGTCATTTGATATACCAAGACATATAAGATGTGATAGCTTATTAGGGATGTTATTAATTCCCCTATAGGCCTCTTACATTCTATCTCACCCCTTAACCTTTCTTATTTTGGGCTCTAAAATTCATTAATTAGTTTAAATCTTCCTCATTTGATGGCCATCCCTAGTTTATCATTACCTTTGATCATTTTATAAAGTGGGTTGAGGTCATGCCCCTTAGTGGCATGTGGGAGAAGACTATGGCCATTTTTTTCCTGAACCAACTCATTTGAAGGTTCAAGGTCCCCATTATGATCATAGCTAATAATTTCCTAGGATTTCAAAGCCTTGAGATGTACAAGCTCACTAAATGATTTGGCTTCAAGTTCTATTTCTCATCTACCCATTACCCCAATGAAATGGACAAGATGAATCTTCAAAAAAGACTTTGAATAAGATGTTTCTTCACACTATGTCTTAGTCCAAGCATTATTATTACCTCATTCTCTATCTTTACCTTTATGCCTACCAAACTAGTCTTCAAATGGCCATGGGGCAACCTTGTATGTGTTCATATATGGGTGCAAGGTCATTCTCCTTCTAGAGGTCTTAATCCCTTTGCTATGATTTAAGATGTTTGGATCACTATCCAATAAATAAGAATGGATCACTCACCTCACCAAGCTTGAGTAGTTAGATAAAATCCATATTGATGTCCTCGATCAAAACCATGCTTACCAATGTTGTCAATGCCACCAATTAAATAAATTGGTGCATTTGCATCCATTCTAGGTAGGTGATATGGTTCTCATCTTTGATAAAAAGCACTATAAGAAGGTAAATCTTACTCAAAAGTGGTTTGTCCCATTCTTAATCACCACCTCATTAAAAAATGAGGCCTATCTCCTCTAAAATCTCAAAGGTGAGCCCCTATAGTACCCAATCAATAAGTTCTACCTTAAGATGTTTCACATCTAGGGCTTATATGTCCCTCTTATAAATTTGCCTATAGTTTTAGGGAGAATCTTTCCCCTCTTCTCACACCACTAACGTCTATGTCACTTGTATATATGTGTTAATTTAGGTTCTTCATTAGCAATCCCTAATATTTAATCACATGTATCAATTAGTCTATGTCAGATGAAGCATACACATCACACACAAGACCATATACGCATGTGCTAAAAATGAGAAATGACTATATATATATATATATATATATATATATATATATATATATATATATATATATATATATATACTGAAAAAATACATGTTTTTATCTAGGCACTTCACTTATATTTCTCTAAGCCTAAGCTCATAGTCCTCAAAACTACCACACATGTGACTACATATATGATAACTCCTAGTCATCATATGAATGGGCTCTATCTATGGTAGTCCTGATCTAGGTGCAGATATTAATCTCTACCTCTTGACTAGTCAAGCCATAGTCTCCTCTAGTTAAGTTAGCTAGTCTACTGTCTCTCTAGGTGCCTTTACTTCTCTAGCCTATTCTCAGGCTAGATCAACCTATAGCTAATCAATTTTGGCCTCTAATCAAGATAGTTATGCCTTATCTCATACCATAGATACCTTATGTCATACCATGGCTACCTTAAGCCATGTTGACTCTACCTCTAGCCATGGTATTTGGTGTTGTGTTCTCACCATCTTGAGTGGTTCTCATGCACCCACCCACTAGTAGTGAGTATGTATCTCTATCCCCATCAATAGGTATGGAACTCTCTCCATGAGCAATGTTACCACCATATCGAAGAATATCTTCCTTAGTAGTAGGTCCACTTTGGACCCAATCTAGTTGGTCTGATATCCTACACACACATATAGAGAAAATATGTTAGTCACATATTGGCTCTTGCTAAGAAAAGAGTACTAAAGATAAGTTCTATCTTTAAAATACACTTTTCTTACTTGGTCATGATTTTTGACTCTATAGAATTCTAGTTGAAAATACTCCTCTTGGTGGTGATGGCCCTCATTTTGGTTAGCTTTCTCCACCACTAGCTCCCTTGATCTATCTTAATTACACTCCTTTTTCATCTCCAACCAGATTGGGTTGTGCCCATCTCTCTTGTGATGTTAGAGCCTATCACCCTAGATGTTGATATGGTCCTTGTGGACCTAAAAAAAAATCCTAGCCCACATGGATCTCCACTCTATCATCCTTCATCCACACCATGGATCTATATGGACCTCAAACATAGTTATCCACTACATCTTGATCTAAGGTGGTTCACACATGACCAATCATATCTATGAACCATGCATCACCCTCCTATAGCATAGGGTATGTCTCACCACCCCATGGTGTCCTTGGATGGGTTAGTAGGAGTCTCTCATAAGCCTAAGATAAAAGTAAGCTAGGTTGTGTCAATCCCCCTGCACCTATGTGATAAATGTGATTTAGCTATTGGTATAATCCTCCCAGGATGTACTAGCTCAAATCATACCTCTATCCTCCCTTTGCTCTCTAGACAACTCCTATCTAAGATAGTTGTAGCCTCCCTATGTTCTAGATGGTATAGAGCCTCCTGACCATAGTACCTACTATAACCATCCATAGTTTTGGAACTCCTAGAGATTGATGTGTGATATGCACCCCATGGCTATTTTTCTCTCAATGGGGTTCCACTATATAGAGCCTTGTTACAGTTGTGTCTTGCACCTATGACAACTCTATCTCCCTCCTTATAGTCTATGGCCCATAGAGCTAGTAGACATCCTCGATGCTTAGGATGGCCTCTAGCTTAGGTCCCAAATAGAACACATGCCTCTTAAGCACCCATGTGGTTACCAATGCATTTACTAGATCCCTAGAATAATTTAGTGATGGTATATGCACCATTTTCCATGGCCCTTCACTCCACAGGTGATCTTAGTCCTCTATAGGTAGAGACTCAACCTCATCATCCAAATATTTTGGGATTCTCTCTCAGTTTGTCACCTCACAGTGTCTCTCTCCCCATGCTAGTCACTTACCTACTTACGATGACTCTCCTTCCTCTAGTACACTGAATCATCTACATGTTTGTCACTTACCTGGTTAGGCTATAGCTTTTTGGGTAAACCCATTTCTTAGAAGTGGGATAGTCCATAACCCTTATGGCCTAACAATGGCTTAGGCTATGCATTTGCCTAGTGAAGTAGTGGCTTGGAAAGCCCTAGGGTTTCCCAAAACTCCCTCCTCGAGCCTTCATTTGGCCTCCCACTTAGCTTGGTGATTTTATCTCTACCTCCTAGTCATTTTAACTGGTTGGTCCACCCAATTCACCCATTGAATCATCTATATTTATGAAAAATGCCTTTTAGGCCTCCCAAACCCCAAAACTAAATTTTTTTGACAAAGTTTGGTTCAAAGGACTTACATAGACCATCATGTGCACCTGTGGTATACTCATCACATCCTCGTATGCTCTGCTTAGGATTTAGTCATTGATTTTTCTCCTTAGAGTCTCTTAGAGTAAAAATGACTATGGAAATGACTTATTTTTCACCCTTTTCCCTCTTTTTAGCTATATTTTTTGCTTGTTATGGGCCCTTTTTTAGGTTTTCACCCTTTGTCACATCCCAGACCATAAAACCTCTATCTTAGGATTTTTGACCTATTATGAGCAAAATAGTAGCCTCCATTTTTTAATTAGAGGCCCTCTTCTGCATGATATCACCCCTTTTTGGTCCTTGATGTCCCTTTTGGGTCCCCTTTGACCTCTCAATATGGTGCCCCATCTTGTGGCACCCAAGTATAGAAGTTACTTGATGTTCTTCTTTTAGTTAGTCATTTATCTACAACTCTATAGTTGATATATTCTAACTCCCATTTCTCTCTTTCACCATGGTTCTTATAGGTGATCTTAGTTGTTGATTATGATAGTTTGGGACTTTCTCTAATCTATACTGACTGATATTCATATTCTATGAACTTCATATCACCTCCACTTGTCACCTTTTTCCATGACTGATGTTGGTCAATCACTTTTATTATGTCTTGGTTTCGTTGTCCATCTCCCTTATAAAGTAAACTTACCCCACCTTACCTTGAGATAGTCCTTAGGTCACTAGCCTTACATCCTTGAAACCCATCATGGTGCACCTCTTAGTGGTGATTCAAAAATATGGTGGCAGTTGGGGTAACCTATGACCTACCACTATAGCTTGGGTCATCGATGATCCATGGGGTCATGAGCTTGTTATAGTTGGTTTCTTCCTTACTAGTGAGATGAATAATGCCACTAAGTATCAAGCCATCATTGGTACCCTAGCTGATTCTTGTGGGTTAGGTGCATGATATGTGTATTTATTATCTAACTCACTCTTATCCATGTCTCAATTCATTAGTGTCTAGTACATCCTTAGCTTTAAGTTGTTCCCCTTGTTTGAGCTAGTACATGATTTGCTCTCCTCCTTCAGGGATGTCTAGGGCACCCATATCCCTTATAGGGAGAACACTAGGGTTGATGCCCTAGAGAATGTAATTATGAATTTTATGATTTAATTTGGTATTACTTATGTCCCTTCTTTGTAGGAGCTAGAGCTAGAGATGGATTTTGATTTGGATTATGTAGCATTTGTACTCTCACCCATGGATCACCTTGTTGACTTATTTTACTAACATCCTTATCTGGTAAGTATAGGTAATGTTATCTTTTATCATTTTAGTTCTTGATTTAATTTAATTTTGTGTGGCTTTTAGGTACTACACAAAACTCCTTATTCATTTTAACATTGACTACTTATACCTCAGGGGCATATGCCATCATACTTCCCATGACCCTACCCCTCTCTATGATTACACACCAACTCAAGTGAATACTATTGACCCTAATTATCCTAATTTAAGACATTTTATTCTTTCACGGACCCTATTTCATCATATATTTATCCCCATAGATATCCTTGGAACATTACTATTCTTTTCTCTCACTAACAGGGCTTTCAAATGCCCCCTGGGGTCCTTTTAGAAGCTTGTTGACTGCCTAAGATGGGATTTTGACCTAAGCCATAGCTTATTTGGGAAACCCTCAACTGAGGCCACATGTTTTCTTCACAAAATCCATGATCTAGGCTACATCCTTGGGAAAATGTGAGAAAAAGGGTCCTATTTAGTCATAAAAGCTAAAAAAAAGTAGTTTTTGCTTTTGAGGGACTAAGGGTGCCCTATATGACTACTTATCACTCATTTTTACCTCTCTCTCTTTCTATTTTCTTTTATCTCTTCTCTTTATCATCACTCTCTAAGATATAGTTCCTTTTTGGATCTCACTTGGTTCATTCTTGGCATGCTTGAGTTTCATCGTGACAGGGCATGCCCTACTACTCTACAACTTATTTTGGTGGTCCACCTCACTCTCTACAATGCTCCTGAGCCTTGTTTCTTGATCTTAGCTCACTCAATCTCCATTTCACTTATTCTTATGCTCCAAACATTATCTCTCTCATAGTTTTTAGCTTCTCCTTCACCTCCTCCATTGCTATTGGCTCTTGGTTTGGACTCAACCCATATATAACTTGGTCTTCCTCCTTCATTACTTTCTAGCTTGGATTCCTAGTTGGTAGAATGTATGCACAATATTTTTGAGATTGATTTTAGTGAAATTTTCTATGCAATGTGAAATTCCCATTTTTTAAGTAGTGTATTAGATAGGATTTCATTGTTTTTATTAATTTAGTTTGTGTAGATCATTCTATAGGGTAGGTTCTGAAGATTTTGCATTTGTATGTAGTTAGAAAATCTTTCATTGATTAAAAATGTCTCCCATTACATGATATGATTGATTATTAAAAATCTCTCTTTGTATAGTAGAATCCTAGCTACTTAAAACATTCTATACATTTGTATAAATAATCTCCTCTTTGATAAACTAGAAAGTTACATTATTAGGAAATAATAATATTGAAAACAAAGATTTAGCTTAAATTTAGGTTAGGCATTATCTTTCACCCTTACTTGAAATTTTGTTTATTTCTCAAAATGTCTTTTATTTGGCTTGAAAGTGCCTCTCTCTTAAGATTATGCATCATTTGGTAGTTCTCTCAATTCAACATTTTCATTTCCATAATTTGTATGCAAGTAGATTTCTTGTTTTAGCTACTTGTTTTACTATGGTTATACCCATTAGAGATACCTATGTCCTTTGTGCACTTGATCAAACTAGCTCTAACTTGTTTTATGAGTCTTTCTATATCTTGGTGCAAGTTGTCAAACTAGATAGCCTCTATAGATCATTAGTAGCCTATAGTGTCCTTGAGCCTTTTATCCTTCTAGGTGTTTGCTTAAGTACCCTGTATACCCCCTACCAAACCCTAGTGGTTATGTTTGGATTCTTGGAGCTACAATATTTACATTACAAAGTCAATGAATCATCTAATATCCATTATCCAAATAATAAAAACTCACTAAAATAATTTTTTTTTCATACTCATCTTGACCTAATCAAGGTCAAAGTTCTATGTAAGATATGGATGATTAAGTAATGGACCTTAATCAAGGTCAAAATAATCAATCATTAAACATTTTATTAACTTAATATAGGTCAAATACATTTTCATTCAAGGTTTGTATCACAACCTTATAATCATTGCTTAAGCATATGTTAAGGATTTTAATAAGACTTGTTATAAACTTAAATGATCTTAAAGCATACAAAGGCTATGAAAAATAAAACTTGGAGCTTATTAATGCTAAATGGATCAAGGACCACAAAACCAAGTCCATGAAATTTTTTTGTCACAATAAATGATGATAAATTCTTAAAATATAAAATGAAATTCATGCATGGTATAAGGTATTCACATTACAAAAAAACAATGAAAGACCTAGTGGAACCTTAAAGCTCATAATTTTTTTCTTACCCCTTTTTATACCTATATAATTTCATTTTTGTGATAGATCATGGAATTATTCCACCCTTAGGCCTATCTCATCATCTAATTGTACCTACAAGGATATAAATTACATTAGTAGTATTTGTATTAAAGAGATTATAATAATAAAAAGTAAAAAACTATGTAATCAACATATAAATATCAAATAATAAAATATGCATTAAAATCTCATTATTATGCTATTATTAAATGCTACAAGTGTTTTATTAAGTTCCAACAAGGTAGGATATGATACCCTCCCCCTAAAAAAGGCTCCAACTTGGGGACTATAAAAATGGTGAGGATAGTGATGCCTGAAAATATTTTCATCTTCCCACATCATGTTTTTCACTCAACTAGTCTCATTATAATAACACTTGAAGAATATCTTTGTTACGTAGTTTAACACTATGATGATCTAGAATGTGGATTGGGTCCAATTAGATCATCTCATCTTCTACCAAATATATATTACTCCAATCCATAATATGAGATGGATTAGGAAATAGGGAGAGTTAGATGATAGGAAATAGGGATAATATTTTATACAAAGTTGAGTGGTATGATAAATCCTATAACTGGATGCTTTGCCAAACTTTATAAAAAAATTATGGGGTCTAACTCTTAGAAAAATTTTATCCAAAATATAAAATTTAATTAGAGTTATATTCGAGTTAGCATAACTTTTTTTCAATCTAAGTGAACTTTAAACCTTTTCTAAATAAGAGTTATTTGGATATCATATTATTTTAAAAGTTTAGGACCATCTAATGCTATATTTTCTAACTTGTATAAGTCAAGTAGGGTATAATATTTTTAACCATACAATGCTTTGAAAGGTGACATATTTATCACTGAGTGATAAATGTTATTATAGAAAAAATCCATTAAATGGAGATAATATTACCACTTATATTATTCATCTATGAAATACATTCTAAGCATGTCCTCAATGAATTGATTTAATATTTTAATTTGGCCATCTATTTCTAGATGATGTGTTGATTTGAAATTCATATGTATACCAAACACAATAGTTGAGGTTTTACAAAACCTTGAAGTGAATAGATTATCTCTATCATAGATAATTAATTTAGGTAATTTATGAAGGTGAACAACTTATTTCTCAAATTTACTTAAAAAATTAGGGTCATCATCAGTTAATTTGCTCACAATGGAATGTGAAAATTTAGTATCTTTGTCAAACCAAAATTGTATCATGACTACCTCAAAAATCAAGTAGTCCTAATATAAAATTCATTGAAATAAAAATGTTCTTATTTATTGGAAATAAATGTTGATATAGTAAACCTACTACATGAAATTTTTTAATTTTAATATGTTGACATTTGATATAATTTTATAAAAAATAGCCACATAGTTTTTTAGCCTAGGTCAAAACTAAAAACTTTTCAACTCATGTGTCATCTTCGTGACACTGAAAAGAGAAAAATGAGGTAAAATATGAATTTATTCCAATAATTTCTCCCTTAAATTTATATAATTTGGTACATAAATTTTATCTTGATATTTAAAAATTTCATCTAAGTCAACAGAATAATTAGAAAAATATTTTGTCACCACTCATTTATTTAATTATGTGAAAATTTACTAGAAAATAGAATATTCTATTTTTGTTTTAGAATAGCATTTCCAAGATTTAACTATAAAATTAAAAGTTTAGTAAGGTAATTTCTCTTGATAAGGGCATAAACAACCAATTTTTACTTATCTTTGACATAATCAATGTCAGTATTGAAGTTACTAATAAATTCAAGCCACCTTTATTGCCTTGCATATAGTTATTCCTTAGTAAACAAATACACAATGGTAGGATGGTCAAACTTTATTTTAAAGTGTTTACCAAACAATGATTCCATGCTTGAGGTTATTCAACATAAAAAATAACTCAAGTTCATAGGTATAATAATTTTTCTTATACACCTTGAGTTTATGAGACTCACAGGTAACAACATTACCATCATTGATCAAAACAACCCAAATTTTAATAGCACAAGCATCTACCCAGATCTCAAATTCCCATTAGGATTCAAAATAATAATAACATGAGTTAATATATACTTCAATATTTGAAATGATTATTTAAATTAAGGATTGTAAACAAATTTCTTACACTTTTTTTTGTAGTGAAGTGATTGGATTATCTACTCTAGAAAAAAATTCAACAAACCTTATATAGTAACTAACTAGACCCATTAAAATTATCACCTCATCTATATTTTATAGATCATGTAACTAATTTATTTAATTTATCTTGGAAGGATCAACAAACAACCCTTATTTGGAGATTATGTGCCCTAATAATTAATTTTATCTTGGTAGAATGATCTCTTAGACATATTTCCATATAATTTATGTTATCACAACATTTTAAGCCTAAGTGTAGTTATCATTCATGCTAAAATTTATTATTAGAATGAACTAGGATATCATATAAAAATACCAACACAAATCAATCCAAAAAAATAATTGGACACTTTGTACATTAAATTCATAAAAGCAACTAGTGCATTAATTAGGCCAAAGGGAATAAGTAAACTCACAATGACCATACCTTGTGTGAAATTTTGTCTTGTGCACATATTCATTTTTGATACAAAGTTAATAATAACCTAATCGTAGATCAACTTTAAAAAATATAACAACATCCTTAATTTGATCAAAAAGCTAATCTTTTATTGTAATAAGATATTTATTTATAATGGTGGCTTTATTTAGTATTGTATATAATCAATGTAAATTCTCAAAATATCATCATTATTTTTTATGAAAATAATTAGAGCTCCCCAAGGTGACACAATAGGTTGAACCATACCTTTGTTAAAAATTTATTACAATTGAATTTTTATTTATTTAAAATTTTCCACATTTATTTGATATGGAGCCTTTAATGTAGTGTAGACCTAGGTACAATATCTACATAAAAATTAAATTCCCTTTTAGGAGGAAAACTAGGTAATTCTTCATGAAATTCATCCTTGAATTATCTTAAGAATGGATAGTATTCTAGGGAAAATTTTGGTTCTTTAGCTAGTTATTTAATAAAAATAGTATACATCTTGTATCTATTGTGAAATTTATTTTCAACTACATGGATGAAATAATTTTATGAGCCACTAGTTTTAAAAGACCTTGAACTACCACCTATTTTCCCAAGTCATCAAGAAACTAGACTTTATTTTTGAAATAATCAATATGAGCTTTATATTTTTATAGAAAATCCAAACCCAAGATTAGATCATATGATCCTAAGGGTGCCAAAAATATATTTAACTTGGTTTTAAAGACCCTAAGATCAATTTATTATCATTCTAAACATTTAAATACATTTTTTCCCCTATTCCAAATTCTACTTCCCATCCTCATATTAACTTCAAGGGTTTAATTTTACATTTAAAATTAATAGAAAGTGGGATGAAATTATCCATACAACCAAAATTTATAAATTAAAACTAGAAAGTATACCTCTAGTCATAATCAGAGTAGATTGAGGGTCGGGGTGTGTAGTCGGTTGGATGGGTACTTCCATTGCAGCTCTGCCCACCAGTGTTCGAGTCCCTCCCTGGCCCCGTGGTACCGGTATTAGTCGTGTCTAGCCAGCAGTACCGGTCACGTTAAAAAGTTTACCAGGCTTTTTTTTTAAATAATAATAATAATCAGAGTATATTGTAGTTGCCATCATCACATTCCCAATATTTTACCATCCTTTGTGTGGAAAGGTAATAATATTTTCTCCAATGGTTAGTCCATCAAGTTAACTTGAGTCCACTTATTATTACCACCATATTATCTTGAAAAATTATGAATCTTAGGACCCTTATTAATATTATGGTACTTTTTATAGTTAACATAATATCCAAAGTACTTCCTTTGATTAGTTATTTTTAAAATTTACCATCAGGAGAATTAGGATTATAAGGATTGGATTGTAGCCTATTATTCATGAATTCTTGTCTTGCATTATAGAGAGATTTACCATTTTATTTTTCTATTTTCACTAATATTGATTGAGAAGTGTGAAAAAAATAAATATGATGAAGGATTGAATGTATTAATTGACCAATGTGGTAAATTATAAAACCATCTATGTGCATATTATTTTGTGATTTTGGGAAATAAGTTGGTCAAAAATATATGATTGGACTCATAGTTCAGACATACTACATGAAATCATATAAATTTTTTCACTATGTCACCTTTTCTATCATAAAATGTAATATTACATGCCATAAAACTAGTTGTTAAAGGGTACACTACAATATGTTGATCTGATGGAGTATACAACAAAGTATATGAATAAAGTGTCTAACTAGGTTTTAAATAACCTTGATTCAAATGTAACACCTTAATTTATAGACATTTAACCTTTTTCATTAGGAATTATACATTATGATTATAATGTGTGCTAACCAAAGGTGGTGTCAAAACTAATTGAGTAGGAATGGGCAGATTAATTTATGGAAATCCATTGGTTTCCCCCATAGTAGATGGAAGTAGAAAAATTATATCAAATTAAGTATATAAAGGTAATGAAATTATAGTAGTTGAATTTTCCTTAGATTTACTAGCTATTCTTGCACTTTTTATTTCTAAAATATTTTTCAAGATTGTATGATAATCTCGATATTGATCAAGGATTGCTTCTCAAAAGCTCTCAATAATGTTCACTTTATTTATTGGCACCTTTTCATCAACTAAAGGTGGTAATTCATGTATATGATCATCTTGAGAGTAAATGATATTTTTATTATATTTTTTATGATTGGAAGTGTTACTGTGAACTTATACATATTCCATGTTATAGTCACACAATTAGTATTATAGTTACATTTACAGTCCTGCATATCCAATTTCCAACGAAGTTATATTTATTTGGTACTTTCCATTTTTTTGATATTTATAAATTTAACAGGTTAAAAATAATTTTATGTCATTTATTTCATATATGTAACACTATAATTATATGCAACAATTTTTTTAAATTATAATTGAAAATCACTTAATCCATTAATTTGATAAAACATATTGGCAAACTTGTTAATTGATTGAATATTGCATACACTAAACATCAATGTTTCTAGGATTTATTTCCTTATTTATTTTGTTTCCAATTGTTGTTTTAGGCTTATTAGATTTGGTAAACTATTTATTAGTAGAAATATTCCAAGTTTATATTTCATATGTTATGAAATATAATAAATTTGTTTCTACCTCTCTTATAAGAAGTGTTAGACTAAGTGGTGCTCAAGTTGAGTATATTCATATCTATTTTGATAAGGCACATAAATGGATAAGAACAAGGTGTATCAGGACCTTTTGATTTTAATTATTGGTACATATAAAGTCTTAGTGCCATATAGACCACTTATCACTTTTTTAGAGGATGAGATAGTTGACAATGATTTTAAATTGAACATTAACATTTATAGAGTGCCATGGTTGATAATAGTTTAAGTGTGAATACGTTCACTGTTACACTTATGTATCATCTTGGATACACACATAAGGATATAATTCCAATAACATCACTAATCAAGGGATTCAATAGCATATTCAAATTTCTATTGGTGACATCACATTACCATTATAGGTTGGTCTAACACATGACCACTAAGTTCACAGTAGGATTCATTGAAGGGGTCTTAGGTATATTATTGGGGTGTTGTTAGATTACTTAGCTTCATGAATTTATTTATATAGTACAAATATGTTGGAAATACATTTTTATTAATGAAATTAATAAATTTCATGTTATTCCATATGAATATCCCCTACAACCAAAGGTTTTGGTTCCTATGTTGTTAATTATAGTTGAGTAACCCAAAAATGTTTAACCTAGTCAAAACATTTAGAATCAAGTGATACATTATCCAAGGTTACCTATATTTGAAAATCCACTAAATAAAATATTCTTCATAGATTCTAGAGAGCCTCACTCTACTCCAACATGTCTTTGATTGATATTACAAAGAATTACGAGTGTTATACAAAGGAAACAAACACAAAGTTTGTACACTCCATGATGGGGTACAAAAATTACTATAGTTCATCATGATAAATAACTTACATAAGCTAATATAGAGTCTTATCATGAAAGTGGTAATCATGTTTCATATTTAGACTAGTTTTCAACTTTTAAGTTGTGATCAATTCCTTCACTATGGAATGATAATTTACATTTGAAAAAGGCCATCCTTCTTATTCAAGATATATGAACTTGTTGGGTCCAACATGACCCATCTTTAAATACTTTCATATGGAGACCCTATTTTTCTCAGGAGTTTGATCTTCTTCCTTTTGAGGAATTTTGTGGTTTGTTTGGCTGAAGTCCTATGTTGGTTTATTTTTTAAATAATTTAATCTCCAATATTATAGTGTTATCTTAATTTAATAAAAATTTCCTGATTCAACCTTAGAACATGATTTTTAATATACTAAATGTAAACCTTGGTCTATGGAGTAAATATGATTAAAATTGGATAATATTTCATGTTGAAAACTCTTACATTATTCATACATTTAGACCTAATTGATAAATAAATCTAAGTTTTGAGCTCAATTTGGGCCTTGGTAATGGTGTATTTTGGTTAATTGAATAATCCATTATGATCTCCCATTATAAATACTTATTCAATTTTAAACTTTAGGATTTAATGTAGTCAATTGAGCCCTTAACATCTGCAGTCATGTTTATTCTAATTGAAAGTTGATTATATGATTCATGATCAAACTATGCAAATTCATTTATTTTTAAATAAAAAATTATTCTCTATTTTATGCATGTTTTTACTAACCTTGGACTAATCTTTTAACCAAAATTTTTTAGCTTTGTTATGAAAGTAGATGGTTTTTAGGTCTTAGAATTTGTTCATCAATATCGACTGATCAAAATACTTAGCCATTTTATTTAAAATCAACAAGCTCCCAAGGTACTAAAATCATGCCACATGGCACAATCCTAGGGTATTTGGGACTCAAGAGGCATAGTCATCATGTATAGGTCCCTAAGACTATAGTTCATTGAGATGATGTCATATGACATCATCTAAGTGATCTGATAACCTAAGAGCTAAGGTTTTCATTGAGGGACCTCAGGGAAGTTCATGTAGTTCTAGGCCTCAAAGTTAGCAATATTTCACCATGTGGAATCATCCATATACTCTATAATCTCTTAGTAGTTTTTGTATTTATAGGCCTCTAGGTTAGCAAGATCTTTCCATGTGGCATCATCTTGTTACTATATAGTCTTAAGATAGTCTGTGTAGTTTTAAATCTATGGGTTAGTGAGATTACACCATGTGGCATCATCCTAATAGCCTACGGATATAAGAGCAAGGAGAAAATAGCTTGGAAATAATATATGGCTATCAAATGGTGAAATAAGGCTTGGGTCAGCCTAGGAATGGAGAGGAAAGCTAAGAATTAGTCCACATGGATGAATAATATGTATGTAATACTATAGATGAGAGCCAAATATTGAAAGCGTCAGCCAAATATGGAAATTCAAAACACAATGAGCTACATAGACATGCCAAGTCATCAAAGGATCTCAAACATGGCCCATTTAGATGTCAAAGACATCAAATCTTAAATTTTAATCATGAGTATAATATGACAATGTAGACATGTTATAGTTGGTTTCTCACCAACATAGTTTATCACATAACAGATAATTTCAACTAGATTGGATGCAAAGGGAGGAATTCATGAAAAATCAAATAGTGGCATCAAATCATGGCATGGAAAGCAAGAAAGAACATTTATAAGTACCTAAAATATAAAATATCTATTTTAAAGAGTCATAGTTCAACTGTGATAGTATGGACATGCTTCAAATTTGTTAAAGAATCAATAAATCACAACTACATTTCCCTAATCATCATTGATGTTTGTAACCACCCCAATAGTGGGATGAGATAGAAGACAACACCATGAGCTCCCCAAATTGCCTACTTAAGTGGGTTGTATTACCATTGTAAAAGTTCATCACTTTAGGTATCAAAATGATATTAGAATTGATCTAGATTGCATCAACCTTTCTTATATGATCTATTACCTAAGCTACTTGCATGTGGAGGTTGATTATAATGAAACATTCTAAGAATGATAAATATATAGAATTAATGGTGTTTTATTCACTTAATGATTCATAGTATTTGATTTGGTTTGTTAATATATGCTAATAGTTGATATTAATGATCTAGCCATTATTGATGGCCTTAGTTATGCATGTGTAGTAGCTATGATAAATAGTTTATAATATTTTATTCATGTTTATTTCAGCTTTTAGTATTCAATGTGTGTAACACCTACAAAATTTAAGATATCCCACCCTCAAGAATGAATCTAACGGATCACTATATTTCCCTATTATCATTAGAAGACCATCCATTGAGTGATTGATATTTGTGAAATAGCTAGAACATACACATAATGGACTATGACCAAGCTATGTTGTTAGCTTGAAGTGTCAAAGGGCTCACTCTATCAAAGGCAACCCCCTCTTCCTTTCCATATTATCTCTCTTTCTCTATTTTTTCTTTTGATGACTATCTTGCATTAGTTTAGGATATGATATGAACTATAGTGAAATAGATTATGATTGTTATACCACTTGAATCAAGTAGAAAACAAGATTTAGACAAGTAGTTAAAAATTAAATGAGTTTGTAATTCTTGTATCAATTGAACCCCTAGTGGTAGTAGTTATTGATCTGAAAGTAAATTTGGTTAAACTACTCAATCCTTAGATTTAATTGGCATAAATCCTAAAATTAATGAGGGGACATTCATCCAATGATTATTGCCTCCCTTTGTCCTCTCATAATCACTAATTCAATTACCATTCTCTGAGTGGGTCAATTAGAATGATCAAAATTTCTGGTGCTAGAAGTAGGGCATCATGTACATAGTAGTTATCAATATGAATATGATCCTACAAAGAATATTTTATCTATTGAGTCTTGGTTCCCCTCATTTACACTTTCTCTACTATTTTGTGATTCAAACACATATACATTTTTGGAACTAAAAGGAGGACCTTTTTTCACTTTTTTGTCTTTTTATTATTGTTGTTTGAGAGCAACTTAGAACCTATTGTAAGGATAAAAAGGTCTATATCTTGGTTCATGCAGTTTATGTTTCACTTGTTGAGATATAGAGGAAAAGGAATCAATAGATATAAACCTTTTATACATGGTTTTTCTCCCTTTTTAGCCTATCTCTAAATTCCCTAAATTTCATGGCTATCACCATGTATTAGATTGGTGAGTCATCCATAAGCATCCCAAACACTTATCATGGTTTTCTATATGGAGATCCCTTTATCTTCCTTATTAAATTTAAAAATGAAATCTCAAGGACTACTAAAGAACATCTCATGGGTTACAAATCCACTATGCATGTTCTAAATGTCAAATATGAAGATATTGCTTGCAAATTATTTCCTTTTACTTTAGAGGAAGGATCATAAGATTAGTTTTTATGTTTAAGGCATAATTATATAACTATATGGAACAAATTTGAAAAAATATGCTCACTTCAATTTGGTCAAGATATTAATGCTCATTTTTTACTACAATAATTCATTATGATCATAAAATAACTTCTTGAGCTAATTACGGACTTCAATTTATAGTTTAAAAATAATTTCACTAGAGTTCTTATCAAATTTTAGACCTCCTAAACTAGTTATATTAGATCTATATTTACATGATCTAGACCCCCTAACTACCACATTTATAAATATTTCTACATAATTAGCTTGGATATGGATTTCACATAAGTTTTTCAAGTTACCAATCAATTGCTATACCTAAACATAGTCAAAGTACAAGATGTTTCCACTTTTCATAAAGTCATGCCCAATCATCCAATTATCAAAGATCCTCCCATTATTGTAAAAGAAGCTTCTCTGTATGAGAAAGATAATCCTAAATATTCTTTATAATTATTAGTTTTATTAATTATGATATGCTTATAGAGGGGGATGAAATCTTAGAGGAGGAATACATTTTAGGTGACCATGAGTGCAAGGGAATTTAAATTCATGGAAAGCTCATGAAAGAAGAATAAAATGTGTTCTTATCATCTCATTCTAGCCTTAAAAAATTGATACTTTATAAAATTATTTCTCCCCATGATGTCATGACCACCAAGCTTAAAGTATTATAATTTATTGATTCTTATCAATCCCACAAGGTAAAACTTCTTAATCCCAAGGTCTATCCTAATTTTTCAAATTCTAATGTTTATTATAAATTTAGGACTAGGGATCATGACTAGTCTGGACATATGTATGAAGATAATTTTGAATTTAAAGGGAATAAATTAAATGAGTTAGTGGTATAATTTAAGTATGTCTTCATTTTTTTGAGGACACTGAATGAAAGTGCCTGGATGCTAACTAAGGGTAGGAGGCATTCCACATAAAGATTCCATACCCACCCTCCTAATTTAGTTGGGCTTATTTTTTTAGATTAGTGTAAATAATTTAATGTTTTATGATTTTTCTTGCTTTAGTTAGGTCTTACTTTCTACATTTATTTTGTTATATTATATTATTTTTATTTTTTTGGAGTAGCTTCTTGTTTGTACATATGCTTGCTTTAGAGTAGGTTTGATTTTGTGATTTCTTTCATTTCAATTATATTTATCTTCAACATTATATCATATCATTTTCCTCACACCCAATTTTAATAGTGAGACTTATTCTAAAACTAAAATCATTGAGTAGAAGAGTTGAACCTTGTGGATTCCTCTTTCCTTGTGTTTGTGGGCAAAGGAACCTCAAATGGTGGGTGTATAACATGAGAACATGGTTTAAACCTTAGAAAATAAAAAATTAATAATTAATAATTAAACATGTGCATAGGCTATTTTATTTTAATTTTTATGCATTTTATAAATTATGAATGCCAATAATTTTAAAAATAACCAATGCATTTTAGAATAATTTCATTTTCTTGTTGAAGTCATCAACTGCACTTAATGGAATATCTGAAGAAACATAAAAACACTAATTTAATTTGAATTTGTTTTTGTAGTTATGAATTTGATGAGTTTATAATTTTACCCATGTTTTGGTCTCCAACCCTCAATGGAAAAAAATATAAAAATCTCTTTTAAAGAAAGAAAAGATCAAAGGAAATAAAATAAAAATGCAAAATCTAAAGTCTTCCTTGAAAGGGTTTTAGGAAATATCCACTATGGTATTTCCTACTTGGATGGTAGTGGAGAAAGGAATTGAATAGGACCAAAGGCATATATATAAGGTTTCTGAACACTTTGTTGGAAATAGAGCAATGCCCATTCAATTCCACCCAAGCCAAATAGCCAAATATTTTCCCTCTTAGAAGTTATGATTACTTAGGTAGGTCTAAATTGTTTTATGTGGATTCAAAAGTCTATTAAATAATTGATCACTTTCACACATTTATGATCTAAATTATAATTGAAACTTAGTATGCTATAGGTTGATGTAAGTTTCAGTTCTTTCACCTTTATGATTTTATCCTAAAGGACAATTCATAGTTTATACTTGTGTTCATGTGTGAAGATTTATAGTTTAACTTATGGAGTGTTCTAACTAGAGATTTTTATTTTGTGTTATGATGCTTAAAAACATTATCCTCATTGAAATATCCATTTTTTAGATTAAACACCTCCCATATTCAAATACTTTCATATGGGAACACTCTTTTGCTTGGGATTCTGATCTTCTTCCTTTTGATTGATTTGATGGCTTATTTGGTTGAAGTCCTATATTGGATTGATTTTAAATGATATTAAGATATAATTTTCTTGTGTTATCTTGATTCAATAAAATTTTATTGGCTCAACCTTATAACATCATGTTTTATGCTATTGAATGTAAACCTTGGTTTATGGATTAATGATGTTTAAAATTGGACAATATTTTATTTTGAAAACTCTTACTTTGTTCATACCATTAAAATTAAATGATAAATAAATATGAGTTTAAAGCTCAAGTTGGGTTTTTATAATGGTGTATTTTAGTTAATTGACTAAGCCCTTATAATTTCCCATTATAAACACTTATTAAATTTTAATATTTAATCTTTTATGTGGTCAGTTAGGTCCTTAACATTTGTGGTTGAGTTTATTCTAATTGATATTCAAATATATGAAATCATGATCAAAATATGAAAATGCCTTTATTTTTAAATAAAAAATCATTCTCTATTTTATGCATGTTTATAATAACCTTGGACTAATCTTATATCCAAGTGTTTCAATCTTTAGTGTGTAGGCAGATTATTTCCAGGCCTTCAAATTTATTCGTCAAACCTGCCTGATCAAAATAATTATCCATTTTATTTAAAGTCACTAAGCTCTTCTAGTTATGAGATTTTATCACATGGTAAATCTCAACATCTTAAGGAATTTAAGGCACATTAATTTCATGAAGGGACCTAAGACTCCAAGTCATTGAGATGATACCATGTGGTATCTTCATAGTGATCAAGTGACTTAAGAGCCAATGCTTTTATTAAGGGGCCCTAGGATAGTTTGTGTAAGTCTAGACCTTTGAGTTAGTGAGATTTTACCACATGGCATCATCCTAATACTCTTTAGTCCTAAGGTGGTTCATGTAGTTATTAGCCTTTAGGTTAGTGGGATTACACCACATATCATCATCCTACTACTTCATAGTTTTAAGGTGGTCCATATAGTTATAGGCCTTTAAGTTAGTGGGATTACACCATGTGGCATCATCCCACTAGTTTATGGATATAAAAATTAGGAGAAAATATCTTAGGAAGAAAAGATGGCTACCAGGTGGTGAAATAAGACATGGGGAAGCCTAAGAGTGGAGAGGAAGGTTGAAAATTAGTACACATGGCCAAATAATATGTTCATGAAATTAAAAATGAGATCTAAGTGGTGAAAACATTGACCAAATATGGAAATGTAAAACTTAATAAAAAATAAACATGCCAAGTCATTAAATAAGTGTGCACATTAAAATTAATGACATATCTAGCCATCAAAGTCATCAAAGCCCAAATTTGAATTATGGGTATAATCTAAGAATGCAAACTTATTATAGTTGGTTTTTAACCAATAGAGTTGATCACATGACACATAATTTATGTAGACACACCCTTTTGGCCACAACTGGCTCCCAACTAGACTCCAGACTAATTTTTATCAAACAGTGTAAATTAAGCCTAAGAATAATTGAATTTCTCAATTTCATCTACACATCAGACATTAGTTCTCATAATCATGTTGAGGCATCCATATTTGGGGTATTATCCTATACATAATAATAACCTCTCATGAATTCATCTCCAACCAACTTGAAAACTAGAAAATTAATAATTTGGCCTTTGGACCTATTAATCAAGGCACTTGAACAATTCCTAAAGTGCAAAAATGCTAAGAAGAAAGAATTATATAATAAAATAAAATTATATGCTTAAGTGAAATTTCCATGTGTAATTAGTGAAAATGAATTTTATAAAAAGGAAATTTCAATAAAAATGAGGTCATGATGATGTCACCATCCTCAAAGTCAAGGAATTGAAAATATCTTCCCTAAATCCATAAATTCAAAAATGGAGAGACATGATTAATAAATGGGATATATATCCCAAATATTAAATTCTTATCCCCTCCTTAACTCAACTAGGGTTAGTCTAAACTCAACTATGATTAACTCTAACCTAACTACACTTGGGTTAGATTTAGTTTGGAAGGTTATAAATACAACGCCCGACCCATTGTTCAAAAATATTCTTTTATGTAATGTTATGATGCTAAATTGTTAAGCCAAGCCAAGATAAATACAAATCCAAGCCCAAAATTACCAAGGTAATAAGGAGAGATGGTGAAAGAAGATACATTGCCAAAGAATATTTGATCACACAACCAAACACATCGATTCATTACCAATATACAACTCTTGCTCTCAAGGAAGGTAAAATTAATTATTTTGTCTTCATTTGGTAGTTACTTATATTTTTCTCTTGCTCTTTGAGTGTCTAGACTAGACATGTAAACTTTATTAGTGTATGTGTTTTTTTTAATCATACTAACATGATACTAATCTCCCTTCTTGGATTCCTATTGATCACATAATGGCATGCTTGGTAGAACTTGGACCCTATAAATATCATTATATGGCCTCTTAGAATCTTTTGAAAAGAAATTTCATGCCAATTTTTTAAATTCATAGCCAAAAAAGTGAATAAATTGAGCTCTCAGTGAAAGCACATCCAGAGGTGATTTTGTACTGAGAGAGGTAATTTTTCACTAAGAGAGGCAATTTTGCATTGAGAGAGGCAATTTTGCATTGAGAGACGTAATTTTGCATTGAGAGAGGTGATTTTACACTAAGAGAGGAAATTATGCACTGAAAGAGGTGGTTTTACACTGTAAAAGGTGATTTTGCACTGTAAAAGGTGGTTTTGCACTATAAAAGGTGTTTTTTCTCTATAAAATATGGTTTTGCACTATAAAAGGCATTTTGCACTTCCAAAGGTAGTTTTTCACTACGAAAGGTGTTTTTTCACTGTCAAAAGTGTTTTTTCACTATAAAAGGTGGTTTTACATTATGTCAACAAAAACTTGAAAGCTCAAAGTAGAAGGTTGCTTGTTGAATAACTCTTTTGCCTAGAGACAAGAATACTCCCTAACATTTTTTTTAAGAACCAAAGTGAAGCAAGGGAGGTTTAAACACTTAAAATTTTCATTTACACTTACATTTTAGTACATTAAAATCATTTAATAACTTTGATTTTATCTTTCAAAGTTTGAAAATACCAACAATAAATCCAAAGGGCCAAATTTCATTTTATATCTTGTTTAGTTTTTTAAAAAGAAAAAAAATCTTAGACTAAGTGCTCCTAAGAGTTTTGTTTTTGTTTATTATTTTTTGCAAATCAAACTTTGCATGTATGCTCTCCCCCATCCCATTTAGGGAACATGGGTGACCAGAAGTGCCTTGTTCATTGCCTTATTGCATAGTCTAAGACTAGAAGGAACATTGTTTATGCTCTCCCTAAGTTTGAGTAACTTGGGTGATTCAAAAGATGACCTTTAAAGTCCTAGTTTCATTTATTTCTTTTGTTACATTTAGATTTTGGGTAGGATTTCATCACCTTCCCATAAGTTATTTAGGGAAGCATTGACTCAAGATTTCATCTCCTAACATCATTTCAACCCTACTCCATGATGGGTATATAAATTAGGGAATGTTATATTGGGATTTCTAGGGGGATAAATGGCTAACCTCTCTGATCCTAATGAAAACTTAGGTTAGGTCTAGCTAAATATCAAACTCCACTAAGAAGTGCATGGATGGAGTCACTATGCAAAGTAATAGACCCTTGCATAGTAAGTTAGTTGATATGAACCAATTGACATGATTTCAACCCTTGTGTTAGCCACACTTAAGACCATCTAGAATGCACAAAATTTATAGAATTTAGATAAATCCCCACTTGCCACAAAATTTCATGCCAAATTCTGAGTGTTCCTCACTCTAAGTTCATGCCAAGTATAAATTATTGAGAGATCAAGGTGGGAATAAAATAATCTACCTACATCTATACTTTATTTTTTAGATTAACACTTAATTCCTCACAAGCATTAGTATATTGATTGATGCTCTGGCTGAAGCTATGCACACTTGTGTCAGCTATAGGGAATAGGATGATCCATTTTTGATACTTTTATCTTTTTTTATTTACATTATGTGTTTTTACACTAAATTTTTTTATTTGTCACAAATCCAAAAAGATTCATAAACTAATCACATGTTTGTACACCACTTGAGCCTAAGTAGTGTTATTTTATCCATTTGATACCACACTTTTGCCTTAGACATTTTCAAAACATTTGTGTGTGTATGTCACTTTTGTAAATGGATAAACATGATGCTACCCATTTCATCCCAAGATTTTACCTTGGAGTTTTTGAAACAAAGACCATTTTCATACCTTTTGAGATAGATAGCATTATTACACTACCCATATTGTTTCAAAAATTTTCCTTATGGCAAACCAAGTTCAAAACCATGTATGCCTTTGGTCTAAAATTGGTATCATTATGCCATCCATTTGGTTCTATAATGTTGTCTATTTAAGAAACCAAGTCTTTTTAACCAAGTTCTAAATTTATCTTGCAAATTTTAGATTCAAAATTGAGTGGTTTCTGCTTATGCCTTGCTTAATTTTGACTTGGGTGTTTACCTCTTGCCTTTGAGTTGTGAAACTTGGACTAATTATGTACTTGCTTTAAATACTCTTTTGCCTAGATTTAGGAAGTGGTCTATTTTACGTGTGCCTCAAGAATATTTATTTCCCTGAACTAAGTTCATAAAACTCTTTTTAAGTACAACCTTAAGCATGATTAGTTTACATTTGCGTCTTGCTTATCACTTGGGCTTGAATGCTTTACTCATCATGCTTATTTTTTACTAGAGATTTATTTTCCTAATTAGTTTAGGCATGTGCCTAAGGTCCAATGTCTTATACAAAAGTTAAGTTTGTTTTTTAAATGTGTGTGCCTAATTTGAGTCTAAGTGTTTCAAATTGTTAGATTAATTGCTTTTCATTTTTTACCTTGACCAAGTTTATTTCAAGTCTATCTTTATTCCTTGTTTCCAAAGACCTAGCATTTACCTTTTAGTTTTTAAGCTTAGTTTATTTCAAAGTCTAGATTTATGCCTTGTTCCCAAAGACTTAGCATTTACCTTATTTCTTAGGTTTTGGTCATGTCATTTTGAGCCTAGCTTTGTGCCTTGTTTACAAAGACCTAGCACCATTTTTTTAAAAATTTGGATTAGATTTTATTCAAAACACTTTACCAAGATCAACATTCAGATTTGTTTTTTCAAAATTGACCATTTGTGTACAAGACATTACACCTTGAGGATATTTTAGAGCAATCTTATCATTAACGGTTTTGGAGAAGAGATCCATTATAGGCCATGTTTAGATCATTTGAAATAATAGACCAAGTGTGACTAATTTTTTTAACATACCAAGCAATGAATTATTCTTTTAGCCCACATTCCAAGAGTTTTCAAAACTTTAGACCTTTTCTTCATGATACATTAGTCATGGATTTGGATATGCCTCATTATACATGTAGTGTAACTATGTACAATCTAGATTATGAGGATGTAATCATGAATGATGCCTTTGTTCAAGACCCATATGGTGATGATGTATTTTTTGAGATAGATCCTTATCCTCCTTACACTACTTAATATGTGTAATAAATCCAAGATCTATTAGCATGTTCCCTAGTTAATACACCTCCTTATCTAGCTTAGGACCAAGAATAAATAGCTCAATACCTTGTTAGTGTTTCATATGTTATAGAACAAGTCCAAAAGTAACCTTACTATATAACCTTGTCATTGACATATGACCCATAATTGTTTGATGATTAATTTCTTAAAAATAAGGATGAATTTTTGGTTAGTTCTATAGAGGTAGGGGCCAAGTTTCCAAAAGACTTCCCCATTGAAAACCTACTTAGTCTAGTCAGAGTGCTTTGAAACATACCTTATATGCCAACTATCAAACATGCCTCTATCAGTTACCCTCAATCACTCATGCCAATGAAAAAATAAGATACAAATATGATTTTAAGAATAAAGAGACCCATGAAAGACCAATTCATGTAAATGAAACAAACATATCAAACTTACCTTAATCTAGTGTGTAATTATAATTCTATGGCCATATCAAATGCTCCAATTATATAAATAAATCCTTCAATACGAGTGCCATTTGATTCATTAATTCATGATAATATTGGTGTGGAACCATTTTCCCAAAGTACATTGGTAGGTTATATGTTCAATGTCCCATTCATTGAGGAAGTGACTATTGCCTCTACTCAAGACAATGTGCCAAATACAATGGATACCATGCAAGTGTCTTCTAATTTAGGCCAAGGTGATTTAAATGTACCAATAAATAATATATAATAATAAGTGCCTCTTTACAATACCATGAGTGGTTTGAAATAGTAGGGGGAAGAAATGTCTACTTCCCAACCATAGCAAGTTACTCCTACTACTCAACTAGTGGCTTCTTCAAACATGCAATGACATGGGATAAGTAGTCAATTAAAAATTAATGTTTTACCTCAATAAATTATGAATGTTATCTAACCTCAAAAATTTATGGCTAATAATATATGGCCATAGGCATAAATAATTTACCACCAAAATAAAGACAGAACACTATGCCACATCAATAGGGGTAAATAAATGTTCCACCTCAACATGTAGTGACAAATGTATCACAATAGTTTTAGACTAATGTAACTCAACAATTGTAAACATTGTCTAATTGATAACATATTTATATTGTTCAATGACAAATGTGAAACACCCAAAAAGCATATAGTTCATAATAGGTGTTTCTTGAACAAAGAGGTGCCAATGTCCAACAAGTACCTATTAGTAAATTATTTCCTTTTACTCAACAAGTGCCATGTTTTAATGGTAGTGCTTTAGTCAATAGTAAGTTCCCTTTATTCAATAGATTTTGACTAGTTGGAATCAATTCCCTACTCAAACTCAATAGGTACAATACATTACTCAAAGCCATATACTTCCATCACAACCTCAATTCCCTCAAACCCAAGCCCATATTTTGAATCTAAACTAGAATATTTATCAACAATGTATGAAATATAAACAACATAATCCTAATGCATGAATGAATATTCTTGGTTGATTATTCCATCAAAACAACATTCCAAGAAATTCAAATTAGATGACATGTGTTCATACCTGTTTAACATTGAGTATCTTTAGATACCATTCCATCCAGGTTATGAACCACCAAAAAATTGACAAGTATAAGGGTAAAGGAGACCTTAAGGGGAATTTAATAGAGTTATTTATCACTTGCCATTTAGTGGCCTATAGTGACATATACCTAATCCTTTTTCCTCAAAGTCTAGTTGATAGGATTTGGAGTGGTTTCTCAAGTTACCAAAGAATTCAATGTCTAACTTTGATGATCTCTTAGACAAATTTATACAACATTTCTCCTAAAACTCTAACATGAGATTTCAGTAGTTAATTTGAGTTAGACTAAATAGAAATTTGGTGAGATTTTTGTGAGTTACTTATAGATATGGAGAGTTTTTAATGATCACTTCACCCATAATTTAATAGATAAATAATTGGTAGTTGTGTTTACCAAAAATATGCATACTGAAATATCTTATCACTTGGAACTTTAATGTGGACACACATTCAAAGAGATCATTAAGAAAGGCATACAAATTGAAAATGCCCTTATCAACAAGGGGATTATCAAATTATCTTCTTCAAATCAAAATCAAAGACAAAACCAAAACTCAAGCCCCACCTAAAATCCTAGCCTAGTCCAAGCACAAGCATCTACACCAGATCGAGCTAATAACTATGAAAAAACCAAACCATACAACTACAATAAGAACATTATTAGATGTGGAGTAACTAAGTTACACCATGTTCAAATAGTTCAAATACCATTTGTTTAGCCTATACCACAGATATAACTTATTCCATAAATGTAACCTATCTATAAAGTTAATCATATGAATTAGTCTATAATAGCTCCTTAAATGATATAGACAACACTTTTTCAAACCCCTCCTCCATGAATAAGACCCACTCCTAGAGTCTTCAGTGACCTTGGGGAGACTATTGAAGCAGTGTTTCACAAATTAGCTACAACCAATATGATTATTTACTCAATTCCAAAACACTATCTTGAGGGTATACCATATCCATATAGGTACAATTAGAATGAATTATGTGAATATCACTATGTTCATCATCATTATATATGTTATTATGTGAATTTTAAGAACCTTATTAAAAATATCTTGGAAAATGGGGAAATATGGTTGGGTAAGAGAACATCTACTTCTAATAAAATTTTTGGTATCTACCAAAATCCTTTTCCACAACATAACAATTCCAATAAAACAACAACAATAATGAATACAATAAAAACAACAATAACAACAATAGTATCAATAATAATCACAACAAAAAAAGTATGAACAATTGCAACAAAAATCTCAACTAAATGGAAGGAACCAAGGCCAAAATTAACCCAAAAACAAATATACTTACCATGAAATTGCACGACTAAAATAAATTTGTAATTCATATTGAGGGAGGTCATGTATTTAGCATTAACATCAATCCCAAACTAAATGCCAATAGACCATGGACATGATCTAATGATGCCAATCAACCTACCTATGTCAATAATCCTTCCTTATCCTATGATCCTATTTGAGCACAATAACAACCAAAGATTACCATTTCAAGACCTTATGCTGATAACTCTTTGATGCCCTGTGATCATAACCAAGCACATTGATAATCAATAATTATCCTCTCTAACCCATCTCTATATTTTTATAGTTACAATGTTCCTTTATATAATTCAAATTACACAATCGTAACTTAAAAATCTAAAATCACCATCCCATGCCCACAAACCCATACCACTAAACCAATCCAACCCATTATACTAGCTAGGAACAAGCCAATACCATTGTTAAGGAAAAAACATATGACATTATGGAACAAGTCCAAAAGACACCCATGCAAATATCCATTCTATATTTGTTGCGTATGTCTACCATTCATAATAATATCCTTGAAAAACTCTTAAGCCAATCCTAAGTGCCAAATGACATCACACCAAACAAATTTCAAGTTTTGTTTCGATACCTATCCCTAGGCCAATAGTTGAGTTTCAACCAAATGGGTATGTTGTTTCTTTTCCCTCTCCATAAAAACACATTATACATTGAATTTTTCATCACATGGAACAAATTCAAATGTGTCCTAATAGACAATAGATCAGGCCTAAATTTTGTCTCTCTAAATCTAATTAAGTGTCTAGGATATATAGTAGCTGACCTTAAGTTAGAGACTATAACTATCAAGGACTGTGAGAATTAAGAGTAGGAATCATAAGTAACCATAAGTTTTCTAGTGATAATTGGTCCTTTGATCCACAATACACTTTTTCATGTTTTAAAACTTGATTTTTCATACAATTCTATTTTTAGTAGACCATGAATACATGAAATTAGTGCAATACCTTTAACATTGCACTATTATATCAATTTTACTCATATAGGGATTGAGGTAATATCCATGGTTATTTAAATCCATATGGACACCATAATCAATTGGAGACTGAATATGAAATTTAAAATTACTATTTTGGTCTAAACCTAGTACCCAAGAAGGACAATGATAAAGAGATACCTATTGAATTACCATAAGCTAATTGTATAAACCTTGATATCCTTGATTCATATTCATGTATACCTCCTATTTAAATTTATAATCATTTTACCATCTTGAATAATGGTCTAGGAGAGTATTTTACCCATGGCATGTTCCATATTGCCAAGCTTACACAAAAACCCAAGACCTATGGAAGGCCCAAAGCTAAGCCACCTTGTATGGAATGGAAACAAAAAGGAAAAAGAAAGTTTCATAAACTAAAACCTATTATTTTCACACCTACCACTTTTTAATAACATGACCTGATTTCCAATGATGGTTCCTAGTTATACAATTACAAATTGGTTAATTGCTATTGAAGTATAAAGTATTCCATCCCTAACAAGATCATAGATAACCAAGCAAACAAAGGTAAAGGCCTTAAGAAAAATCAGTAAGGTACTATTTTTTTTAAGCACAATAAATAAGAGGGGGTGATTTAGTGTACCAAAAACTTTCTTTTAATTATATGAAATCATTCATGAACTATGAAAGCAACATTGATATCTAGTAATGCGTAAGACCATTCACATAAGCATAACACAAGAAAACACACATATGAGTGGTAAACCCTCAATGGGAAGAAAACCAATTTTGATCCATACAAATGGAATATATTTCTATAAAAATAAAAAACCAAATTATATTGAGCACCAACTCAACTTAGAGCACCAACCCCAATGAAGTCAAGAACCCACTTGATTAGGCTTTAGCAAGCACCTACTTGCAAAGAAGCATCAACTCCCTATATGATTCAACACCAAATCATCCACCTCATGAAATTTAGATAATAAAACCTATGATATTATGCTATGGTATCATTTAAATACCTCCTTCTACTCTACCAAGCAATATTTTATTTTTTTATATTCAATTCAACCAAATAGGCCTAAACTATCTTGTATACATATTAGACACATGCTCACACACCACTTGGTTAGCCACACACCTTAAAATTATTAGGTTATACATATAATATATATTATAAAATCTCATGGACATGATTAAAATTTATTTTTAACCTCTTTATCTCTACAATAACTAAATTAGGCCTCATTTCTCTTTTAGATCTTATGGAGACCTAATTACATTAGGTCTATCTTCTTAGCATCAAAGTTTGATCTTATTAGGTATATATGGCCTTATAAAACAATAAAAAACATTAATTAACTTATCCAATTAACTCTAATAACATTTTAAATTCTTGTTTATACTTGTATCCTTCAGTCGTACCATGAAATCTCTTTCAGGACAAATTGTCATATTAGGCTTGTGTACCTCAAAAGTCTGTCGTAAAAAAATAAAGCTTAAACACCCTTATGATAATGAAATATAATAAATTAAACATGTATATATTTTATCCATGACCTTAGGGTCATCAAAAAATTCTCAGAACAATTTCACTCAAGACATAAAGGCTCAAGAACATCTCTACTACTTACTCAAAACTACAAATTTACCT
Source organism: Torreya grandis (assembly GCA_037957365.1). NCBI lineage: Eukaryota > Viridiplantae > Streptophyta > Pinopsida > Cupressales > Taxaceae > Torreya > Torreya grandis. Next base: position 1,908,290 of record JARHVA010002650.1, read on the forward strand.
CAAATACCAATCATGGTGACTTAGACCTCCAACACCTATGTAAACACTTGTAATGATTGATAATTAATGTAAATGGTAATAAAATATATCAATACCATAATCATATATAAAAATAATATGGTCTAATTGCAAATATTGGTCTTGTAGACCAATCTCTTGATCTTATATCACACAATCTTATCTGAACCAGATAGGTCATTTTGTGAATAATTTTTTCACCATATTAACTAACCTAAAAAATTTATTATAAGAATTAAAATGACTTAAAATTCATAAATAAACTCTTCATGCACTTTTTTCATTAATTTTACATTCTCAAACCCTCAAATCCATCTTCTCATCTCTGCCTGGGTTTTGCACTATTTGCACCATTAGGTTTGTCTGTGATTAGCTAACTTGGATGACCAAATTAGAATATTTTAATGTTATAAAATATCAAAAAATAATCATTTAAATGAAAAATTAGTCTAAATATTCTTATCACGTCCATTTTATTTTCTTGACCAATACAACTTTTGAGAGATATAGTAATTTTTTGACAAATAAGCTTGTATATGTATATTTCTCTATCATCTGACTAACCACCACCACTCGGAGGTAACTAGGAGAGTTCAATATATTATCCAATATTTTATTTGGACATTTTAATCCATCCTAATCTTATTTAAATAATATATTTCACATTAGGTCCTTATTAGGGTTTTAGGGAGGTTTAACCTAGGTTTTGGTGTTAATGATTGTTCATAAAGGACTAACCCTTAAATCCAAAACCAAAGCCTAGAGATATTATCTAGGACCCTTACCCATCTCTCCTTAATATCTCAAGTTCCCATGTAGAGTTTATACATGCCAACAAACATCTAAAAGTGCTTCTCAGATCTTAAGACCTCATTTTGTGAACTTGAAAAGGCCTAAAACATTGATTCATGTAATTTACTTAAAACCATGACCTCAAAGTATGTGAAAATGCCTTTAAAAACCTATATAAACTTCTCCATGCTCACATATGCAAACTTTCCTTGAAATCTGATCTTCATACCTCATTAGGCTAGGTAGGGTCTAAGAGAGGTCTAGGTGTAGGATTGGTTTGAAGGTCTTACCCCTATAGGATCACTCTAAAACTCTCATGAATGATTTAATGCCTCACATACATGCTAAAATAGTGCCAAACAACCTTCATATGCCTATGTCATTCATTTTCATGTACATGCCTCTTCATGTCATGACTAGCCTCATGGCTAGGCTTATTATACAACTTTGACATCAATGACCTATACCTTCATGAAAACATAAGACATTAGTTGCCTTAAAATTATCTCTTTCTCTCATAAAATCACTCTCTCATGAAAACACTCTCACAATGCCCCTTGTAACATCAAACACTACCAAATAGGTCTAGTTACCTTTGACATCTACCTTCACAAGATGTAACTTTGACATCAATATAATACTTAACAATCTCCCCCTTTATCATTGATGGAAACCAATCCAGAAACTTATCTCAAAAATAAACTTCTCCCTCATTCTGAACTTTCTCCCCCTTTGACATAAATGAAAAAGAGACGCCTGCAACTTCTTAGATCACACTCATTGAAACAAAACCCTCAACACATAGGATTATGAGTTTACGAATCAACATACAAACATGTTCCCCCTCTCTCCATGAATAACTTATTGGCACTACTCACCTTCTCTTGGAGTTAATGAAAAACCTAATTTTATCCCCCTAATAACTTGAATTCCTTAATGACTGTTAAGGGTAAGAACTATACCCAATTCCTATCTTAGATATTCAAACATTACCTTTGGAAGTGGCTTGGTTAGAATGTCTACAATCTAATCCTTTGTAGAAACATAATCAAGTTTAACACTTTGTTCACTTACCTAATCTCTCAATAAATTATACTCGATGGGAATGTGTTTAGTTCTTGAGTGCATGACATGATTCTTTGACACACTTATGTCACTTGTATTAACACAAGATAGGTATAAGACTATCATACTCAACCTTGTAGTCTTTTAAGGTTTGTCTCATCCATAGGACTTGAGTGCAACATGAAGATACTATAATGTATTTAGACTCACAAGTAGATAATGCCATTGATGGTTGCTTCTTGATTATCCATGATACTAGGCACTCTTCTACATAGAAGGCTCTTCTACTAGTGGTGTTCCTATCATCTAGACTCCCTACCCAATCTACATCTATATAGGCTAATAAATCAAACTCCTTGCTCCATGGATACCACAACACAAACTCCATAGTCCCCTTGAGATACATAACTATCATTTTAATGAATTTAAAATTATTTTCCTTTGGGTCTACTTGAAATCTTCCCATAAGACCTACTATTTACATAATGTCAGGTCTAAAGGCAATAGTGTATAACAAACTTTTGATCATTGACCTATATGATGTTTGATTAATGCTTAGAGATTATTCCTTATTTAACTTACACCCTATGATCATAGGTGTGCTAACTACCTTGCATTCTTCCATTCCAATTTTTTCAACATCTCTCTTATGTGCTTAGCTTGTGAAATGAAAATACCTCTTTTTGAATGATTTATTTGTAACCTAAGAAATAATGATAATTCTTCCAGCATGACCATCTCAAACTCTTTCTTCATCACTTCTGGAAAGACCTTAGTCATATTCTCACTATTTCCACCAAATATGATGTCATACACATAGAAAAGCATATCAAATGATGGTAATCTTATATCTTTATGTAAAGATTACTATTTTTAACTCCTCTTTTGAATCCTTGGTCTAATAGATACCTGTCAAATCTGGCATACCAAGCTCTAAGAGTTTACTTTAGACCACAAAGTGTCTTTTTCAATATAAAAACATAGTCATTATTACCTAATAATGAGAAACCCTTAGGTTTCTCTATATACACCTCCTCTTCCAAGTTCCCATTCAGAAAATTAGATTTGACATCCATCTGGTACACTTTGAACTCTTTGAATCTTTCATATGTTAAAAATAATATGATAGCCTCCAATATTTATATTGGAGCAAAGGTATCCTAAAAATCTACCCCTTCAACTTGTGCATACCCTTTGCATACCAATCTATCCTTGTTCCTAGTGAATTCTCCATTTTCATTAAACTTGTTCCTAAACACCCATTTTGTGCCAGTAACACTCTTCTCTTTGGGCCTAGGAACTAGTTCCCAAGTCTCACTCTTTTATATTTGGTCTAAATCCTCATTCATAAAACCTATCTAAAACTTTTCTTTTCTTTCTTCTACAAGGATCTTAGGTTAAATATTAGACAATAGAGAAACATTCTCTTGATTTAGGTTACTTACCAACCTTCTTCTTGTTCGCATACCTATATCATTGTTGCCAATGATTTGTGATTCAAGATGATCTCTTTGAATCTATCTTGAGTGGCCTTTTGAGTATTATATTTCCTCAAATTTTTCTTCTTCTTTATATATATATATTTATTCTTATTCATTCTTGAAGTCTAGCTTATCTGATGTATCCTTTGACTATGAGTGTGACTTCTTAGAAATTGTCTCATCAACCTTCATATTGGTGATTTCCACTATCTTATAGAACCTCTTATTATAGAATCTATAGGCTAAGTTCACTGATGAGTATCCTAAGAATATACCTTCATCAGACCTAGAATCAAACTTACCTAAGTCTTCCTCATCTATTTTGATGAAGCATTTACTTCCAAATACTATAAAGTGTTCCACATTAGCAGAAACACCTTTCCACAATTCATAAGGGGTCTTATTACCATTAGTCCTTATATGTCCTCTATTTATAATGTAGATTGTAGTCCTCACTACCTCCCTCTAGTATCCATAAACTAATCTTAACTCATTTAGCATAGTTCTTACCATCTTTTGAGTTGTCTTATTTTTTATTTCCACTACCACATTATGTCAAGGTGTTATAGCTACTTATAACTATCTCCTTATACCATGAACCTCAAATTAGTCTTTAAAATCATTATAAAAAAACTCTCCTCCTTTTTTAGATATCAATCATTTGATATTTCCATTTTTTTCATTCTTAAAAAGAGCCTTGAGTGCCTTTAACTTATCAAGAGCTTATGACTTTTCTTTCAATAATGTTACCCAAGTCATTATTGTATAGTCATTTACAACTAACGTGAAGTAGTTATCTCCTTAAATGCTCTGTATCTTTGTAGGCCCATATATATCAGTATGTATTAAATCCAAAAGTATTGTAGTATAATACTCCTTTGACTTAAACATTCTTCTAGTCTGCTTACCATGTTGACATGCCTTGTAAAGTGTGTTTATAGGTTTGGTGACTTTAGGCATGTTATTCACAAACTTATTAGAGATTATCTTGACCAAATTATCAAATTTTAGGTGGTCCAACCTTCTATGCTAGATCCAAAATTTATCCTCTTTCTCATAAATAATCTCTCCTTCTTAATCTCATTCAAGACACATTTTTTCTTAGTCCTCATAGCATTGGCAAATAGTCTTCCTAATTTAGTTGTCTTTATATCACACCCTCTATCATGAAAGGTTAGTGTGTGTCATTGGTTGCACATTTGACTTACACTAAATAGGTTATGTTTCAAACCTTCCACATAAAACACATTCTCTATCTTCGTCTTCCCATTGTCCAAACTCAAGATACCCTTGCCAACTATATTGGCAGTTGTGTTATCTCCAAATCTTATTATTCCTGTAGAATTTTTCTTCAATGAGATGAACTTGATATCTTCTCTTGTCATGTGGCATGATCAACCACTATCTATATACCATTTCATGCCTTCATCTTGAATGTGAAAGGTAGTCTAAGATAGCATATATTCTTCCCCTTTAGTCTTCTAGTCATCCTTTACCTTATCCATAGGGTCTAACTTCTTGATCCACTTCTCAGTGGTATGACCATATAGCCTTTTATCTTAAGTGATCTTACTCATATGTCTTATCTTGAAATCTCTTGAAAGATGTACTCTTTAATCATAATTATAGCATATAATTTTACTTTTACTATAGATATGTGTTTTCATCCTATTCCTACATGAGAAATTGATTCTAGAATGATGTCTATAGTCCACATCCCTGTGCCTACATTGATTGCATGAGAAATAGTAACCATTGAAAGGATTCACATACCTTGTATGTATGATGTTGAATGATGCACTTCTACCTTTGTTGTCTCTTTAAGAAGTCAAGCTCTTCTTGACTTGTTGATGATCAACTTGAGTCTCATATTTGAAAGTTTCTACATAGGTCTTTACTTTTTTAGTACCATCATTTCTTGATGATCCACTGTTATTTGAGGTTTGACTCTCCTTGTTTTCTTTTTTATTTTATTTGAACCCAAGACCTATCTTGTCATGTGGATACCTTTGATTATTTAAAATATCACCAAGAACTTTAGTACTCTTCAAATTTTTGATGTGTCTTCAACTTGACTATTGCCTAATTTAGTTCTGCCTTCAAGGACTCCATTTCTATTCCAAACTTGATGAATGCTTCCTCCTTTGTATTAAGACTTTCAATGGAAATTTCCATATGATTTTCCAACTGTTTGATGATCTCCTCATATTCTTTGGTATTTTTTTAGTCCTTCTTCAAATAGATTGATTTATTCATCATAAATCTTAGCTAATGATCTTATTTTCTAATTTTTCCCCTTTGGAACTTTAACTCCTCTATAACACTCATTAATTCTACCTCAAGGTTCACTTCAGCCTCTTCATCATGTAATTATTCATCATACATAATAATTTTCCCTTTTGAAAAACCCTCATTATCTTTTTATATAGTCATGAATAAGGTCTCATTGTTATCATGATCATTACTATCATCATCACTATTAGATGTACTTGTCTCACTTACATGAGATGAACTAATGTCTTCTTTGGTATAGAAACTTCTCTTGTTTTTGAATGACCCTTTCTTGCCTTCATACTTCTTGAAACCCATTTTTATCTTGTAAATCTTATATACCTTCTTTTCATCACCATGATGTTCATCATGTTATCCATCATGCTCATTCTTATCCTTGTTAGGACAGTTAGATGAAAAATGACCAATCTTACCATAGTTAAATAACTTGAATGGCAACTTGCCCTTATACTTACTTGATCCTTTCCTTATTTTTATAACAAACATGGATTCTATCTTGTCAACATCATCCTTAATATTTTTACCTTGTGACATTTTCTCAAATTTTAATTCATATTCCTTCTCAGAAGTTCTTCCATCACCTATTCTCATTTCATAGGTATTCAAGATGTCATGAAGCTCATCCATCTGTATGATGTTAAGATATTTGATCTCCTCCATAATAGACACCTTTGAATCAAAATTAGATATCAAGGATCTCAATACCTTTTGTATTATTTTTTATTCTTCCAAATTCTCTTCTATACCTCTAATGACATTTACCACTTCATCTAATCTTAACAGATAAGATGCAATGTTTTCATCCTCCTTCATTCTCAGACTTTCAAACTACCTTTGGTGAGTTTACAACTTTTCCAACTTGAATTTGATGTCTCCTTCATATATGGTCTGAAAATTTTCCCAAATACATTAAGTTTTATCAAAATGCATTACCTTTATAAATTTTACCTTTGAAAGACCACACATGATGGCATTCATTGCCTTAGATTTTTTTCTCGCTTACCTTCTTGCCTACTACATTAGTTGGTGGTGTAGAAGGTGGAGTGAATCCATAAACAATAGATTTACATATCATATCCTAAAGACATAAGATAAGTCTTCATTCTGATACTATAAAATTCATAGTTAGTCCCACTGAAGAGAGTAGCTTTATTGGTTGAGAAACCTCCTTGTACTTGATGACTAGACATGATTGTTCTTCTAGGATCTCCTTTAAGTTGTTAGGCCTAATTCAAAGGACTAGGCTATAATATAATTTTTGGAAGCATAATCATTAAGAGAGGGGTGTATTAGTGTAAAAAAAAAATATTTCAATTATATCTAATCATTCATGAACTATGAAAGCAACATTGAGATCTAGCAATGCATAAATAGCATTCATATGAGCACAACACAAAAACACACACATATGAGTGGGAAACCCTCAAGGGGAATAAAACCCAATATCATACCTAAAAATATACTAAATTCATATAAAAATAATCAATTTATATTTAACACTAACTCAACTTGGAGTACCAACCCCAATGAAGTCAAACACCCACTTGACTAGGCTTTAACAAGCACCTACTTACAAGGAAGCATAAAATACCTAGGTGACTCAAAAAAAAACTCAAAAACATCATGAAATTTAGATCAACACACCTTTTCTCTTCCATTATGTTCTCTTTTTAATACCTCCTTCTAATCTACCAAGCAAGATTTTACTTGCTTATATTCAATTCAACCAAATAAGCCCAAATTTTCTTGTATATATACTAGACACATGCTCACACACCACTTGGTCAACCAGACACCTTGAAAATTTTAGGTTGGAAATAAAATATATATTATAATTTATCATGAACATGATTAAAACATACTTTTAACCTCTTTAGGTTTGCAACAACTCAATTAGGACTCATTTCTCTTTCAGGTCTTATGGAGACCTAATTGCATTAGGTTTATCTTCTTATCATCAAAGCTTGATCCTCTTGGGCCAAGATGGCCTTATAAAATAATAAAAAACTATTAAATAACTTATCCAATGACCTATAATTACGTTTTAAGTGATTGGTTATACATGTATCCTTCTCTCATACCATGAAAGCTCTTTTAGGATAAACTGTCTTATTAGGCTTGTGTACCTCAAAAGTCTATCTTGAAAAAATGAAGTTTAAACACCCTTAAGCTACTAAAATATGACAAATGAAACTTTTATATATTTTATCCATGACCTTAGGGTCATCATAAAATTATTTTAACTCTTTCACTTAGGAGATAAAGGCTCAAGAACATCTTTGTAACTTAGTGTTGAGGTCAACATACCCCCATTTCTGAAAATTGGGACCCTTGAGATACTTTAAAATTTAAAACTAAAATCATGGTTTGTTTTTAACATCATTATAATTTGAAGATAATCTAATTTTATAAATTTGGCCTACTAGTTTTTGGTTTTGCTTTAAAGTTACCTAGTTTTACTAACCATTGTCCTTCGTGTGATAAGTTATAAGTTTTATGGAGCCTTTATAAATGAATCATGCATAGATCCTCACTGTTTATCTTCATTTAGTATTTTAATAGCCTTTGATCTAAATAATATTGATATTGGATTCATGTAATGAAACCCTCCTTCAAAAAAACCTAGCTCAAGCCCTTGGTTCAAATTTACATTTAGTGGGAGCAAATTGGCAAGAACATTTTAAATTATTTTAGACTTAAGCTTAATTTTCATGTTAAGGCTTAATAATATTTCTTAACACAATCCAACCTTAACCTAAAAGTCCTAATTGGTCCCTTTTATTTACCCATTTTGTTTCCTATATTTCTAATTAAGTCTAATGTTCATGTTAGCAAGGTCCTTTTATTTTTTCTAGCATGGTTCCCTTTGATTATCTATTGAGCCTAAGGTCTTAATTCCTAGGCCTCATTCATGTTTATCAACATGAATGAGACCTTATTCTTAACATTTTTAGCCTAATTTTTTAATTTCATCCTAGGTCCTAACTTAGATACCTTAATTCTTTGTAGATCTGATATTCTTTGCTTCATCATGACTCTTGATCCAACGGAGTGAAGAAAGCTCGATAAAATTGAGAATTTGGTACTTAGAACCAATAACATGTGAGCATCTGGATCATGATCAACAGATCACACCTCATCAAGACCAAGGATCCAATGGAGTGAACATAATGACAAAAATTTAAAAGGCCCAAGAAGCCTTGTAGAGTCTCCATATGGCACTCTCACATTCGAATATTGATAACAAAGGTTCTCACACATCAAAGTGGACCAATGGTGTGCAACCACTCAAATCAAAATAAATGGTCTACACTTCATCTCAAATATTTATCTGATGGAGTGTATCAAATCCAAGGTCTATGAACCAAAAAGTTTTCATGAGCTTCAAATTGATGTTTGTGTGATCATCATTTGATGTCTATGAAGCCATCATTGACATCTACGGGACCATCAACTTTAAGCCCATAAAACCTAATGATCTACTACTTTAGCTTTGATGTTCACATGACCATCATTTGATAGCCACAAGGCCATCATTTACATCTATGAGACCATCAAATTTAAGCTAATGGATTATTTTACTTAGGACAAGAATATACTCCAAAAATGTTGTCAAAAGCTCATGGATTGCATTTTAGACCAATGGGATCCCTCAAAGGATGTTAAAGCACTTGATATATTTGAACTATAATCAATGCAATGATCTCATAGTATAGATATATGTAGAGATGAATTTAGTCCATGTTTATATCCTAAGGTCCCCATTACATTTGTTTAAATGGCATGAACCTAGGCTAAAGACTTATACTAAATCTTATTTTAAAAGGGTCCTTGTGACATAAAACTTAACCCAAATGCTTTTAATGAAAGGTTTAATCATGTTTATTAATACAATAAAGCCCTAGGTTATAATTTAGCATTTGGTCCTTATATTACTTTGACCCCTTTCAGAATGTTCTAAGAGCTTAATATAAATATTTTAGCTCAAAGTATGTGTTGTGTTTATTAGTACAACATAAACCTTAGCTTAAAATATTTATCCATGCTCTAATTTTATATAAATTCCAAAAAATGTAGGCATAAACACCTTAGCCTAAAGTTTATTTCATGTTTAATAAAAACAAAATAAACCTTATCCTAAGGTATTTAAACCTAAGTCCCCATCTAAATAATGATGTTAATTAAAGTTCTCACTCCTTTACAAGATCAATAGACCACACTTCATCTCAGGGATTAATTAAATGGAGTGAAGGACTCGATGATTCTAATGATATTGATCTATTATACAAATGGCATGCATTCACTCAAATCATGATCAATGGCTCACACTTCATCGAGATTAAATGATCCAATGGTGTGAAATCAATGATGACTATTCAGTGGATATCTAAGAGCTTGTAGGCTCGACATGTGGTGGATTATCATTCTATATATGACTAGTACAAAGGACAAAGTTTAGAAATCCCATGAAGGAACCAAGTTTCATAACCATAAAACTTGACATAAAGAAACTCATTGGCACCATGTTGGTCATTCCCAAAAAGTCTACAGACCTAGATGCTATAGCATTGAACACTATCACTAAGAATTGGTTTTATATCTTTTAGACCATTGAGGAGATGCATCACACTACCCTAAGCATCATGAAGGATGAGGAATTCAAAAATATGGATACTTTGGTAACAAAATAAATAAAAGTTAAAATTTAAGGCTAATCTAGGGCAGATAATGCAAAGATCTTGGATATGATCTTCTATGCAGATGAAAGGATCACTGAGGCCAAGAACATCAAGAAATCCATGGATAGAAATGATAGAGAGCTAAACAATCTAGCTGATAAGAAATAAGAGTGTCTCTTAAGGAAAGCTATGGATTTGGGACTTGTTAATGAAGAACATCAAAAGGTTATGAGCATCCTTCAGTACCAACAAGCAAGTTCCCAAGTACAGGGCCTACCAGGTAGTTAGTTAATATTCCACTTTTATGAAGCATTGTAATATTTTGAAAATGAAGTATAGGCATATGCTATTTTTTTTAGCATATTTACCTCTAGGTCAATTTATTTTATAGAATCAAGCGTATTCTAGAACTTTGTAGAAAAAAGATAGTTGTCCTTACTTCTTGTACATTTGTATCTTACAACTGACTGGTATACTGCCTTGTCCTTATATAAAAGGAAATACTAACATTTTGTAAAGCAGGGGAGTTTAGATTCAAAACTATTTTTTTAACTTGAAACAAATAATATAAGCAAGGAATTCTACAAAGATTATCTCGTATTTGTCTATGTGTTTGATATCATGGCTTATCTCTCATTTGCTTATTATAATCTATAGATTTAAATGGTTCTTTGGATTCTTGGTGTGAACCTTTGATTATATATTTGTTAACTTGTGGTAATTCTAGGTTGATTGAAAGTTTTTAGGTTCATTTTATTTTTTTTCTCTTTTTGCATTTGGGCCAATGTTGTTTGCTTGCAGGAGTAAATATTTAAAGTGAACCTAGTTCTTATTTTCATCTTTCCATACCTTCCTTAGGAGTTTGTATGATGTGTGATGTGATTTGGACTAAGTTTTATCACTTCACATGTTGGTTTTAAGTGCATTATTGGATGAAATTTGAACTTTGACATGGTGTTTGGAATGTAGATCAGTAATATTTCTTTCTGCCCTACTCTTCCTTTTGCTCTTTTCTAACTTGATCACCTTATCTTAGCCTATCATTATAAGTATACATCATAAATTAATTCTTAATTTAGTTATTCTTCATAATTTACTATTCTTTTCATAGTTACTACATATTCTACATAGATCTATTATTTGGCCATGATTGATCCCAACCACCAACTAATATATATATATATAGTGAAACAGGCACTTGTTCTACCTCTATTTCACCACTTATAATAGGATTATCACAACCTAAAACTCATGTATTAGATTCTTAGGAATTCAAAAATGATAAGTGTTTCTTAACACTCTAGGCACTTATGGTACACATTTAGGCATCAACAGGAGCTTCATTGGTACTAGAAGGAGGGATTTTCAACAAATCTTTGTGAATTTGTAAGATATTTTCTAGTCTAGGTGTATTTTTATCAAAGATCACTCTATTTTTTACATATTTGTGTTTCTTTTAGCATAATTTTGTAAAGGTTGGTGATCTTCATGTTTGTAGGCTGGTCTTTTGGCTTATTTTGACAAAAATTGACATTCTTTGAACACCAGTTTAAAACCATTTTCCCTTAATTCATACATATCTTGGCCAAGACATAGAGTTCTAAAATAGTACTATTAGTAGATTTCATCCACAAAATCATGGAACTCTAATACACACAACTAGTAATAATGCTCCAATTCATAGGCTTGAGACACCAAAAAGTTTAAATGACTTAATATTAGAAATGATCTAAAAACTAAGCATTGAATTTCATTAGTTTTAAAAACAAATGGGAAATACAAGGTAAGGCTGTGATAGAACCTATGCTTCCCAAAGGTTTGATAGGCCTCCAAATGAATTTCATGATATCAGTAATAAGGTATCATTTGAGGACATACACATGAGTTTCTATGATATTATTATGGTTGATTATTGTAATACTTATAAAACCTCTAAAATTGTGCCTAATCAAGACTTTGTTACATAGACATCTGGCTTTACAGGATCATCCCAAGGTTTCATGCAGGGCTTTGATTTCTCATTTGAAGATGAAGATGAAGACGAAGATGAACCAATTGAAGAAATTGTGTTTGAGGTAACTTATATTCATAAAGATGTAAAAGAGATTGCAATTGAAGATCAACAAGATGTTATCATTGGTACACCTATAGATGGAGAGGAAGAGTTGATGAAAATGGATATGGATCAAATACATGATGATATTTCTTCAAAAGGCAATTAGAAAGATAGCCCACACACATTTATTTTTGAAATAGAGAATACCCCTAAGGAAGATGATCACTGGAAAAGCTCATTCCATGATTTATTAAATGGAATAAAATAGTTGGAGATGGTAGATGATGGAACAAGATAACACATAGATGATTCATCTAAGGATTTCACCAATGATCTAGAGTTCCTAGAAGATATTATTTTAGAGGCCCAAAACCAAGATAAGTTAAAGCTTGATTGGATGGAATAAATGCCCCTCTTTATTGAAAATTAAGATGGAGTGAGTGAATTAGATCAATAATTATTATCTAAATTCAAAAAGAGGTTAGGAATAGGGGACCAACATGTCTCTAATGATGGGATTTGAGATGAGTATCATATAGTTGATCAGGATGAAGAAGCCTTTTGGGACAACTTGGAATATTTTTGTACAAATATTGGTAGTCCATGTCCACCTCAAAAATAACATAATGAATACATTAGTCTAAAGATACTAGCCAAGCTACCATTATAGGGTGAAGATGATATAATCCACCATCTGTCTATGGATGAAATAGAACTAACACTCTTGTTGTAAAGTAGGAGAATTAAAGAAGAAGATGATTGGGTCTTAGAGTCATATTTTTTATCCATGCATCTGAGGAGGGTTATGGGAACCCAAGTAACACCATGTAGAAGATCTAGGCATCTAAACTCCTCTATCCACAAGAAGAAACCATGGAATGGAAGTAATTATGCTTCAAGGTTATGTAGTAAATTAAATAATTTTCCATTTGATCCTAGATGTAAGTATTTTATGAAGTTAGTATAGGGCTTAGATTATTTTATTTATTATTATTTATTTCTCATTTTTTCCCTTCTTATCCCTTATTTGTACATAGGCATGTATATATTTGTTTACTTATTTTTTCACTTCTTTCTTTGTTGCTTTATATTATGTGTTTATTTCTTGTTATTTTTTTCCTTACTTCTAATAAGTCCTTTGGATATCCCTTAACTTAGGTTTCATCTAGGTTACTCAAGAGCTTCATAATTTAGAAATTAAGGTATGTACCTCATGCACATATTGACCATAGATTTGAAATATGAGCTTGATGTTCTAATTTATATGAACTAGAAAATACTAATGAATAGGTTAACTATCATATGAGAACTTAAACATTGTTTTGATCTAAACATGGTTTTAAGAGGAGTTGCACATGTGGAAGGAAAGCTTGATCTATTAGTGCATAGTCATGTTTGAACTTAACAAACATCTTTACCTAGGATAAAGGTCATAACCATAGGTGATTACCTAAATATCAAACACTTGACCAAATCCTTCAACTTGGATACTCTGGTTCCCAACCTTACTGAAAGCATAAAAGATATAAAAAATACAAAATAAGAATTCATTACAAAATCAAAAGCTTTTCAAGCATAGGTGATTCTGGTAATCTCCACTGAGGCTATGGATGCCTAGTTGGTAATGGAGCAAGGCCATGAGTGGAGCCAAAGGCATCTCTAGTAGGGCTATAGATGCCTAGCTAATAGTAGAGCAATATCCAAGCCTTCCTTGAACTAGAATCATAGTCCTTAATATATATCCAAATATGCTCTTAGTCAATGTTAATGATTTAAGACATAGAACTTGGAATTTGTCTCTAAAATCCCATGGCAAATAGTAAGTGGAATTAAAACACACACAACATGGTTATGTTTTAAGGTTTGACCCTAATTATACATGTGAAAATCTTGTTTCAACCATGAACTAATCTTGATGATGGCATAGATCAAGTAAAATAGGTAACCTAATCACTTGTCCAAACTAGAGCCTCTGAGTTCTAATATATTGCTATGTTTCCCTTAGAAGTCACCATTTTTTGAGGTCAACATATTCCCATTTATAAAAATTGGGAGCGTTGAGACACTTTAAACTTTAACAATGAAAGCATGGCTTGTTTTGAACATCATTAGAATTTGAAGATCATCCACTTTGATAAAGTTGGCCTACTAGTTTGTGGTTTTCATTTAAGGTTACCTAATGTTGTTATCCATTTCCCTTCATGTGATAAGTTGTAGGTTTCATGGAGCCTTTATAAATAGATCGTGCTTAAATCTTCATTGTTTATCTTCCTTCAAGATTTTACTATCCTTTTATCTAAATAATCTCATTGTTGTATTCATGCAATGAAACCCTCCTTCAAAAAAACCTAGCTTAATCCCTTGGTTGAAATTTATATTTGGCAGGAACATTTCAAATTATTTTGGACTTAATATTAATTTTCATTTTAAGGCTTAGTTGTATTTCTTAGCATGACCAAACCTTAACTTGAATTCCCTAATTGGTCCCTTTTATTTTCCCCCTTTGTTCTTATATTTCTAACTGAGTCTAATGTTCATGTTAAGGCTTAGTTGTATTTCTTAGCATGACCAAACCTTAACCTAAATGCCCTACTTGGTCCCTTTTATTTTCCCCCTTTATTTCCTATATTTCTAACTAAGTCAAATGTTCATGTTGGTAGCATCCTTTTATTTTTTCTAGCATGGTTCTGTTTGATTATCTATTTATCCTAAAGTATTAATTCTAAGGTCTCATTTATGTTTATCGACATGAATGAGACCTTAGTCTTAACATTTTTATCCTAAGTTTTTAATTTCATCTTGAGTCCTAACTTAAATACCTTATTTTTTTATAGATCTGATGGTCCACACTTCATTTTGACTCTTGATCCAACTAAGCAAAGAAATAATAACAAACTTGAGAATTTGGTCCTTTAGACCAATAACATGTGAGCATCCATATCACAATCAATAGATCACACCTCATTAGGACTAAGGATTAAATAGAGTGAACATAATGATAAAAATTTAAAAGGCCTAAGAATCCCCATGGATTTTCCACATGGTTCTCCCACATTCAAATATTGATAACAAAGGTTCCTACACATCAAATTGGACCAATGGCATGTAACCACTCAGATCAAGATCAATAGTCCATGCTTCATCATGAAGATTGATTTGACAGAGTGTGGTGGATTCTCATTTGATATATGACTAGTGTAGAAGATAGAGCTCAAAAATCCCATGAAGGAACCAAGTGTCATAACCACAAATCCTGACATAAATTAACTCCTTAACACCATGTTGGCCAATCCCAAAAATTCTACAAACCTAGACACTATGGCATTAAACACTAATAATAAGAATTGGTCTAATCTCTTCTGGACCATTGAGGAGATGTAGCCCACTACCCTAAGCATCATGAAGGATGAGTAACTCAAACATATGGATAATTTGGTAACACAAGAAATAAAAGGTAAAAGTCAAGGCTAGTCTAGGGTAGATAATGGAAAGATCCTGGCCATGATCTTTAATGAAGATGAAAGGATCACTGAGGCTAAGAGCATCAAAGAAGCCATGGATAGAAATGATAGAGATATAAATGATAGAGAAATAAGTAAGAGTATCCTCTTAAGGATAGCTATGGATTTGGGGCTTGTTAATGAGGAGCATCAAAAGGATATGAACATCCTTTAATAGTAACAAGCAAGTTCTTAGGTGCAGGGCCCACCATCTAGTTAGTTAATATTCTAGTTTTGTGAAGCATTGTAACATTTTGAAAATGGAACATTATTTTTTTATAGGAATATTCTATTTTTTTATGATATTTTCCTCTAGCTTATTTTATTTTAGAAAAGCAATTGTATTCTAAAATTTTATAGAAAAAGGACAGTTATCCTTACTTCTTATACATGTGTATCTTACCATTGACCAGTATACTACCTTGTCCTTCTATAAAATGTAGTACTACCTTTTTTTAAAGGGGGGGAATTTTAGAGCCAAAATTAAATTTTAAACTTTAATAAATAAATATAAGCAAGGAATTATGTAAAGATTGTCCAGTATTTGTCTGTGTTTGCTATCATGGCTTTTCTCTCATTTTCTTATTCTAATTTTTAGATTTGAATGGTTATTTTGGATTCATGGTGTGCACCTTTTATTTTATATTTTTTAACTTTTGGAAATGTTAAGTTGACTAAAATTTCTTAGGTTCATTTCATTTTCTTGCTCTTCTTGCATTTGGGCAAATGTTGTTTGCTTGTAGGAGTGAATATATAAAGTGAGCCTAGTTCTTATCTACATCTTTCCATACCTTTTTTATGTGTTTATTTGTTGTGTAATGTGATTTGGAATACTTTTTTTCACTTCACATGTTTGTTTTAAGCACATGATTGGATGAAATCTAAACTTTGTCATGGTGTTTAAAATGAATATCAATAATATTTCTTTCTACCCTACCCTTCTTTTTGCTCTTTTTTTAACTTGATCAGCTTAGTTTAGCTTGTCATTGTAAATATCCATCCTAAATTAATTATTAATTTAATTATTGATCATAATTAAATGTTATTTTTATAGTTACTGCATATTATACATAGATTTGTTATTTGGCCATGGTGGCTCCCAACTACCAACTAATATAAATATTATAAAACAATCACTTATTCTACCTCTATTTCACCAATAGATAACAGGATTATCACAACCTAAAAATCATGAATTTTATTTTAATAATTCATAAATGATAAGTTTTTATTAACACTATAGGCACCTATGGTACACGTTTAGGCATCAACACTTAAAATTGCTAATTTACCTCAAAGACTAGTCATGGTGACTTAGACCTCCAACACATGTGTAGACACTTGTCATGACTCCTAATGCATGTAAATTGTCCTATGATATCTATAAAACATAATAAAATATAAATATCATATGGTAATAGAAAATATTGGTCTTTTACACCAATCTATTGATCTTATATCACACAGCCTTATCTAAACCATATAGGTCATTTTGTGAGCAACTTTTTCACCATATTCACTAACCTCCAAAACTTATTACAAGAATGAAAATTAATTAAAATTCATAAATAAAATATTAATGCACTTTTTTCATCAATCTAACTTGATCGTACCCTCAAATCCATATTCTCATCTCTATCTAGGTTTTGCACTAATTACACCATTCGGTTTGTCTATGACTGGCTAACTTGGATGAACAAATTAGAAAATTTAAAGGATATAACCTATCCAAAAACAATAATCTATATGAAAAATTATTCTCTATATTATTCTCCCATCCATTTTCTTTTCTTAACCAATATAACTTTTGAGAGCTACAATAATTTCTTAACAAATAAGCCTATATACATACATTTTATCTCTCATCTGACTAACCACCACCCCTTGGAGGTACTTGGGAGAGTTTAATACATGATAAAATAGTTTATTTGGACATTTGAATCCATATTGATCATATTTGAACAAAATATTTCACATCAGGTCCTTATTAGGCTTTTAGTGAGGTTTAACATAAGTTTTGAAATTAATGATTGTTCATAAAGGATTACCCATTAAATGCAAAACAAATTCTTGGAGATATTATATAGGAAAATTCCCCATCTCTCCTTAATATCTTAGGTTTCCATAAAAATGTTACATGTGCCAATGAACATTTGAAAGTGCTTCTCAGTTCTTGAAACCTCATTCTGTGAACTCGAAAAGGCCTAAAACATTGATTCATGTAATTTACTTAAAAACATGAACTTAAAATTTGTGAAAATACCTAAAATAACTCATATAACCTCTTTCCATGCTCACATATTCATACTTGCCTTGAAATCTTATCTTCATACCTCATTAGGCTAGATAGGGTCAAAGAGAGGTCTAGGTTTAGGCTTAGTCTCAAGGTCCTACCCCTATAAGTTCACCTTAAAACTCTCATGAATTCTTCAATTCCTCACATACATGATCAAATAATGAAAAAAAACCTTCACATTCCTATGTTCATTAATTTTCATACACATACCTCTTTATGTCATGACTAGGCTTCCTATGTAACTTTGACATCATTGACCTGTACATTCATGAAAAAATAAGACATTATTTGCCTTCAAATTATCTCTTTATATTTCTCTCATGACATCACTCTCTTAATGCCCCTTGTCACATCATACACTACCAACTAGGCTTAGTTACCTTTAACATCAACCATCATAGGATGCACCTTTGACATGAATGATAATACTCAACACTCTTGAGCCCATTTTTTTGACTAAATATAAAGAAACTTATAGTTTTATATTTAAATTGTTTGGGGGTCACCCCACATATCTTGTTCATGTTCCAATGCTAATGACTAGTGATGATGATGATGATGACAATGAAGTAGAGTCTGATCATAAAATATGAATATCTTGTTCTTATCAACTTATTTGACTCATATACCATTTGTACAATTATGCCAACAATCTAAAATTTCCCACTTCCCATTTATCATCCTCAACTTATAAACTGAGACCAAAAAGAATCCACAATATGTTTAAATGATTTTGAGAATGATGAGGCCTTTTGTGATTTTCTAGGCCTAAGAGACAATGTTCCATTGGGAGACAAAAAACAAGGGTTATCTATCAAATTAGATTTTACAACCTATTTTAGAGAGCAAATGAATACCCTTAGCCAAAAACAAAAGAATAAAACATTGAGGTCCCAAAGTGAAACCATATTTGAGGAACTTATAGACTAGGGAAAAAGTAAATACAAAGGTCAGTTTTTTGGTGAAAACATGTTTCAAGCACAACTAGATGGGGTTATTCACCTTTCTTCAAATTAAGCTTAGGAAACCATCAATGGTGAACTTGATTTTGGGTCTAATTTTAGTATAGAAGAATAACATGCCTTTAAAAAAATTATCTAAGAATGTCCTACAATTTTTTTTACATATCCATTACCACCATTATGTGATTTATATTCACCCTACTTGGGAGAGCTTGAAGAACCATTCTAACCATAGGACTTTACCGTTGTAGGACAATTCACATCCTTCCAACTATTTTTTAAGATGGCTTGACTCTCTTAGTATATAATACTATGGAATTCAACATTGGATTCCATATGACCCAAAGTGGATCAAATTAGGTGTGTCCCTCACTTAGGATGAATGTGTTTTATAACCATTTTGAGGGAGTTCGTTGACATTTTTGCATGGGCCTATTTATAAATTCTAGGTTTGTACCCCACCTTGGTTGTACATCACCTTTTTTTGCATCCTGATGCCAAACATGTGAAGTATAAACTATGTAAAATACATCCTCATATTGATTTGTTGGTAAATAAATAATTATAAAAACTCTTGGAAGTGAGATGCATCAGATCGATTGACTATTTAGAGTGGATCGCAAACATTATGCCTATCAGTAAAAAGATAGAAGGGATCAAAATTTGTAATAATTTTAGATAAATCAATAATTCCTTCCTAAACTATGACTTTCCTCTAACAAATATCAACATGATAGTTAACTCCATAGTCAAGTATGAAATGTTTTCCCTTATGGATGGTTTTTTAGGATTTAACCAGATCATGATTTCACTAGAAGACTGACACAAAAACATCATTCACCACTCCTCAGGGAATGTTTTTTTATTAGGTTATGTCGTTCAGCCTCAATAATTATGGGGCAACATACTAGAGATCAATGACCATTATATTTCATTAAATTATGCATGATATTATCAAAGACTATGCCAATGACATATTAGGTAAATCTAAGACCTGTGTAGATCATCCATTTATACTATGAAGGATATTTGAAATGATTCATGAGTACAAGGTTTGAATTAATCCCAAGAAGGGCATCTTTGGTGTAACTTTAGGAAAAATATTAGGCTTTACTATCTCCCATTGAGGCACTAAAGTTGATCTTGCCAAATTTTAAGTCATTATTTAGATGTCACTACCTTCCACTTTTAAGTAGATCCATAGTTTTTAGGGTAAAATATAGTCTATTAGATGCTTCATTTCATAATTTTCTAATAAATGTTATCTCTTCACTCATTTATTGAAAAAATATGTGACATTTCTTTGGGATGAATATTATCAAAAAACCTTTGAGCACTTGAAGTAATACCTTACCAATCCACATGTTCTATTACCACCAATTCTAGGAAGGCCATTTTTATTATACCCATCTATTACTGACAATGCCCTAGGGGCACTTTTAGCTTAACATGATGAAAATGGGAAAGAACATTCCATGTATTATCTAATATTTACACTGATGGAGTATGAACATAATTATATGCCAATATAAAAATCTTGTTTAACTATGGTGTTTGTAGCCCAGAAGCTACATCATTATATGCTTAAAAACAAGAATATAGTCATTGCCAAAGTAGATCCGTTCAATTATATACTATCAAAAATAGAATTACAAGGACACAAGGCTAAGTGGATCATGATTTTGATGGAATTTGAGATTTAGTATGTCAATCAAAAGGCTATAAAGGGACAAGTACTTCTCCACTCACTTTTTCATTCCCATATGAGTCCATCATAACCATCATAGAAACACCTCCTTAGGAGTATCACTAGAATATATATTTTGATGGGTCATTCACATCTCATAGATTAGGGGTATGCTTACTATTTTTTACACCATAGGGGGATCTTATTCCCAAATCATTTTGTATCAGTTGTATTTGTACTAATAACATGGATGAATACAAATCACCCATAAAAAGGCTTTATAAATAATTACAATGGAACATTTAACATCTTGTGGTTCATGGTGATTCTTAGCTAATAATCAATTAGGTTACTGACTAGTTCTAGATCAAAGATGATAAAATGGTACTGTATAATACCATGGTGGACATTCTCAATTATCATATTAACCATATTTAATTTTAACATATACCTCAGGCCAATAACAAGATAACTAATGTCATGTCTACCATTCTTTTATTTGATCCATAATAGAGACAAGGAAAAATACTATCAAGTCCTTATTGAACATCTTCTAGAACCTGCTCATGAACCTTTGACTATTGAAATGATTTGTGACATTATTGGTCCCAATTCTATTTGGTATTTATACTTACATAAATACCTTCACAACCAAATCCTTACACCTTACCTTTCATGTAAACAATAAAAAGACGTCACATACCAAACTGGCCTAACCCTTTATTGTAAAATCTTTGATGTAACTTTTCTTCATTATTTTCATTTGGTAGAAACCACATTAGCATTAAGGGAATTTCATGAAGGAATCAATGGAGCCCACACTATCAAGGTTTTCCTTTCCAAAAAGCTCCTACATATCGGCTACTATTGGTCAACCATGGAACTAAATGTAGCTACTTATGTAAAAAGATGTAAAAAATATTAGAGGCATGTGAATTTGATTCATGTTCTAGATAAAAAACTTAAATTGATGCTTATACCATGGCCATTTTCAACATGGGGACTTGATCTTATTGGGAAGATTAACCCTACCTCATTTGATGGCAATAAACACATTCTTACTACCACTAAATATTTCACTAAGTGGGTTAAAGCTATACCCCTCACTTATATGATTGTGAAATAGATTTCCAAATTCATCTTCAACCATCTCATATGCTATTATGGTATCCCATTTGACATTATATCTAATAATGGTGGATAATTTAAGAACAAGGATGTCAAATCACTATGTGTCAAGTTTAATATTACCCAACACTTTTTCACTACATATTACCCACAAAGTAATAGCCAAGTAGAGACATGCAATAAATTTTTTGTAAATATTCTTAAGAAGATTTTTAGTGATGCTGGCCATGATTAGAACCTATAGATATTTCATTCCCTCTTGGTTTACCTTAATAATTACCACACTCCAACATGAACCACACCATATTCCCTTGTCTATGGCATTGAGGCCATTCTTCCCATCAAGGTCAAGTTGCTTTCTCTATATATCTCATTGAAACATGTCCTAGATGATGAGGATTACAAAGTAGCTCACTTATAAGAGCTAGAGTTACTAGATGAAAAGTGCATGGTTGTTGTAAAGAACCTTTTAGCATATAAGAACCGGTTATGTGGTCAATATAACCTACATGTCAAACATAAATATTTTTATCTTGGTGATATTATCCTTGAAGAAAACTAAAAGAACACCATGATTGATAAAAATAAGAAAGGCAAGTTTAAGCCTAATTAGATAGGCCCTTATGTAATTATTGCTAATTATGGATTTAGATATTACAAGTTAGATACATCGAATGTAAATGAACTTGATGAGCCCATGAACATAATACACCTCAAACATTATTTCACTTAAGATATCTAAAGTACTGTCTATGAGAATCATTTACATCATACTGTACTATCACCTTCTTTGTATTATACCCTATACCACTCCTTCCATACCTTCATTATTAACCAAAATTGTTTTACCCTCCCATTCCCCCTTTTTGACATTGGTTCTTGGGCAGCTTCAACATGGATATTTAGATCAATTTTCAGTGGTTGATTTAGTATTTCAAAAAGAGACAGTATCCAGGAGTAGTATGATAATTGTTTGACACTTGCATTCTTCATTGTTATCACATTTTATTTAATTCTTAGTGATACTAATCATAACCACATTTTGGAAAAAAGTATCATTGACGTATGCCATTTCTTCTTAGTTATAACTACCTATGGGAAAATTAGGGAAAACACCTTTACCATGCATTTTACATCACCTTACCATTAATATTACTATATTGTGCCATTTGCCTAATTCTTGAACTTGATACTACTTGGATAGATTCCTCCACTGTAAGGTAGAACTATAGTGACTTGAGGTCCATCATAACTATGTAGGTAGCACTTGATTTATGATAAGGTCAGTTTAGTCACCCTTTGCCACACTCTCACCATTTTTCAATCATTTTAAGCTTGAATGCCCTCACCATTTTGTGAGCAATCTAAGCTATGATCTCACCATTTTATGAGTTGGATAATTTAGTATCTCATAATTCTCAATCAAATTAATATTCTTAAAAAATTCCAAAAACATTTTAAAATGTTAGAAAATCCTAAAAATTAAAAAATCATGAAAATTAGCTTAGATTTTCCATGCAAAATATGTAGTTGTCATTTTTTTTTGGGATGGGCCATCTTGTTTATTTAGTTTATTTATATACCACATTGGTCTTTTTCCTCCCATTTCTTGGAGAACTACATCATTCTAAGGTTTTCATGGACTATGTAGGTAGCTTACACATGCACAAACCATTTTTTTTCTATTTGTATTAGCATTGTCATTAACAATTTTTTTTATTTTTTATTTATCTATATAGACTACTTTTTTTATTTCATTTCTTTGAATTATTTATTTATTTTATTTTATTTATCTTTTTTTATTTTCAGCTATTTTTGTTTATTGGTGTTTTCTTGTTTGTTTATTTATTAGTGTTTTATTTTGTGTATATTTGTTTACTGGTGTTTTATTTATTTCTCTATTTATTTACTTTCATTATTGTGCCTTGACTTAGTATGAATGCGTTCATTGGGTGATTCCTTGTGCATGATACTTATGTCCATCCATATTCATATGTCAACATTAACATCATGGTTTTTATCATTAGTGCAATTTTTTTCAAATTTTTATTAGATCAGGTGTCAATCCTTTTGTATATTATATATAGATCATCATGGTGCATAGTGTACATGTTACAATAAAAAATTTGTTCAGTGGATCTTATAATAAATGGTGCCACGGTAATTGTCTTTGTTAATGCCTAAAAAATTGTTGACCTATCCAAATATTACCCAAATATAGAGTAATTAAATCAAAAATAAATTTTAATCCCTACTATTTAGGACATGCATCTTCATACTAGTACGTATCCCAAATTCATGCCTATCCTCTGTACCAGCTTACTTTTACTCTGTGACTATGGATTTAGTATGTAATCCCCCTTTTCTTGATTTTACTTACTAGGCAAAGATGACTTGTATCATGCTTACATATTCTATATTGGGGTAAAACATAGTGTCAATGATTATAACTACCTTTGGGAAAATCGTTTATGTTTTAATATATCTAGATGTTAATGATTATAACTTCCATTTGAATAAATTATTATCTCTATCCACCCGACTGGGGCATGTTTTCATTGTGCTAATGATTATAACCACCTTTTGAAAACTAATTATCTTTACTTTTTTATGTTGATGATTATAACTACCTTTGGAAAAATCATCATTTTTATCTTCCCTTCTAAGGCATCTCACTATGCCATTGATTATAACTGCCTTTGGTAAAATCAGTCTTTCCCTCCTTTTAACCTCTTGGTCATATTATTTACTTATTTTTGATAGAACATTTTCTAACCTTCTTTGTTACTCACTCCCTTGATGGGGTATTTAGGGTTCATCCATCACATTTTAGGGAATTATGCATTAACAAATTTTTTATTCTTTGATAAGAAATTAATGTGCTTGTATCTTACAATGCCTTCCTAAATAAGGGCAAATTATAGACACCCTATTTTGGCCATAACTAGCTCCCAACAGGACTTCAAATTGATTTATAGTGTAACTTAAGCTTAGGAATCATAGAATGTCCCAATTTCATCATCACATCAAAGACTAGTGCTTAGAATCATGTTGAGCATCCCTATTTGGGGTATTAT
Source organism: Torreya grandis (assembly GCA_037957365.1). Lineage (NCBI taxonomy): Eukaryota > Viridiplantae > Streptophyta > Pinopsida > Cupressales > Taxaceae > Torreya > Torreya grandis. The sequence goes on from JARHVA010002650.1 coordinate 1,933,323, forward strand.
CCTATACACAATATTAACCTCTCAGTGATTCATCTCCATTCAACTTGCGAGTTAGCAAATTGATAGTTTGGCCTTTGAACCCATTAAGTGGGGCACTTGAACATTTCCTAAAGTGCAAAAATTCTAAGTAGAATGAATTAACTAATCAGATTTAATTAAATGCTTAAGTAAAATTTCCATGTGTAATTAGTGAAAATGACTTTTATAAAAATAAAATTTAATTAAAATTAGGTCATGATGATGTCATCATCCTCAAAGTTAAGGAATTGAAATTATCTTCCCTAAAGCCATAAATTTAGAAATGGAGAACCATGCTTAATAAATGGGATGTCTATCCCAAATATTAAATGTTTTTCCTCTCCTTAACTTAAATGGGGTTGGTCTAAACTCAACCATAGTTAAATCTAACCTAACTACACTTGGGTTAGAGTTAGTTTGAAAGGCTATAAATACAAGGCCTCAACCATTTTTCAATAAGTTTCTTTCGTGTAATGTTATGATGCTAAATTGTTAAGCTAAACCAAGCCAAATCCAAGCCCAACATTACCAAGTTGACAAGTAGAGGTGGTGCAAGAAGTTCCATTTTCAAAGAATCTTTGGTCACACAATCGATTACATCAATTCGTTGCCAACATACAACTCTTACTCTCAAGGAAGGTAAAATTATTTGTTTTGTCTTCATTTAGTAGTTACTTGTATTGTTATCTTGATATTTAAGTTTCTATGGTAGATGTGTAATCTTCATTAGTGTATTTTTATTTGATTTTAATCATACTAACACAATACTAATCTCGCCTCTTGGATTCATATTGATCACATTGCCAACTAGATTGGATGCAAAGGGAAGAATTCATGGCAAATCAAATAGTGGCATAAAATACAAGATAGATTAGTCAAATGTCCCTAAAAGATAAAAGATCCATTTTAAATAGGTATAGTTCAACTATAGTAGTATGGGCATACGTCAAATCTATCATATAATCAATAAATCACAACTACATTTACCAAATCATAATTGATGTTTGTAACCACCCTAATAGTGGGATGAGTTGGAAGACAAGGCCATGAGCTACTTAAATTTCCTATTTAAGAGGGCTACATTTCCATTGTAAAGGGTTGGCACTTTAGGAATCAAAATGCTACTAGACTTGATTTGGATTACACCAACCTTTCATATCTGCTTTATTGCCTTAGTTATTTCCCTGTTGAGGCTGATTGTAATGAAATATTATAAGAATATATATATATATATATATATATATATATATATATATATATATAATGTTATTTTATTCACTTGATGATCCATAGTATTTGGTTTGGCTTGTCAATAGATGCTAAGAGTTGATAATAAGGATCTAGTCATTAGTGATTACCTTAATTATGCATGTACAGTAACTATCGTAACTAGTTTATTAGATTTTACTCATGTTTATTTCATCTTATAGTATTCATTGTGTGTAATAAGTATATAATAAAAGCTATACCACCCTCAAGAATGAATACAATAGATCAATGACTTTCCATATTATCCTTAGAAGCTCACCCACTGAATGATTGATGTTTTTTTAACAACTAGACCAAGCACACAGTGGTATAACTATGGATAGGCTATTTTATTAGATTGAAGTGTCAAAGAGCTCACTTTATCAAAGGCAACCCCCTATTTCTTGCCCTATTCTCTCCTTTTGTGTTTCTTTTGATGACTATCCTTTCTTATTTTAGGATATGATATGAATTTTAGTGAATCAAATTCTAATTGTTTTACCAATTGAATCAATTAGATAGTAAGATTTAGATAAATAGCTAATAATTAAATGAGATTAGAATGCTTATATAAATTGAACACCCAATAGTATCAATCCTTGATCTCAAAGTAAACTTATTTAAACTCATTGGTCCTTGGATTGAACTAGCATCAATGCCAAAAATTAATGAGGGAACATTCATCCCATTACTGCTTCCTCCCTTTGTCCTTTTAGAATGGTTGATCCAATTGTTATTTTCTAAGTGGGTCAATTGGAATGATCAATAGAAATATTAATTATGAGGCTCTTGTAGGATTTATTGGTTAGTATATTCATTTTTCACTTTCATATATTCAAAAATACTATATATATATATATATATATATATATAGATTATTTTATAAATTTTTAAAAACCATGACCTATGCATGTTTTGTTTTGTTTATTTACATCAGATAATTTGTGTTTATTATATGAATTATTTATCTATATCTAATTTTATATCAAATATGATTCACAAGTGTACTTTATTGAGTTTTAAAATATACAAGTTATCATTTACAGATGCAATAATAGGTGGTGATATTATCTCAAGCCCAAAAAATTTACACAAACATAGCCACTCTAACCCATAGTAAAACATTATACTCTTGTATAATTCCACTAGATTTGTCGCAGTCAACACATGCTCTACTTTTATATATTTAAATCAATGATAGGATCTCAACATATTGTTTATATCACAATAAATTCACTAGGGGCATCTTATTACACAAGTTTTATTTTTCTATGCCTATCCTTGTCATTCAAACTTCATTATATTAGATTGCATAATTTATTATCTCACTTACTTTCACATTGATATATTACAAGATACTTTAGTTACTTTATATACTATTGTTATAAGTTACCTATGTAGATTAACTTTACATATTTATGCATGTTTTTCATGCTTACTTTCTTACTTCATGTTTTGTGTGTATTCATCTTGTTTGGATTGTGGACATTTAAACATGTCATTTTTGGTGGCCTAAAAATTCATTATGTTTTTAGATGTGTGTGAGTGATAATTGAACATGTCAATTTTATGTGGCCCATTGGCATTATCTTTCATTATTTTATGTGTACTCTTTGTGTATGTGTCATGTCCATGACACATGTTTTTTTTTAAATTTGGTCGATTTTTGATACCATGGTAGATATCATGAATATTCATATTTTTTAATGGCATGATTGATATAATTCATCCTCCCCACATTTATCTATTCAATTTCACATAATTAACATATGATAATTATTCATTATGGTTGTCATTTCTAACATCTATCTATACATGACACTATGTATGCTTCATTATACATGCATCTTATGTTACTATATTTCTCAATTAATTATGATGACACCATGATAACCAATGTTATCATTACTACATATTTCAATATTTTTTATAAAATCATTCATTATTCATTCATTCATTCATTCATATATATATATATATATATAATTTTGAACTAAGTTATGTCTCATGCTTAACAACTCACCTAAAAATATGGGGCATACATAGTGGATTTTCCTAAAGGCTAGGCTAAAGCATTATACTACATAAATAGGAAAAGTTAGGTTTTAATCGGTTGATCACAAGCCATACCTAGAAACAATTTTTAGACAACAACACTCCATTCAGATAAGATCGTAGATTGGCCATATCCAGAAAAATGCAATGTTGTCCCAATAATAATAAAATTATAATTTAAAAAATATTTTATTTACAAAATAATATGAAACACATATACATAATCATTTTAGATGAATGCTCAGATTTGTCTCAGATTTTGCCCAGATTGAGGCCATCATATATGACATGTGTTCCAAAGTTTTTGCATAATTATTTTTCTCACAAAATTACATTATATTACTCAATTTTATAATCCATATACACCTAGATATAAAATTGGGGCATGTGCATAAAACATGACCACTACTTACTCATTTTTTCACTAGTTTCACAAAAGGAATGAAAATTCATGTCATTCCTATGTTTTATATACTATATTTATATTATGCTATTTTTGCACTATTTTTTCATTGGTTTTGTGCAAATTTTTAATCTTATTATCTCTTCAGTGATTGGATCATATTTTTATGCCAATTTTTGCATCAAAATGATTCATTGGAATTCATAAAAGAATTCCAATCTAATCTAATACTTGGTTATGCAATGATGGAGTCAAGCACACCTTGATTTTTTAATCACACTCTCCTATTAATAAGTATTAGGGTATGCAAAATCCAATCCAAGTGTTTCAAAAAATAATAAATAGGTTGGGTCCTGCCCTCTATAATCACTAGTTTTACACTAAAAAACCAAATGGTTCCTGTACCCAATTAGGTGTATTTGTTCATTGTTATTTTATTTAAAATTTTATTATATTTAATTTTAGATTTTTATCTTAAGGACATATTTATACATATTTTATTTTAGGTTTCATGTGTATAAATCCAATTCCTGACACCATTTATGTTGAAATTGTCAATCTTACTCAAATTTCACTCAAATACCCAATTTAGGCCAAAATCTATAAAACATGCTAACTAGTTCAAAATTATCATATAAAAGTGTTGATTTATTCCAATGTATCCCTAAATAGGGTAATGCATTTTACATGATTTCTAATTTTGATCAATTCATTTTGAGTCAAAATGATGATTTTGCCTTTTTGTGCTCTAGATCACTCTTTTCTTCTAATTCATTAGTACACATCATGTACCTTTGTTATTTTGTGTTAGCAACATCATAAATGGTAATATGGTTTCAATGCATCTAAAATCACCTTAAAATTCTTTCCAAGTCAAATTACCACCCAGTAATATGACTTTCTAACTATTTTGATTAATTGAGGGCCAATTTCTAAAGAATTTCACAAATATTGATTAATTTTGTTTAAGGTCGATCAATTCAAATCAAGAACTTAAGTGGATTTTCCATGGAAGTTATTGATTATTTCAATATTTAAAATTGATTCCCAATGTCTTCATCACTAGTGACATCATCTATGGGGTGGCATCTACAAGCCATAAATGTAAAAAATGTTTGAATTATGGGCACCCATGCCTAATTAATGCCCCTTCCCCCTAAATCATTATGATGGCATTCATTGATTTTAGCCTCCAAAATTGAATGGAATCTTGGTCACTCATCTTGATCTCAAGATGGATGGTCACAGTTCATTTTGATTAATTATAAAAATTTATAAATAGGAGGTCTCTCACACCATATCTTCAAGCTTAAATTGTGTAAATTTATAATGCTAAAATCTCTCCACAACTCCTTTGTGTTTTGATTATTGTGTTATTTGAATTTGGATTAATTTTATTGATAGACATATTGGATAGTTTATATCATAAGCCTAGGTTATTCATAATTTTTTTGAGGAAATCAAGGAGAAAAGAAGCCATTGTTAACAAAGACTAGAGCTCTAGATCAAGGGGAGAACATGCTTGGAGCTACTTTTGAGTAATGGAGTCATTTGGAAAGGTAATGGTTGACTGCTTTCTTTCATTTGTATCTTGTTATCATTAACAAAACCTAGATGAATAGGTTAGATTTGTTTGTTTAGTTATTTGTGTATTTTCATGGATTTGTTGACTAATTCTTGACTAACAAACTTTCATAATCCACTCTACATTTTGACGTGCTCGGTGGGACACGATTACACACCCCACATATTAGAACAAAAATGTATGTTAAAATACATCTTATTTTTAATCTATTTACTTATTTTTTCTAAATTTTTTACAAATTTTTATTACTTATTTCATCTTACTTCTAACAAAATTTTATTAAAATCTTAATTTTAGATTAGAAGTTATGACTCTTTTAGTGACTATCATTTTTTATTTTCTATTTTTTGCTTTAAAATGACTAGTATAGAGCTAATGACTTTTTTTAATTCATTTTTTGACTTGAATTTTTGCAGAGAGGAACAAATTGGACCTATAAAAAATCTTTAAAACTTTAGTGACAAATTAGTATATATTGTAAAAGTTATGATCAAAATATTGAATATAGGTTTTAATGTTTTGTGTTTGATTTTATTATTTTTAGCCTTCTAACTTGTTGTTTACATGTTTTCATAAGTTTAATATTATTTATTTTATTTTATTGAGCTAAAAAGTATTTGTGAGCATAATGTTTTTGCCTTTGGGTTTACAGGTGAATCATAAACCTGATAGCTTGTTTTCTAAAGTTACTTGTCTCAAACACAAAAGAGGTTCAAAGCTAAACAACATTCTGATAATTTTCTTGCATGAACTACTTGGAAAGTGATAAAATCATGCTTAATTAAGTATTTTTAAACCTATTTTGGATGCTTAAAAAGAACTAGTAATTTCTATTTGGTGCTTAAAGTAAAATTTAGGTGTTTACTTGAATCATTTTGTAGTTATTATTTCAAAGATTTACAACTTAGGGCCAAGGGGCCAAATAACACCACCAAATCTTTCATTTTAGTGCTTTAAAATTGAAATCACTTTCAAGTTTTTATTTTATAAAATTCATTTATTATTTTCTTAGTTAGATTTATTTATGCAAAAAGTAATTTATGCATGTATGCTCTCCCTCCATCCCCTATAGGGAACTTGTGGGATCAAAAGCACCATCTTCATTGCAAATTGCCTTAGTCCAAAGGTGTAAATGAGATGTTGTGAAGGCTCTCCCCAAGACCCACATGGCTTGGGTGATCTAGAAACAACCTTAAATATCTTTTACTTAATTTTTATTTCATTGTATCTTGGCTTGTGAGGAAGATTTCATCACCTTTAATAAGTTTTATAGGGAATCTTTGACTCAAGGTTTTATCTCCCATCATCATCTTCAACCCATTTCCATGAGGGGGTATATAAATTGGGATCCCCTTATTGGGATGATGGTTTAAGTAGTTAAACCATCTCTGTTAGTAGAGGCTAAGTCTAGGATGTTTGAGCTTTTTGGACATCACATTACACTGAATGAGTGATAGATGTAAAAAGGGCTAGAACTTTTTATAGCAAGCCATATGACATGGACCCAAATGACATGTTGCTTCTCTTATTTACTGATGTGAAATTTGGTAGACATATGATCCATTTATAAATATGTGAAACTTGTTAGTTTTAGTCAACCCCACTTTGCCACACCTTGTCATTAAAGGGCTTAAGATGATTACTTAGTTTTATTTGTCTAATTTGGTCTTAGATTACTTGGTCTTGATTTGATTCAAAACTTGCTTGTGAACAAATATCAAAAACTAAACACATTGTCCACTAATTTCTTGAACAAGGAGGCATTATGATATCTAAGTGAAAATCAATCTTTTACTTGTTCAAAATTTCTCATCTTAAACATTGTGTGTCATATCATCTACTTAGAGTAGTCATACTGCCCATTTGAGTCTAGATCACTTGCCAAATTTTCTTAAGTCCTTCATTAATAGTTTAAATTCAAAATCGAACCTTTCTAAGTTCTAAAGGTTGATGTGTTAAATTGGGTTCATCATTTTCACTTGAATTATTTTAACTTGGGTTCAATTTCTCATTTAAAATAGAGGTCATTTATAGACTCATTGTCACATCCTTGTCTTGGTGGACTCAAGTCATCTTACGTATCACTCATGCTTTGAGTCCTAGAACATATTTTATACTACCATTCTTATTATCAGTGACAATGTGTTGCCCATTTGGTTTTAGTTTTATACATAAAAATTATTGCATGTCTTCACATCATGGATTTCTTTGTTCACATTATATCCTTCCTAATTCGAAGGGATTTCTTCTAGTTTTTTAATAGTAACTCATCAAAGCTGAACTAGTTTTTATAGTATTGATGTATCTCAAAAATCTACATTTTAGTATACTAGTGATACTCTAGGATTTTTGAGTTATCATGCCCTCTTCTAATTTATATATTTTTAACCCTACCCAAGGTTGAGTAATTTTGTGAGCACATTATTCTAATTATGTGTGGTTCTATGCCACCCTCCTTTTATAGTCTCTTTGGTGCTTTAGTCATTTTTTTGAAAAAAATATTAAAACACATACCTTATTTAAAATGTTTGTAAAACATAGTCCAAATCTTGGCAAACATAGAGAACAAACATTTTTAGATATGACGCTATGGTACACTCATAATAGGGTCTTTTATGGCCCTAGTTTTGAGGTAGAGCACTTTTAGGATGGATATGAAAATTTTGTCTTGTTTGAGGATGTCACCTCCTTTGAGCCTATTTATTGAATATCAATTTGATCCATTCAAATGTTTATGCATCATCCTCATCCTTCCCCTTCTATTTGTGCACTACACTTGAAGGTAATAATTTTAGGAATCCTCCTCTGATTTTCACTCCACACTTGAAGGTTACCATCTTAGGTTATACCCCTTCACCTCATGTGAGTGATCATGCTCTGAAACATGAGAAGGTTACCATTTTAGGATATTATCCTTTAACTTATGTGAGAAATAAATATCCATAATGCATAAAGGTTACCATTTTAGGACCTCCTCCTTTGGTTTGCACAAGTAATCGAACTATGTAGCATCCAACCATTACCATTCTAGGCCCATCACCTATATTTATTAAGCTTATTATTAAAGAACCCTCATTTGATGAACCCATCATGGTTGATCCCTTCTTCAATAGTCTAATTTTTGGAGATAACCCATTATTAAACCACAAACCATTGTTCCTACTAAACCAATTATTCCCCACTTTAGAAATTATGTGCCAATCTTCAAGCCAAAACATGAATCATTACCTCTTCAAGAGCCATCTTATAAGGATCAAAATGTGTTCAAAATTGATTTTTTGCAACCAATTATGAACCAAAACCATGATGTTATTATTGAAACACCCATTTTTGATAAGTCAACATGTGATGAATCACCTATTCATATGTTACATATTTTTAAAGAGCCTCATCTCCTTGAAAAGATAGTCTCTATAGAGTTGTCTCTTGATATTTTCACACTAATTGAGGAGTCTCCTTTTGACAGACAAGATTCTATCAAGTTGTCCCTTGATTGGTACCCTCTTTTTAAGGGGATTCACTTAGATGAGCTAATATAAGTTGAACCCTTCCTAGATGAATCACTTTTTATAGAGCCCATTATGCCATCATAGGCCATTACTTGTTTAATACCAAGCATTCAATATAACATCATTATAGAATCAACTATATTAGATGAAGAAACAACATTAAAGTTAGGTTTTATTTTTGAACTGACATTGGATTTAACATCAAAACTAGAATCAACATCAGTTGTGACATCAGATTTAGATTCTTTTGTATCATAATTAGAATCAAAAATAGAATATAGTATTAGTTGTTACAATATTGGTTACAATTACCTTATACATCAATTTGAATATATTTTTGATCCTTCCATAGTTTTTGAGGATGATTACTTTAGCATCGACATGGGTTTTCCTGGTATATTCTATGAGGATTGTGATGTCATTCATCATTCCATTATTCCCACCCAACATAGACATTTTATTGACATTTCACTTCCCACAAATGTCAATTGGGATCAATAAAATCACATTTTATTGAACTACATCCATGGTGGCATACCATTTCCATAATATCTGGGGGACTAGGACCAAATTTATGTAGATGGAGAATAATATTGTAGTGAAACCTTTTTAAAGGTGTCAGGGGATAAGAAAAGATCAAACTCAACATATTTTAGTGAGACCTTTTTGAAGGCGCTAGAAGATAATCAAAGTCAAATGTTAATATATCTTTATGAAACATTCTCAGAGGCACTATGGGATAATTAGGATAAATTCATTGGTAAAAACCTCTTTGAAGTGCCAATAACTAAACATAAAAGTTCTTCACTACTTACTAAAGATGTTATTCAAGATCAAATCAGTATAGCTTCCAATCTAAAATATAATCAGATGATAGTTACTCTTAGGATTAAACAATAAAAAAATATGGTGGACCTATCAAAAAAATATTTAGAGGTCTTCAGCCCCACCACAACCAAAATTATGTCAAATCTATAATCAATAACATTACATGTGAGTAAAAGTCTTGATCTTCATTTGTTTCCCATTCATTATATATTCCATTATAATCCACCTTTTCATTACCCACTTATATCATTTATCCTAACATTATTTTACCATCATTGGAAGCATTTTCCTTTGTAGAGTCTACAAATATATCTTATCTCAATATTTGAAGGAAAAAAAATCAACAACTAATGAAGATCATGAACACATTATGGAGATCGAGATTAGTATCAAGTTCTTGATAGAGCAATTTTTATAAAAGGGTGTTGGATAGAAACCTTATAACTGATCATTATTGATGTCTCACATATTGACTAAGATGTGTATCTCCTTGTTAGTAAGAGTAACAAAACCATTTTTCACTTTTCCAATTACCATGCCTCGTCTTTTGGGGGTTAACCTTATAGACCCTTTTAAGGCATATTATACCATTGTGTTCCATTTACAATGCTATTTAAACTACATTAACTTGAGATCCTTTAGGACTATGTATGTAACACTCAATTTATATTAAGGTCAGCTCGGTCACACCTTTTCCTCATTCTCATTGATTTGTGAGCATGTGCCATTGTAGCCAGCTTTAACTATTATTAAAAATCTCAATTATTTCCCTGGTCGATTATTTATATCCATGATTGCCATTGCAATTGGTTTAGATATCTATTGGAACTTTTAGTCTTAGATGAGCATCTCTTACATTATTTATTTCCCCATTATACATATTTTATCCCAAAAACATTAGAAAAACATCCATAAAATATCAAAAATATTATCTTGTGCTTTTGTACATTTTAATCCTCATGCTCTTACCATTTTGTAAGCATTTTATCTTATTGAATTTATGCTATGTAAGTCAGTTTATACCATGTACTTTCCATTTTGAAATATCAGTCTTCCTCATCCCACCATGCCACTCTCTTGCCATTTTGCAAGTAAATTTAGTCCCACTGGCTTGTCATCTCATCTCACCAACTTGCCATTTTGAAAGACCAACCACATTTGTCAAATCTTATTTGTGATTCTACAACATTAATCATATGTTTCTAATCATCATCATGTATTTTATCCCACTTCTTGGGAGAACTAAATTTGGCTTGAATTTCATGTTGGAACATGCATCCATGGAACTATGTAGGCATCATCTACTTGCCTTGTACTTCTAGAGTCATCTCAGCCAACCCCTTCATTTTCTTCTCTTCCCCCATTTATTATGTTGTTGTTCTTATTTAATTAGGGAACAACTCTTGTGTCCTTTTTCTTTGTTACATTGTAGTGAAAATTAACACCTATACTACACATACATGAACAATTATTTTTGGACTGCACTAACTTGGTTTTTGTTTATGTGTGTTTATTTGAATGTTATTGGTGTTTTATTTTGTTTTCTTGGTGCTTTGTTTTGATTTTGCACATCTACATTTGCTTCTTCTCCTTTTATCTTTTTATTACTTCTTGTCTCACCTTGGTCTTGTGTTTCCCTATATGTTTTTGCTTGTCTCTTTTATGTTTATTTGATTGTTGTTGGTGTTGTTTGGTCTTTTGTTTTCCTGTTTGGTCTTGCTTCTTGGTTTTCTTGGTTTTTCATTTTTAAACATTTTTTGTTCCTACTTGAATATTGATTTTTCATATCTTGCTTTTAATTTTGGTTCATTTATGTTTATATTTTTATTTTTCTTTGCTTTTTTGTTTAAATGTAAATAGTTGTAACTCTATTTTTGGTCATTGTCTACCATTATCATTAGTTATAGTTATTCATATTTGAAATAGCTTCACACACTTGAAATTCCATGTCTTCATAAGTTCTTCAGACTTATGATGCCTAATTTATTTTGTAATAGTAAGAAATTTATGCTCTAATTTCAAGTCTTAACATCAAAATAACTCTATTGAATAGGTCTCAAGAACACTATGCATAAAGGTTTTGCACCTGATTCTATGTGTAGACATTCATCTCTTCACATACATCATGAGTATAATCAATCTTTGGTCATTATTCATCATCCCTCATTCTAATATCTCTCATTTTTTGGGTGAACTACATTGGCTTAAGGTCCATTTGGACTATGTAAGTAGTGCTTGGATACATGACATACCCTAGGTCAACTCGGCCATATTTATTTTTCTTTTCATCCCTTTCATCATTTGTGCATCCTCATATGCATGGTTTTTTGTGGCTCTAGCATCCATTGTACAATTGCATCTATGTTTGTGCCCACTTGATTTAACCTATGATTTAGGTTATATCCTTGAGCTCATTGCATGAAAATTTCCCATGTTAGGGCATAACATTTAAATTGGTTAACAAATATACATCATCTCTACAAGGGCAAGCCTTTTTTTATTCTTTATCAATGATCAAAATTTTCTCTACGAAGGCACAATTATCTTATCATGATCATATCTACCCTACTAGGGCACCCCTTATTATCATTTTTTGGAGACTATGTTCTCCTTTTCCTCTAATTCTAAGATCTTCACACTAATACCCATGATGGCATTATTTTAGCATGTAACTTGTCTCAAAATTGATCAATGTCATAAGTGCGAAACTTTCACTCTCAAATTAGGTGCCTTCAAAGTGTGTCATTTATATGTTTGGATCCAATCCTTCCTATCCCCATATCTTTTGGGCCCATTATATTCTAATTTTATTATAATCATTGGTGGTAACCATGTGTGTAAGAATTATCTCATTTGGATATGACCTATTCTATGGGTTAATCTCTCACTTTCCCTCTCTTTTTGAGAGTCCATCCTTCTCTTTCATCCTAGTATGTCCTCTCAAGGGGGCATCATGGGTCATTTATAATTTCTTCCTAACAACTCTTTTCTTTAAAAATACATTAATTTTCTTGAATGTCTCATTATGCCTTCTCAAATAGGGTCAAAATGTAGACATCTAATTCTTAACACCATTTGTGTTGAAATTGTCAATATTACTTGAATTGCACTCAAATACCCAATTTAGGCCAAAATCCATAAAACATGCTAAATTATTCACACTTGTCATATAAAAGTTTTAATTTAGGCCAATATATCCCTAAATGGGGCAATATGTTTTATGTGATTCCTAATTTTAATCAATTCATTTTGAGTCAAAATGATGATTTTTCCTTTTTGTGCTCTAGATCACTCTTTCCTTATAATTCATTAGTACATGTCACATACCTTTGTTATTTTTGTGTTGGTAACATCCTAAATGGGAATATGGTTCCAATTTATCTAACATCACTTTCCAATTCTTCCCAAGTCAAATTACCACCCAATAATATGACTTTCTAACCATTTTAATTAATTGAGGGCCAATTTCCAAATAATTGCACAAACATTTATTAATATTGTTTAAGACTAATTAATTCAAATCAAAATCTTAAGTGTATTTTCCATGGAGGTTATTGATTATTTCAATATTTTAAATTGATTCCCAATATCTACATCACCTAATGACATAGCTATGGGGTGGCATCCACAAGCCATAAATGCATAAAATATCTAAATTATGGGCACCCATGCCTAATTAATGCCCCTTCCCCCAAATAATTATGATGGAATTTATTTATTTTAGCCTCCAAAATTTAATTTATTATTGGCCACACATCTTGATCTCAATATGGATGATCATAGTTAATTCTGATCAATTACAAAAATCTATAAATAGGAGGTCTCTCACCCCATTTCTATTGACTAAATTTAACTTTTAGGTAAAATTAGGGCACCCCCAGGGATAAACATGGGTTTTAGGTGCTTTAGTGGTCTAATACATATGTCACAAGGTGTTTTATATGTTAATTAATGTCATTTCATGTTATACTAGCCTTAGTCCTTAGTCATTTTGGATTATTTTGAGGTCAAAAAAGGTGCATTTAATGACTTTTATGGATTTATTGGGAATTTTTAAGGTGATGTCACATTAATCATGTCTTAATAAGTCTTAATTAATATTTTTTAAATGAAATTGGTAGGTTCATCAAGAGAAAAGGTAGTTTTCTTGGGAAAAGAGAAGAAAATGACACTTGTATGACCCATGGGGAAGTGTGCCACATAGGAGATGATCATATAATGTATATTTAGGTTACCCAAACTTAGTTACACATTTTGTTTCCTCTAAAATTGTCATTTTGGCCAAAACTATTCTACTCCTTTTTTAGTTCCCTTGTCAAGCAAAAGTGACCTTTAGTTTTGTGCTCAGTAAGGAAAAATCAAGAGGTTTCATTTAAAACACATTATGGAGGTTAAATTAAAATTATATAAATTAATTTACATATAAATATTTTTAATAATGGTGGCTTACACTTCATGAACCATTCTCATGAAGTTGACTGTACTTTTCTACTTGTTATTTCGAGTACCCTATAATTTTTTCCTTAGTTTGAGAAATTCCATACAAAATAGTTGCTGATTTTTATTCCAAAGGATTTTTAATTCCTTTTCTAGTTCTACCCATAATTTTTTTCATGTTTCAAGGTGTTGTGATGGGAAAATCATCTCAAATTTGTAGATTGGTCTCATATAAGATAACAGATAGCTTTCCACCATTTTATGGATTTTCATGCTTGTTCATGGATTTAGGAGGTTGTGTTAGTGTCATTAATATATTTTAAAGGTTCCCTTTAGACCTAATTCACCTTTCAACTACATTATTCAAAGCAATTCTCATGAGTGTAGTCATGGAACACCATACAATCAACTTTTACTCATTGTTTGCTTGCAGTTATGGTGAAATACATGCATGGGGCCCATAAAATATGTTCAAAAAGGTTCATTGAAGGTTTTAAAGTATTATTATATCATTTATCAGTGTGAAGTGGTTAATAAAACCTTCATTTTATGAAATTAAGAGAGACTATGTAGTTATGTACAATATCCTCACACATTCTTAAAAACACCCATCTACAGGTTCCCCATAGAAGATGTCAAGTTTGAAGGAATTATTTGAGCTAATTAGGGAAATTGATAATTTAAATAAGATTATTTCAATCCTTTTTATAAAACCAAAACCTATGAAATGTCAAATATAATTCATACTGCTCATTTTTAACTCATTGTCTATGCATTAGAATACACACCTACAAGATTTGTTGATAGAGAACTGAGAACTCCTTTTGGGATGTTAAAACAAGTGATACAATAATTATTGAGTTCATGGTAGGATTAAAACATCATTACATAATTTTTATAAATTATGGATGGATAAAAAAATTTGAGAACCACCTCTAATGGCAAATGACTAAATTTTCAGACCAAATCCCTAAAAAGGGAAAATATAGGTCCAAGGGTTTTTGGAGATAGCATAAAACATGGTTTCAAAGACTTTAAATGCCTCTAAATTATTTAATATTGTATTATATTCATATTTATATCACTTTTCAAGAGATATGAAATAGATGACAAAGGGAAAGTGGTTGTTAGGAGGTCCAAAGTTGTTTACAAAGCACTAAAATTTGATAGTAATATCTATAGGTTTTGAAGGTATTAAGTGACCCTAACACTTAAAAGTGTTAATGAGGAATAATTAATTGTTTAAAATGGATATTTGAGTGAAATAAAAAATATGAATATTAAATTAAATTATGTTAAGCCTACTTCCAATTCTAAAATAACTTACACAGGGGATAGTCCATACAAGTAGCTTGAAAAGATTCACCTATAATGGGGTATGGAAAATAGTGATCTAAACATAGTATTTTGGTGATGTTTTAGAATTTTAAAGGTTAATACAATCATGAATTTTATTCCAATTTACTCTTAACTTCCAAAATAATATTTATACATCATGATCAAGGTTCTAGTGGAGGAATATTCACCTACAACCATTGTAGGAAATTGTCTTAGGTAGAAAGAAAAAGGTTTGGATTCTTGAGGAGAATATAAAAAAAGAGGATTTAATGAGTATAATAATCATAAATTAAATCCAAATAATATTAATTATTTTATAAATGATATTTGATATAAGTTTTGAAAATAGAAACCACCTATAGGATCCCCTACAGTTACTTTTAGGTGACTATAAGGAGACAGTCAACTGAGAAAAGTGTCTAAGGGGTGGCTTAGTTTAAGTATAAGAATTAATTAAGATAAAATAAATTAATAATTACCTAATAATTTTATAATATTTCTAGATAAATTTTATAAAGATAACCTCAACCTATAAATACCTACAAGTGCCCCACGGAAACAAGAAATATAATCAGGAAAGGGAAACTCAGTCTTGTCCTAGTCAAGGTGTGAGGTGAGAAGATGGAGGTTTAAGTGAGATTAAAATATAAAATATATGTAATTATGGTAATAAAAACTTCATGATACTATCATAGTGGTCTATCAATCAAAGGAAATATCTCTAACAAGCAAGGCATAGTCAACCTTTTAAAATCCTGCAGATAGTCTTTCTTAACAAGTTTATTTTGGTTTCTTATGTTTTTGGAGGGTTATAAGAGATGAAAAAGGGAAATTTTTTTATAGATATGATCCTTAAAACATATATAATCTTATAAAATATCCATATTGTCTAATAAAATAGAGGAATTATTACCCTCTATTTTTTCTCAGATAAGGGGTACTTTCCCTTAGGCTTAAACTAGTAAACTTAGAGGATTGGGTAAAAAGAGTAAGCTAGAAGATAAGAAGATCATTAAAAAAGGTTTTTAAATCTTAGTGACACCTAAAAAATCATGTAAAGCACCTCACATGATCAAGGAACTAAGAAAGATGGTCTAGATGGCTATGTTTACATTCAGCCCTACTAAGCATGTTTAGGCCTAAAGCCCAAATGAGAGGACATTTTCACCTATAGCCTTGGTTGAGAATTAAAAATTATTGGATAATGTTTTTTGGATTTAATTATAGGTTTTTGATCTATTTTTAGGCAAGTAAAAACATCAAAATTCATTCTGAGCTCTAAGGTGTAGTCAAGCCTTTTAGGCAAAGGTCAAGCCTAAGGTCAAATAAAGGGTCACTCACATTTCTAACATGAGATGAAAAATCCAATGAATTTTACCATGTATTTTTGGAAATAATATATGTTTTTAAACTATTGAGATGAAAATAAAACCTTGAATAGGCCATTTTTTTCTTAGAAACTAACTTAGGCTTGTGCAAAATAAGAAAAAGGGCTCGATAAGACAGATTTGAACACTCATATCTCTCTTGATGCTTTTCATGGGACATATAGGAGTTTTGGGAAGTTATAATATGTATTTATCAAAAAATTTATGGAATTTTTCTACAAATCCAATGTCAAAATTTTATGAATGAACCTTAAGAGGTCAAACAGGCCTAAAACCCTTGCAAGGACTAGTATGGAGAAATGAAGATGGGAATGCATTATAATAGCATATTTTGAACATGAAACATATTTTAAGTTGTATATAACTCCCTCAATATACTCCCAATGCCTTTTTTATATACAAAATTGTATGGACATGGTGCAAAATAGGATTTTATTAATAGTTTTATGCATTAAATAGGCTACAGGAGGATTCTAAAGATCAAATAAATTTTTTATGGAAGATTATTATTTTTTATAAATATTTATTTTAATTTAATTTCTTATAAAAACTTCTAAATGTGAAAACAATAGATTTCATCTCAGCCAGTCAAAACTAGCCTATTAGACAAGTTAGTGAGAAGGGTGGAAAACTTTAAGTGGGGTGATTTTAAAGTGTGCCTAATGATTATAAGGACATTTATGGTATTTAAAGGTGTCATAAAATCCCTCCCATGTATTTTCATGATCAATTTAAGCCAAATTTTAGGACAAGTGTGCAAGGTGCATGAATAGGGAGTTTTTTGGACTACAAATGATGATAACTCATTTTAGGAAGGTTACTGATGACCAAGCCTACAAAAAATTCATGTAAAGGCATGTATAAAATCATTCCCATTAATTAAAATCATTATAACTGGTATTATTTATTTATAAGGAGTTCAAAGGAGGCCAATCATGAAGACAATTTTTTAGAGCCAATTAAGAGAGTTTCATTCCACTTTGCAAGAGTTTGATGACTTGGATGGACACTTGGGCTTATTGAAATTACATGGTTCATCCCATCTCTTATTATAATTCATAATTAATTGATTATATTATGTTTAAAAATGTCCTTGTGACCCTTGAACTTCTCTCTTCTCCTATCTCTCTCAAGTTATATAAGAACTAGCCATTTTGGCATTGTAATCTATGCTCCTCTTAAGTATGGCAAAGCCCTGATCATTTGCATACCATTTGATTAATAATACTAATTATTTTTACCTCTTCATGACTTTTCTTAGTGTGTTTTACTTGAATTTTAGATCTTTATTAGTGAAGACTATCGATTCCTTAGCATGTGGTCTCATTCTTGCATCTTATTTATAGTTGGAAAGCTTCCTCTTGTAGGGCATGTGAAGTGTTCTAAGAAATGTCAAGGATTGAGTGAGTTATTATTTTAATTATTTACCTTTTATTCCTCTTGTATATTACTCATATCTTTGAGCATTCATCCATAACCTCATAATTTAACATTAATGTGAGAAGATGTAGATTAAAGGAGTGTATATTCAGTTTGTCTCTTGATTTCATGTGTAACATGCAGATGGTTGGAAGTAATAAATATATTTGGTGTATCACCTCCCTTATGATAGTTTTTTTTAGTTATATCTCTCCATTTTCACACCCAAATTTTAGGTTTAGTTTCAATCCAAAGTGGTACATCAAGGGAGCTAGCCCTATCTAGAGATTCACCTCGTTCTTAAGATACCCACAAGCCTAGAGGTGTTTCCATTGTGCCACTTGGATGAGGAGATATTTTACATCTCCTAAAAGGGTTAAAATAAAAGTGGAAATATTTTTTATTATGTTCGGTGGGACTCTTGGTCCAATAAGTTGAGTGAAATTTTTCTTACATAAGTTGGTGAGACATTTAGAGCTTGTGTCATTCCCTATCAACAAGAGCAAGTTATTAACCAACTTTGGTATAATTCTTACCAATATTTTAATGATCATTTACAAACCCATTATAATACTTATCAACACTATATCTATCCTTTTCATGTTTTTTATTGATCCTATAGCTATCCTTCTCATTGTCTTGCTCCTCCTAGTTAACCTAGTCACTTCTCAAGTCAATCCATTTCCACCTTCAAGAAAACACTTTTGGGATATGAGAGGTACATGTTAGAGCTTGATAAAGATTATGTGGTAAAGAATTTCCTAGTCATATTTTTTATAAGGTTAGAGATGCATTAGATTTGGTCAAAAGAGAGTGGGTACCTATTGAGAGATCCAATTGGCAAAGGCTCACAAGTGATATGCTGGATGTGAGTAGCCTAGTTTATTCCTTAGAGGATATGCTAGGATTTCATGAAAGGAAACCTCACCAAACATATCAAACTTCATATCCAATTTCCCATGTTTCCTATTAGCCATATTTGATCCTTACTCATGATCCCAATCAAATATATCAAAGTCATCCTTTTCCTAATCAGTTAGAGGAGAGAGTTGAAAGGAGAAACCTTATTTTTGAAGCTAATATTGATAGGAAAATTGAGTTTTATAATATGAATATGAAACAATCCATGTTAGAATTAAAGGAAGTGGAATTCAATCCCTCATTACCCTCTCACATTACATCCCCACCACCTCAAAAGGAGACTTCTAATCCTACATTCTAAGCTAGAATAAGATAGTGGAGTCATGGGGAAAGAAAGAAGATATAATAATTTTTAAGGAGTGTGAATTTGAGAATGAGTTTATATTTTTAAAGTCTCTCCCACCCTTCCTTAAGAAGCTTCTTGTGTTCCATGTCAGCCCTCATGTATTCCCCATACTCATGATGATTAATATGAGCTTCAAGAAAGACTTTTCCAAGAGAACCTAGCCAAGCAAATTAAAGAGTTAGAGGAAAATATGAAATTGATAAGTAAAGATGTGATGGAAGGTTTAGACCCAAAATAAGACCCTATCCATAAACACACCCCATGCACCCTTCTTTAAGAGCTTCTAAAATAATCCCCTACGTTCCATTCCCAATTTGATTTTGAGTTCTATGTGCCACCTCCACTAACTAGTTAATATTTTCCTCACCTCATTACCCTTTTCCTTGATGGACCTATGGTATGGGAACTTAAATAAGAATATTTGGTTGATAAAAATCAAAACTCTTGCTTGAAGAAATCTTAGTTCCTTGGCAGCCTTATTAGACTAAGTCACATGGTTTCAAAATGCCTAGTCTTGAAATCATAAAGAAGGATATGGAGGTTCTTTCAACCTTTGAGAATAAAATTCATGATGTGATAGTTTATATGAAACTTGAGATCTCACAAGTGTTTCTGAATGATGAAGAATATGTGACTTATTGTGTGGATATTTCTGATTAGATTGATGAGGAAGAATGTTCTCTTTTGCCAATGAAAAAGAAACCTTCATTAGCTATTCCATCACTTTGAAAGACACCATGGATGGTAAAATATAAGATATTAATCATCCTTTGGATGACTTTATTGAAATAATTGTAGCAGGTTATACTCCTTTTTAAGGAGACTATGATCTAGTCAAAGATGGAGAACACAACTTTGGCACTCAAGTAAGTATGCAAAGGAAAAATAACCTTTAAAATCTATCCTTTCAAGAAGCATATAATTTTCATGATGATATATTTGAATTCATCAAGATGGGATATCATCCTTTCAATCATTTGGGAGAAACACATCATCTTTTGAAGGATAGAACAAGCTCATGTTGGCCTCAATCTTCTAAAGAATATGAAACTACTCCTCTTGAAGCCATGTACACTAAGGAGATAAAAATTGACCATGAAATGAAGAGTGGGCACTAGTATGAGGTATGTAAACATGTTCAATAGGAATAAATATACATTGGATACCTATTTGAATATTATCTACTTGAGAGCAGATCAAGTGAAGTGCTAAGGAATAGGTCTAATTCAAAAAGCATCCAATTCAAGAAGAAACATGTTTGGCACCATGGTTCATCTCATGAGGAAGAAGATTAAATAAACTTTATTTTTGATCCTATAAAATAGGTATGCTTAGTTTTTAGTTGTGAATAATAGTTAGTTTTTAATTTCCCCTAAGTGCCTTGAGCACATGTGTGTGTGTCTTATTAGTTTGTTGCATTGTTTTGTGTATGTCCTTTGATTTGTGTGGTTGAGGTAATTAGTGATCTTGTCCTGAAGGTCAATAGTCAAAGGTTTACTTATTTTTCTTAGACTTTAGATGACTCCCTAATCCCAATGGACTGATAAGGCTACTAGTCTAGTTAGTATAGCAGGTATACTACCCCTATAAGTCACTAATTTGCTAACCAAATTTAACTTTTAGGTAAAATTTTGGCACCCTTAGGTAAAAAATTAGGTTTTAAGTGTTTTAGGGGTCCAATACATATGTCACAAGGTGTTTTATAGGTTAATTAATGGCATTTAATGTTATACTAGCCTTGGTCCTTAGTCATTTTAGTCCCTTTAGTCATGTTGGGTCATTTTGAGGTTAAAAAAGGTGCATTTAATGACTTCTATAGATTTATTAGGAAGTGTGAAGGTGTAAAAAGGTAATGTCACATGACATGTGTCCTAGGAAGTCCTAATCAACTATTTTTGATTGAAAGTGGTAGGTTCATTAGAAAAAGGGTAGTTTTCATGGGAAAAGAGAAGAAAATGGCAATTGTACAACCTATGGGGAAGTGTGCCATGTGGGATATGATCATATAATGTATCTTTAAATCCATAGATTACTTTCATGTTTGTTTTCTCTATAAGGGCCATTTTTGACCCAAAATTGTGCTACTCATTTTTTAGTTCCCTTGGCAAGCATAAGTGACCTTCAGGTTTGTGCTCAGTACAAATAGCTCAAGAGGTTTCAGCTCAAACTCCTTGGGGAGGTTAAACTAAAATTATATACCTTAATTTACATATAAATATTTTGAATAATTGTGGATTTTTCTTCATGAACCATCCTCATGAAGTTGATTGTATTTTTCTACTTGTTATTTTGAGCACCCTATAGTATTTGCCTTGGTTTAAGAAATTATGTAAAAACAAGTTATTAAGTTTTATTCCAAAGGAAATTTAATTCATTATAAAATTATCCCCATAATTTGTTTCATTTTTTAAGGTGTTGTGATGGGAAAATTATCTCAAATTTGTAGATTGGTCTCATATGAGATGACATATAGGTTTCCACCATGTTCTATATTTGAATGATTTTTCATGGATTTAGAAGGTTGTGTTAGTGTAATTTATATATTTTAAAGGTTATATTGATCCCAAATTCACCTTTAAACTCCATTATTCAAAGAAATTCTCATGAATGTAGTCATAAAGCACCATGCAATCAACTTTTGCTCACTATTTACTTGTAGTTATGGTGAAATATGTGCATGGGGCCTATAAAATATGTTCAAAGAGATGCGTATAAGTTTTTAAAGTCTTTTTATATCCTTTATAAAAATTAATTTGTGATTCAAGCCTTCATTTTATGTAAGGAAGAGGGACTATGTAGTTATGTACAATATCCTCACACATTCTGCTATAAACGCTCATCTACATGTTTTGCATAGAAGATGTCAAGTTTTAAGGAATTATTTGAGCTAATTAGGGCCATAAATAATGTAAATAAATTATTTAAATCCTTTTTATAGACCCAAAACCTAGGAAATGTCAAAGATAATGCATACTGCTCATGTTCAACTCACTGTCTATGCATCAGAATACACACCTACAAGATTTGTTGATACAGAATTGAGAAATAATTTTGGGATGTTAAAACAAGTGATATCATACTTATTGAGTTCATGGTATGATGAAAAAAATAATTTTATGATAAAAAAAATTTTAGAACCACCTCTAATAGCAAGTGACTAAATTCTGAGACCAAATCCTTAAAAAGGGAAAACAGAGGTCTAGGGTTTTTTGGAGATAGCATACAACATGATTTAAAAGACTTTTAATGCCTCAAAACGATTTAATATTGTATTATATACATATTTAAATAAATTTTTAAGAGATATAAGATATATGACAAAGGGAATGTGGTTGTTAGGAGGTCCAAAGTTGCTTGTAAACAATTGAAACTAGAAAGTAATGTCTACATGTTCTAAAGGTATTAGGTGGCATTAACACTTCAAAGTGTTGATGAGGCATACTTCCTTTTTTATAATGGATATTTGAGTGAAATAAAACATATGAATATTAAATTATAAGTCTGTTAGGCCTATTTCCAAGTCTAAAATAACTTACACAAGGGATAATCCATACAAGTAGCTTAAAAAGATTCACCTATAACTAGGTATGGAAAATAGTGATCTAAACATAGTATTTTAGTGATGTTTTAATAATTTCAAGGTGAATACAGTAATTAATTTGATTCTAACTTACTCTCAACTTCAAAAATTGTCTTTATACATCATGATTAGGGTTCTAATGGAGGAATATTCACCTACAACCACTGTAAGAAACTATCTCAAGCAGAGAGCAAAAGGTTTGGATTCTTGAGGAGAATATAACACAAAGAATATTTAATGAGTATAAAAAGCATAAATTAACTCCAAATAGTCCTAAGGATTTTATAAATTATATTTTTTATGAGTTTTGATGATAGAAACCACCTTTAGGATCCCCTATAGTCACCTATAGGTGACTGTAGGGAGATATAAAAATAAGAAAATTGTCTAAGGGGTGGTTTAGTTTAAGTCCAAACATGAATTCAGATCCAAACACTTACCAGTGACATAAGAATGTTATAATATGTCTATATAAATTTTTCAAAGCTAACCTCAAGATATAAATACCTACAGGTACCTCATGGAAATACGAAATATAGTCAAGAAAGGGAAATTCAATCTTATCCCAGTTAAGGTGTGAGGTGAGAAAATGGAGGTTTAAGTGAGTTTAAAATGTAAAATATCATTAATTATGGTCATAAAAACCTCATTATACTCTCAAAGTGGTATATCAAGCAAAGGAAACAGCTCTAGCAAGCAAGGCACAATCAACCTTCTAAGACCCTGCACACAGTCTTTCTTAACAAGTCTATTTCAATTTCTTATGTTTTTGGAGGTTCAAAAGAGATGACCAAGGGATAATTTTTTGTATATATGATTAATAAAACCTATAAAATCCTATAAAATCTCAATATTTTCTAATAAAATAGGTGAATTACCTCTATTTTGTCTCATACATGGGGTACTTTCCCTTCGGCTTAAACTAGTAGACTTGGAGGATTGGGTAAAAGGAGAAATCCATAATATATGGAGGTATTTAAAAAGGGTTATTAAATATAAATTACACCTGAAAAATCATTTAAAACACCTAGAAAGAGTAAGGAACCGAGTATGATGGTTTAGATGGCTAAGTTTGCAGTCAACCCTACTAAGCGTGTTTAGGCCTAAAGCCCAAATGAGAGAACATTTTCACCTATACCATTTAGTTGAGAATTATAACTTGTTGGATCATGTTTATGGAATGTAATTATAATTTTTAAATCTATTTTGAGGCAATGAAAACCATAAAAATTCATTTTTAACTCTAAGGTGAAGTCAAGCCTGTTATGCAAGGGTCAAGCCTAAGGCCAAATGAAGGGTCACTCATAATTCTAGCATGATATGAACATTATCATGAATTGGAGAATGTATATTGGGAACTAATATGTTTTTTAAAACTATTTATATTCAAATTAAACCTTTAATAATCCATTTTTGGCATAGATACTAACTCAGACTTGTGTAAAATGAGAAAAAGGCTCGATATGACATATTTGAACACTCATATCTCTCTTGATGCTTTACATGGAAAATATAGGAGTTTTGGAAAGTTAAAATAGGTATTTGAAAACAAATTTTTGGAATTTTTATTAAAATATAATGTCATAATTTCATAAATGAACCTTAAGAGGTCAAACAGGTCTAAAACCCTTGAAAACCCTTGCATGGACCAGTCTAGAGAAATAAAGATGGGAATGCATTATAATGGAATAATTTGACCATGAGACATATTTTAAGTTGTATATAACTCCATAAATATACTCCCAATTATTTTTATATTTATGTACTTATATGGACATGGTGCAAAACAAGATTTTATTGATAGTTTTATGCATTATGTAGGCTACAAGAGGAGTTTGAAGATTAAATCAAGTTTGGAGGAAATATTAGGAATTTTATAACTATATATGGTCATTTAATGAATTATAAAAACTTATAAATATTAAAAAAAAATTGCTTTTATCTTAGCTAGTCAAAATTGGCCTATTGGACAAGCTAGTGACAAGGGTCGAAAATTTCAAGTGCGGTGATTTTAAGATGTTACTGATGATTATAAAGATATAGAGGGTATTTAAAGGTGTCATAAACTACCTCAAATGTATTTTCATGATTAAATAAATCCAAATTTGAGGACAAGTGTGTAGGTTACATGAATGGGGATTTTTTTGGACTACAGATGATGTTAGCTCATTTTGGGAATGTTCTAGATGACTAGGCCTAAAAAAAATGCATGGAGAGGAATGCCTAAAATCCTTACCCTTAATTTAAATCATTTCATAATCAGCTATGAGGAATTTAAAGGAGGTCAATCATGAAGGAAATTTTTATGAGCTAGTTAAGAGAGTTTCATGCCACTTTACAAGATTTTGATGACTTGGATGGACACTTGGGCTTCCTAAACTTACATGGTTCATCCCATATATTATTATATTTCATAATTAACTGATTATATTATATTTATAAGAGTCCTTGTGGCCCTTTTACTTCTCTCTTCTCCTCTCTCTCTCAAGTTTTATAAGAACTAGCCATTTTGGCATTGTAATATATTCTCCTCATAAGTATAGAGAAGCCCTACTCATTTACATACCATTTTATCAATAATAATAATTATTATTATTACCTCTTAATTACTATTCTTAGTGTTTTCTACTTTAATTTTGGATCTTTCTTAGTTAAGACTATGGATTCCTTAGCATGTGGTCTCATTCTTGCATCTTATTTGTAGATGGAAAGCTTCCTCTTATAGGGCATGTAAAGTGTTCTAGGAAATTTCAAGGATTGAGTGAGTTATTATATTCATTATTTCCCTCATATTCCTCTTTTCTAGTCCTCATATCTTTGTAAATTCATCCATAACCTCATAATGTAACATTGATGTGAGAAGATGTAGATTGAAGGAGTGTATGTTTAGTTTGTCTCTTAGTTTCATGTATAACATGTAACTGGTTGGAAGTCATCAATATATTTGGTGTATCACCTCCCTTAGGATAGTTTTATTTCACTTTTCTCTCTCCATTTTTACCCCCAAAATTTAGGTGTAGTTACAATCCAAAGTGGTACATCAAGGGAGCTATCCCTATCTAGAGATTCACCTCATTCTTAGGCTATCCATAAGCCTAGAGGTATTTCCATTGTGCCACTTGGTTTAGGAGAGATTTTACATAGGACTCAAATCCAAGTGACAACAATTTATTAATCTTAAATTGTGTAAACTTATAATGGTAAAATCTCTACATAACTCCTTTGTGTTTTGATTATTGTGTTATTTGCATTTGGATTAGATTCATTAATAGACATATTAGATAGTTTATATCATGAGCCTAGGTTATGCATATAGTTATATAGACATTTTTTACAAAGACTAGAACTCTAGATCAAGGGGAGAACATGTTTAGAGACACTTTTGAGTACTGGAGTCATTTGGGAAGGTAATGGTTGATTTAATTCTTTCATTTGTATCTTGTTATCATTAGTAAACCCTGTATGAATAGGTTTGATTTGTTTGTTTAGTTTTTTATGCATTTTCATCTATTTATGAACTAATTTTTCACTAACAATCTTTCTTAATACACTCTACAACATGAGTCAAAATCCAACATGTGGCCTACATTTTAGATTGTTCTTCATAAGTTAATTCAGGTATAACTCTCTTCCTTTTACTCTAGTACTTTCTCTTTTTTACATTAATATAATAATAAGGGGGAAATTTAGACACATAGATTAACATTTAATTATAAAATTATTCACTAGTTACTAGTGTTTACACACACTAAACACATGTTTATTTCCATGGTATTTTTATCACCATTACCTCACTTCTATGTGGATGACCCATTTATCCAAGAAAATAATGATCATAAAATATCCTTATTTATCATTCCAAAAACTTCAAAATTACCCTTTCACTATTCCATAGTTCCCGCTCAGTTTTATTTTCTCATTATACAAGGCTACCTTTTAAAGACAATCCTACTTGTTGATAGTGTCTAATAACATCAATTGCATCTTCCAACCAGCTAATAGGTAGTTTCTCAAATTAAAATTCACCCAATAGGTCATACCATAAATTTCAAAATACATATCTAAATTAATTCCAAAATATTCACTATAAATCCAAATATTTAAGACATTTTTCATTGGAGGCTCAAATGATTGAGAAACATCATAACATCTAACTATACATTGAGAGGAAAACATATATTATTCCCAATTATGAGTCCACACAACCTTAGTATCCCTAAGATAAGTTTGAATACACAAACAAGGTCACATGTCATTTTTTAATCACTTAATCAAACCATGATTGCACTATCATATAAAATTACATCATTTTTTCATACACACCATCATAACATGAGATAACTGCATGAATTTTCATCCCTCTTCAGATAATTGGTATGTAAGAAATGCTAAACATAAGGGGTGTTTAGGTAAATCATAAATTAAACCAATAATCCATTTTTATCATTTATTATATTTCATCCTCATGAAATATTGAGATAGGGTCCCAAGTAAGATGGCTTACACTCAATTCTACATTAAATCATACCAATCTAATCACACATGCATAATTAAAATTTAAAGTCATATATGTCCAAACTTAAAAAAATTAAAAAATACTCACCACATGTTGGTGATCCCTAAGGAAACCAACATAGACCAACCCTATCTAATTCTAGTGTATTTGTCCCATATTTAAGTGAATCCCTATTTTTGATTCACAACTTCATCATGTAGTCACACAATAAATTTTATAGTCCTACACATTTAATTTCTAGTTAAGTTGTATTTCTTTGGTACTTTTCATTTTTAGCATATTTATAAATTTATCAAGTTTTTTTATGTCATTTATTTCTTATCTATAACATTATCATTTTACATAGAAATTTGTATAACTAAGATTAAAATTTGTTTAATCTACTATTTTTCTAAAATAGTAATCTTAATAGGGATTTATAAATGATGTTCTGAGTAGTTGTGAGATAGTGAATAGAATAATGAATTATTTCATAGATATTTCAAGTTAATATAATGGAAAATAGACAAATCAAGGATAAGGATGTCAAGATTAAACATTTTCAAGCACTTGAGTGTCTACGTTTCCCCCCACTTTATTCTAGTGATGTAATAAAGTGAAATTACTAGAGTAAAGGAGATGCAAACATAATTATGTATACACACTTTGGAATTTGATGTGAATTTTGATTATGAAAAATGCCTTAATTCAAAACCTATAACAATTCCATTGAAAGTAGTTATTTCCTATATTTAAAAATTAAAAATCTAAAACTCATAATTTTAATTTTGAAAAGAAAGTAAGGAAAATATACACCTGAAAGTGTATTAAATCTAATTTCATTATAAATTGAAAGTGAATAAGTGTTTTCCCCATTTTTGAGGTATTTAGATAAATATTGAACATGGTGAATTAAGAGTGACTGAGTCTCAATTTAAAAATCAAGTGAACCCCCTTGAGTTAGAAATATTTTATGCTCCAATTCTCATCTAAATATGTAAAGTAATCTATAAAATACTTGAATGTGTAAAACCACCAAATGTGGCTGACTACAATATAAAAAGTGCAACCATAGATATTGAGTGTCACTAAACTATAACATGGCCAAATTTAAAAAATGACAAATCACACCATTGTAGATAGATCTATATTCTACATGAAACTTTGGACCTTTGAAACTTTTAAAATTGAGAAATTGAAATTTCCATGTAGAAACATGAGCATTGATGAATATAATACCCCATATATTTATACTCAATTTATATTTATTTTCATTTGTACTTGTAACTTTTGAAATTTTAAACTTGTAACTGCAAATATTTTTTCACATGCCTATGCATATACATCAAGTATATGTAAATATGAACTATAGGAATGAGTGCATATGCATGTCATACCTCCATAATCTAAAAATAATGAATCATGTTATCATTCTAAAAATTATAAAAAGATCTAAATCTAAAATTAATTGCTCAAGAGGCTTGGCTTATCAAGTCAATCCCATTATGAAGTCCCCCTTTTGAGATGAGATACATAAATTGTAAGTCACTTATATCAAAATAAATCATATATGAAGGATATAATAATGTAGTAAAACTTTTAAAATTTGAATTGTATTACATAATGATATTGAACGTAGCATTAAATTTTCATATGAAACATGTGTTAGATAAATATAACATTGAATCACATAAGTAGCATGTGCATGATGTGTATCATGGCACAAGATAAAATAAATAAACAATGCATGATATGAATCATTATATGAATTATGACACCATATTAATAAGTAATGAACATACAAAAAAAATCATACAATATCACACAATCTATATATAATGTCACACACAAGGCCCAAAGGCCATGTACATGGTTCATGTCAATGTCACATAAACACATAAGGCCAAGGGACAAACAAAAAATACATGGTAATGCCATACAATAAATAACACACACACACACACACACACACACGTTATTATTTTCCTATTGGATCAATAGGAATTTATTATTTATTGTATGTGGCCTTGGCATTTTTTTTGAATACACACACACCAAGGGATAAATAAAATAAGAAATAAATTCCTAATTGATCATGTAGGAAAGTAAGAATTAACCATAAAGCAAATGAGACTAGTCTACATCAACCATATGTATCAATGTCATTGTTAGCCAATAGCATATTCATGTAACATAATGTAAAGTATGAGCATTTAAAAAAAACATATGATATATATCCCATAATTTCATTAAATGTGAACATATGCCCCTAAATCTAGACTTATAGTATCACCATTTATTTTTTTATAATTGATGAAATTGAATTCCAATATTGTTATTATTGGTTTTTAAATAGTGTGTTATTGGATTCCAATATTGTTATTATTGGTTTTCTACTAGTGTGATAATGAATTCCAATATTGTTATGATCTGTTTTGACTTGATGTGATATCAAATTGATTTATAATCTCTCTGTTACTAGTTATAAGTAGTGTGATATTAGATTATAATGTTTCTATTAATTGATTCCAACTAGTTTGAAATCAGGGTCTAATTATAGTATAAATGTCATAATGTACCACAATTGTCTTAGTACTACCTATTAATAGTTTTCATAATGACACCTCCAATTCCTACTGACCCACTAGCACACATGTTTTGTGCTTAATACAAACATCTATGGAATATTAGGTCATAAAGATGATACCACATGGTATCATCTCTCAAGCATGCTTACTCTAAATCTTTGTAAGTTGTACGAACATCTCCAAAATATTGAGTCAATGGGATATCATCATAATATCAAGAATGTGTAAAGTTACCTAAATCCATTCTAGATGCTTCACAACTAAAAATATATGCTTGTAACCATTTGAAATACACCCATAAATAACATCATAAATTATATTATGCTCTTATATAGACAACAAGATAATTAGCATCCCAAATCTATTCACTATAGCATGATCTTCCTATGAAATAATAATTATGCATAGACATACATAATTTGATTAGTTTTAATTAGATTCATCTTAATTCTTAATCAAAACACAATATTACCACTCAACTATTAGTATAATATAATATTAGAGTAAACCATCACCTCAATACAAGAATTTTACTATAGCCTAATTAATTAAATGGTCATAATGCTCTAAACAATAAGATACACTTTCTTTATCATCCCCATAATTTAAACATATGCAATCAATGTGTCAAGAATTTCATAATTTCATAAAGAGAGGTCATTAAAGACTTTTCATATCTATTATTTCAATTTATCAACATTTGAGCATTAGTTCAATCATATCAATCCAAATTTATCTAGATTCATGTCCTCCCATAAACATGGTATCACCATAATAAAAGTGCATTTATCCAACCAAGAACTTAAAATAGGAAAGCAACATGCACGTGCTCAAACATACACACGTGCATGCACGTGCGCGCACACACACACACACACACACACACACACACACACACACACACACACACACACACAATAATTTAGGATTCTTAACAAGAAGGCCCATTATGATTTCTAATATACAACATACTACAATCATTTCATGTCTTTACAAAATAATTATAATAAAGATGATAATAAAATTTGGTTCTCATATCTAATATATATTAGGATTTGAGTATCCTTTGATCAAGTGTTCTTAGGATAATTCTATGTATAATAATCCATAGTTCCATAGTTGAAGCAAGCACCCTAGATAGTTTCCCTTCCTGAGTTCATTCATCAGGTCTTACTTGGTCTTAATTCCATGTTTAATATAGGTGGAGCTTGTGTCTGAGCACAATGCCTCTTATGGTACTATTGAAGGTGGTTCCTTCTCTATCTATGATGAGACTTTGAAGGTTTCCCAAATTTTCCATCATTTCTATAGGGTTGTGAGTCTCCTTTTTGTAGCATAATAACTTGTGGAAACATTTCCTCTATCATAGTCATCACATGTTATAGGGTCTTAGGAATTTGAGCATGGATTTCCATTGGCTGCATAATTCAAGAATCTTGGTGACTACCATTAGATATGCCTTATGTTTCTTTCTTTTTTGACATATTATCTACATAATTGATATTTTAATAAATTAATTAATAGTATAAATGATATTTAATTTACATAAATCATTATAAACTAAAGTTAGAAAGGTGATAAACTCATACAAAACATTCTTAGAGCTCCTAGAGGTTAACCCAAGCTTTGATACCAAAATGTCATGCCCATTGTTTTCTAAAAATAAGCACAACAGAACCAATTTATAAATAATCAAATAATATCAAAATGAATTAAAATCAATTAAAAACACAAAATTATAATCCTTGCATCTACCATTATCCCATAAATAGTGCCAACTACTAAATAAAAGATTGAAAACTCAATTCATTCATCTCGACACTCAATATTTCATTCATGAGCTCATGCCAAATTATAAAAACATAATGACATTAAGACAGCCATCAAAATTGACCTTAGCCACTACTTACATAGTTGGGTTGCATGTGTTTAATTCAATGAGCTATCTAGACATGCCAACTTCCTTTTGGGCTCATAGGGCCACTCTTGCCACCTATCACTTCCTAGGTGACTCTGTGAAAAGCTCCATGAGGTGATAATTCATTGGTCATTTCCATACCACTTTGTAGGGCTATCTTGGATTCTTTAGGGCTATTGAGTAGTGAAAATCATACCACCTAGCAACATTATGCTAACTTGATAGCCTATAGGATTCAATCTCAAAACAGATGCCTATAAAATTAGGGAATAGTAGATTCTACAATGTAGTAACATTTTGATCACCTAATTTCCTATAGGATTTATGCCCAATATGAACATCTTCAAAATTTTAGAGCAGTGAGATTGTGCCATGTAGAAACATATCACTCACCCATTAGCTCATAGGCTTAATGCCTAGTGTGGACATTTATAGAATAATAGGTCTTCAAGATGATGCCATGTGGTATCACCCCTCAATATCACTTGCTTAGAGGATTTTTAATCTATTCAAACATCTCCAAGAAATCAGGTTACCAGAATGATGCCACATGGTACCATATAATGAGCCCACTTATTTAGAGGCTTGCACACTATATGTTCCTCTCAAGGGTCATGGGTCATGGGGATGATGACACATGGCAACATATTGTTAGTATGATATCCTAGAGGCATAATTCCTTGTATAATCCTCCTCAGGATTGTGGCTTGCTAGAATGATACCATGTGGTAACATCTTGTTATCATGTTAGATTGGCACCAATCATACCGCATACTAAGTTGATGTCACTCCTAGGTTTGAAAGAGGATGACACATGGATTCTTCTAAAATACTCACAAAAATTCATAAAAATGACTAAGATTAAAGGCCGTGAAAAGACCTAACTAAGAGGCATCTAAGGCAATGTTTAGGTGGATGAATTAAGTTAATGAGGATAAATTTGAATAAATTAAAAATCCATATTTGACTAAGTTAAAGTCCATGATTAGTTCAAAAAGTGACTAAGTCAATAAATGTTGATTAAACCAAAACTTTTCCAAAATAATTCAATAAGGCTAGAATCAAATGCTTAAGAGAAATGCAAAAAAAACTAGGCAAGAATACAAAACTAATTGACTGATAGAACCAGCCTGAGTTAAAGCTGAAGAATATAAAATAAACCAACACTCTAACTAGTTTAGTAAAAAACCTTAGAGTAAATATAATTCTAGGGCCAAGACAACAACATGAAAAATCACTCAACAATCAAAATAACTAACCTCCTCATAGTTTGAGTAAACAAGAAGCTTTCGAGGCTTAATTTCATCTCCCGACACTAAACCAATATTCTCGTTAGTTTATTTAACTAATGGAATATCTAAAGATAACTTAATCTATGCAAAAATATTTTTAAGATAATACTCAAATTTTATGTTGTCTACTCCTTTCATTAGAATTTATAACTTCTAGATTCAACATATGGCCTAATCTACTAAACCATAGGTAATGGATTCAAGAAATGGATGCTCAGAAGTGGAAAAACATAGATAATATAGGGAAAGGATTCCATTTTTTATACCCATAAAATGTTGAAATAACCAAGGTTAAACCTACTGAGCCATACTTATCATTTAATCAAAAAAAACATATAAATCTCAGAGTTTCTCCTCATTTGGCAGATTGCTTCCAGAAAGATTCATAATCAAAACTCATTAAGGTTTTTATTAACATAGCTCAAGAGTTTTGTAATATTTTATCTTGCTTAGGTTATGCCTTATCATAGAAGGATTTTCCACAACAATATACAAATAATCAAAAAAAAAAGTTACACCTATCATCCATATCATATAAAGTCTAACTCACTTGCCTTCAAGATAATAGATCCTTCATATAAAGGTCATCTAAAGTAACACAATTATAATCAAATCAAGATCCAATGAACAATAATTCATAATATATTCAATTGGGTATTTATATATATTTAATAAGGCCCCTAATTTGGCCAAGCTCAAACATGAATACATAATGTTCATAAGGATTCCATTTAATATGATGAGTCTATCCTAAGGATATCCATAATCATATAAAAATAAGAAGACTATTCAACAATCCTTTATAGTAATAACCAAAACATTCATCTGGTAAACTTTATAATAAAAGTGGCTCGTAACTCGACCCACAATCAATTATTAACATATAAATATAATAAGTTTAGCTAAGAATAAATAATCCTTGGACTATATCCAATTATAAAAAGCAACAAATCACAAGTAGACTATAGTTGTTGATGAGATCCTATTTGATCCAAGTGAAAATTTGACCAATAGAAGGTGGGATCACCTCCTAACCTTTTCCCATCATCAAGTGATTACTCTAGGAACCCTTGACTAAGAATCTTAGCTCTAGGAATGTTCATATCATGGTGCAAGGTAAGTAAAGGAAAAAAGAAATAAATATGTCCTAGGATCAAGGATATCGATACTCACAAGGTGACAATCCAAGAATATATACATCAAGAGGTTACCAACCTTGAATCTATTTTTAGCAAGTAAAATACACAAAAGAGAAAACATAAGAATCATAGGGATAGGACCCATTATGCATATAGCCACTAAGATATATTATATAATCAATCATGAGAGGACTTAAGCATCCTACCATCATGTCCAACATGAGAGAGCTACCCCTTCTTCCATCATGAATAAGGTGACCTTTGAATACATCAATAGTCTTACACAATAATCCTTACTATCAAAGTAAGAATAAATATTAGCAGATAGAACTATCATGGAGGAATATCTCAACTTTGAACTCCCATATAGGGGTAAGAAAGACTATGGGGTGACTCAAGCATAACCATAGATAAATAAGAAAAGATAAAAAGTAATCCAAGTAGCCTTACTCCTATTGACACTATAATCAATAAAGAATCACACAAACTTCATTTAGTCAATCAACAAAATATTCAAGTCATGAAACACCTACCTAATGATCCAAGCCCTTCCATGGATCTTTTATGAAGGATTATACCATCATAATCTCTCTCTCTAGGCTCTATAATTGTTTCCTTTCTCCTCTTCCTTTGTTCCAAGGGTGGCCAGAAATTTCAAAATTCCTTAACCATTTTCTTATAGATCCACCTTCTTTGAATAGGCATTCTCCCCTTCTTTCAAGCCAATCAGAACATGACATATGTATTTTATTCCCTTATATTGACCAACCACTTCTATTAGCTAGCCTATGCCTTCTTAATGGGTGATCTCTTTGCCAGTCCATAATGGCATGTGGAAACTCTAGCATAGTCCTATGGTTTCTTCTAAAATAATCCAGCTCCCTACATAGGGATCAATGCAAAGACAATTAATGGACAAATCTACAATTATACTTTAAGGCATTCTAGATGTTGGTCTATTTTGTCCTTATGAATTGAATATGACTAGTCAAAGGTGTTTGACCAACCCATCAGTCATTCCAATCCATTAAGACATGTCAAGACTAAATAAAGTGTAGAATGGCATACAATGAATTCAATAAGGATCAGGCAAGGTTCAAGACAAGATTTGGGTTAGAGGTGGGATCACACATGATGAAATAATGCCTAGCATAGTCATTTTTCCTTCATTGGTAATGACCTATTCTTGCACACTTATTGCACCCTTTAAATCCATTATCCTAATAACTAAAGATTGCAATTATATCATGCTAGATAATTTACTTAAACCAGTGTAATTAGCTTACTAAGTATTCACAAGGTCATGAGTGATATTATTATATCACCTTAATGCATATGTAATTTCATTATCAACCTAAGGTAATAATTTAAGCATTACTAAACTAACATTTACCATTTTCATAATAATCTTACCTTCATAGTCAACACCACTAAGGGAGTATAACCATTAGTTTAACATAGTCACATTGTTTTCTCATGAGTGTCCTTACATAAGGAATGCTCCAATATGTGTGAAATCTTACTCATTAGTTATAATCTACTATTTATAAACCAAAACATGGGCAAAGATGCTAATATCTATATAACTTTGAGATTATACATCAACACACACACACACACACAAATGCACATGTATGTATGTATGTATTTTTTTTTTTTTTTTAATATTTTTTTTGTAGATTAATACACAATGTACAATGAGAAGAAATATTTTATAGAAATATTAAGTCTAGTAGTAAGAAATTCCTTCACCATTTTTTAGGCTTATAAAAAATATTTTATATTTTATAGGTTAACAAAAAATAGTATAAAAATTTGTTAGGAGTATCCTTATTCATCCTATGAATCTCCATTTTATGCAAAAAATAAAATAGTCACATGATGTATGTGATTATTTCTTGATGGCCTAAACTATTCAATGCGTTCTGCATAAAAATAAGTTTTTCCTATCATTTATTTTTTCCATTTCCCCTACAAAACTCAAAAAACACAAATAAGGATGGATTTTTGAATGGGATTTGGGTTTTTTTGGACACACGAGGAAAAGATTCAAAATTCACAAAATAAGTTTGACTATTCATTAAAATACCCTCAATTATTTGATTTTTCCACCTTCTCTCACCTTATTTTACAATGAAAGACAATAATAATATTATTAAAATAACCTCTGAACCAAACTAGACAAGTTTGGTTTGCTTAAGGTTTCAATTGAGCTAAACATAGTCCAGATTCAACCAAACATGATAACTATCGAATAAAATCACTTAATTTTTGTTAGAATCCATAACCTTGAAGATAGTGATAAAAATAACAAATGTATAAGCAACAAATAATTTGATGAAATAAATGTCAATCTTCCATTCATATTAAACATTGATAGTACATTGATTCTAAGGTCTTATTGGATCATGATTTATAATAATAAACACAAATCTCAGGCCAAGATTATAACACATATTAATTTATGATATTCAATAATTTCACTAACTTAACATTCATTACCCTATTGAAGAAGTTCAAGGTGTAATTTAATGGCCTCATAGCCTTTATTAGGTATCTTAATAAATACTCATTTACATGTTTTATTTTTTATCCATGCCTAGATGATACTATCCACATCAATCTCTTGTTTAATTTCATTTGATTTCATACATATTTTATTTGGAATTAAATAATCCAGGTACTTTGCTACACCTTCTATTCTCCTTGCAGGTTTCCAATATTGAATCATCACCTTTTTATCACATTATCACCTTCATATCCCCATCTTCCATTCCCATCCATATGTTTTCATTTTTATTTGTTAGTTAGACTAAAATCATTTGTCTTACATAAACATCCATCAATGGATTGAATACTTCTTAAAGTTTTTCACAAATAGTCCCAGCATAAATATAATTATTTCTTGGGATATTTTGATCAATTTAGTCTTCCCTATGAAAATTTTCAGCTCAAGTTAACATTTTATAGTATACATATTTTTATTGGATTTTTGTGGGAAAAATCAAGCATTTGACATCATTTTATAATTTACAAATGATTTACCTAAAGCACATTAAACATTTTCCAAATATGTTATCTTTGGAATCAAGTATTATCTACCTTTGCTTGATACACTTTTCCCTAATGTTCAATATATGTTTTTAGTCCCTTTTTCAAATCTTCCATCTCTTCGGGTTATCTAAAAGGTGTTAGAGTAGGTTATCCTTCTAAAAATTCTAGCTTACCATTATCTTTTGTATGTTATATTTGGATTGGATGAGACCATTGTAGATCCTTTATTTTTTATTTATATTCCATCACTGGTATGCCATCCATGACATGGAACTTGAAATACAATAAATCCCCATATTCATCAATGGTCAGTTATTTGAGCTTCCTAAGACATAAAGCCAATGATGTGATTGTGTAAGTTTCTCCATGTTCTACAAATGAAAAGCCAAAGTGGCCAAACCCCCCAGTATTGTGTCCATGTATGAGCATACCAAACAAATTAATTTGGAGGTTCATAACACTACTTATTGACTTAGATTTTTTACTCTTCCTTGGTATGGAAGTTTTCATTTTGTCCATTTTATCATGCACAATACTTAATAATACTTGAGGTTATTTGTTTAATTACATTTGTGTGAATAATAATGTACACAAAAACTATGAATGTATTCATTAAGCCATGTTTATTCATATTCAAGTTTTGAAATGCTTGTGTGTATGTGGTGTCTCTACATTTTTTTTTATAGATTTGTACACTCATCTCACTTGGTGAATAATTATTTTTTGAAATTTAAACCCATTTAAAATTTTCAATCATTATCTTAATGAATTTTGGGAAGGCTCAAAAAATTGATCTCCTCATTACAATTATTTCACATTAAATGTTGGGTCCTGAATGTAGGAAGTAGTCTTTGAGTAAATTTGATTCCATCATGTCCTAAAAACATGTAAAATGTGGATAAATATCTGACTTTATCATGATCATTCTTTATATGCAATTAATTATTATGGTGCTATTCAATTTATATTTCTCTTTCCCTATGCTACCATTTATTTCACCCATATCACCATTTATCTAGTCACATTTATGACTATAGAAAGTGCTCCTTGGTTACCCATAAGATTTATACCATGCATTCTAATAGACATCCATCCCATCAAATTTAATTTTATGTACCTCCATATATTTTTCACCTACATTAAATATGGCATTTTTTAATGTATCTAACATAAATTTATTTATGACCTCTTTATTCATGGCTCTAATATTGTGCCATAAAACTTTGATTGAAGTAATAGGCAATTTTTTGAGATAGTCTAATTTTAAACAATAGTATTCCACATTTTTCACTTCATCTAAAAATATTAACCATTTTATATCTTCATCAACCTTTTTATATGATGAAGTGGGTAGAGTGTCATTTAATTTTTGACTTTTTTGATAATTTTAGGGTCTTTTGATAACTTTTTTGGAATGATTTTAGTTAGTATAATTAAAATAAAATAAATATACCAACTAGGGTTTTCACTCTTATAATGAATCCCACATGTTGACCTCAACCTCTTATGGGACTTCTTTGAATCTGACATCCATGGGATAACCATCTATGTTGGCCAATTTTGAAGTAGACCATTGTATGAGAGATCCTTTAGATATGGTGCATCCTTTGCAAGAAGGGTTTAATACTCTATCTATATGAACACCAAAGGTATTGACATCAAATACTTTAAATTTTACCATGTATCCTTCAATTATATTTTTAATTGTTACCTCTACAACATATTTTCTCATAGATGAGAAAAAATGGATCAATTTGACACCAACACATCTGAAATTCAAATTGTATTCACCACCATGTAAAAGGGATGGACCATCCAATTTATCACTCCATTTAACCATTATGGAACTTCATGTTTCATGAAAAACTAAAATTTTAACTAGCCAAGTTGTTAATTTCTTAAGTTTTAGTAATTTTGCACATTCAAAATAATAATTTACCACATTATACCATCCCACCAAAATTCATGTGTCTCAATATCTCTTCATAAATTTTACGATCTTATAGAATGTGAGTTATAAACCCTAAAGATATGTCATTATATCTGCAATAACATTTGTGTTTAAGAACCACATTATCTACAATAAAATTTGTTCTATGATTAGGCCCTGTATTGATCCAGGTGATTTTAGTGTCATCACTGAAATCTCACTCTAATTTAATGATATAACTATATATTTGATCAATAATAATTCATGTAATTGATTAATATATGTGCTTTGATAATTCCCTCTCTTCTTAGGAAATGTAGTATCCTTTATTCTTGACATCTACCAACATTTCAAATTTATCGACTAAAAAGGGAAATTGTAATTTTCCATCCAATATGAGTTTAACATTGACAACAACAAATCCTCTTCTTACATCTCTACAATGTAGTCTCCTCCTACTTGGATACACTCTATCCTCCATAACTTTGTTTCCTTTAGAAAACAAATTCACTTGATCATCTTCTTCAAATAAAGAGACATAGATGTTATAATACATAAAATAAATCACATGAGATAAATATATATATATATATATATATATATATATAATAATAATAATATAAATTTAATCTCGTGATTGATTCCACTTATTATCCATAATATATAAAATTTTATATTATAGTCAATAAAATTGCTTGACTTTTCTTAATATTATTCTAAAAGATATAAAGTTTGGCGTGCAAAATTGTTGAAAATTTATTTAGGGTTTTATTATATAATTTTACACATGTTTATTCATAATTGGATATAAATTTAATTTCTAATATAGTTGTGTTGAAATTAATTAAAATAATTCAAACCTTTAAAAATAACCTACCAACATTCCCCACCAATTAAAATTTACCACTAGAGAAATGGGACCAAAGCCAAATTTGGAAATTTATAATAATTTATTAATATATGAAATATTTATAAAATATAGTAATATTAATTATTATATTATGGTAATATATATTATTTTGTCACAAATATAAGTCTTCATTTTCACCAACTTTTTCACTAATGATTAAACCAAGTTAATGCAATTAATTTTGCTTATAAACACTTTGTGAAAAAAGTTGTTTTTAGAACTCAAAACTTAGGTTCCTACTAGGTAAAAACCAAAGCCCTCATTTTTTCCCAATTTTTTTTCCACTAATTATACCAAGTCAAAATAATGAGTTTGGACTATAAAATTTTATCCTAAAATTTTCATGTTGAGCCTCCAATTTGAAAAAAATATATGAGTGTCTAAGTCCTTTTATCCATTTACCAAATCCATCCCTGACTAGGGTCATTTTTATTATTGTCTAATTATGGGGTACTTAGTGTAAAATATCAATTAGATAAAATAAATTTTATTTGAATTCATTGGTTATTGACTTACTGACTTACTCATTTCACCTATCATATAAATTAATCATTATAAGAACTCGTTAGTTCTTGATAGCATGTAATTTATTAATCAAACACTTATTTTAATTTTAGAAATTAAGTAGTGCCTAACTGACACCATTTTTGTAAATCATCCAATGAGATATTGTTATGAATCAAGTCATTTCCCAATAGACAGTATTTTTTGATTTTACCAATATAAACTAATAAAGTGTTTAATTAAATTTTAAACATTCCATTGAGCCTTGCATAACCTGATGGAATCCAAATCACTCAAAAATTTTGCTAAATTTAGGGAAACACATGCCAATATATTGTAGATGAATTTTAAAGGTTTCCATTTTAAAAAAAAAAATCATGAATCTTTCTCTTCACATTAAAATCTTTCATGTCTCTATCCTTTCTCAAAGTCATCCTTTATGCTACTATCAACCCTTAATGTTGTTTGTAACATTTAATTATACCTTAAAATATCCATGATTCAAGAAAATATAAACTTGTATACTTCATACTTTTCCATTTCCTCTATTTATTTTTATTTGAGGCTATCTATAAATGCAATAAAAATGTCAATTCCTTCACTAGGGAAATTGATAATTTACTACAAACTTATCTTTTAATTTCCTTGAAAAACATTGTAATTATCATTATCCAATCCCTAATTATCTTTATGAATATTATTGATTGGTCATCATACCCATGAAAACATAGATTCACCCTAACTTTGTATACAAAATCCACCTTGAACTTATTGCAATAATATCCTAACAAATGACTAAAACTAGACAAAATGAAATATAAATATCAAGGGTATGATAAATTATCTTTAGTGTAAAATAGTTTTCTATAAATTTGTTATTCTATAAAATAGTGAACTCAATTGATAATGAAATAATTGAAAATCTAGATTGTCAATCCATGAATGGTGTCTTAAAACTTTCACAAAGATAAGAGTACATTTAAATGACCAAATAAATTATGGAAGTTCATTTTGAATAAAATAAGGATGCATACAAAGTGTTCTTATCCCAATCATGGTTGAAATACAAGAAGAAATACCATCCAAGATGCCAAATAATATGCAGAGATCAAACTTTAACAATGAGTTTTTAGGTATAATAACACTATTGAATAGAGTGTGGGGCATGTAAAGACCAACACATTCCAAATTTATATGTGTCTATTCATAACTATCATTGTGATGGAACATAATGTATAGATTGGACATAGATCAACTATAATATTCATGAATAATTGATCAAATTAGAGTCCACCTAGTGCTTCTATTTGACTTCTTATTTATTCTACTACATTACAACCATGAAAAAATAG
Source organism: Torreya grandis (assembly GCA_037957365.1). NCBI lineage: Eukaryota > Viridiplantae > Streptophyta > Pinopsida > Cupressales > Taxaceae > Torreya > Torreya grandis. The sequence continues at coordinate 1,975,580 of JARHVA010002650.1, forward strand.
CTTAAAGTCACACTTGATGGACTATACGCCAACACAACTACTATTTATTAATATTACCCTTAGTATATCCTATAAGAAAGGAACAAGCATTTTAGGAGAGTGAACAATGCCTTCACTATGATAAGAGTAAGAAAATTGGATTGAATTATTTCAATGAGGATCTCCATCAAAGCTACATATATGTTCTCTAAATATGGTAGTTATTTTATTCAATTTCCAAGGTTCACATTTATCATAATTAGTGGTTTTTTTGGCTTTACATATAAATTGACTTGATTTAGCAATTAAAAAATGTTTATAGTTGAAGTGTGCCAACAAGTTGCACAAGTCCACATGAAGCTGAAATAAATTAAAGTAGTTGTAATCCATTTTCCAATTGGTTTGAGTTATTATATATGTAATAACTAATCTAATGTTTAGAGTATCAAAAAAAAAATTGTTAGCATTAAAATGTATTTATATGAGTCTAAAAGGCCTAATTTTGATATCAAAGGTTATGTGGAGACCAAATCATGAATGGTAATAAGCTACAATCATATTTTGAATATGAAAGATTATTGGGAAAATTGTGACTGATTTTTAAGTGAGGAAACAAGATTGGATGTGAATGAATTTAGGCCAGCTAAAGTCCTAAAAACTAAAATGGGTCACTAAGGGAATTTTATATGATGGTAGTGATTTGATTGACCCTAATTATGAAAATAAAATCCAAGTTCTCCCTCTATAAAAAATAAATTAGGCTATAAAATATGTATTTGACTTAGAAGAGTGGACCAAATTTGTCTTGAAAATATCCCAAGTTGAGTTTTGGAATTAGGTAGTTAGGCACATTGTAGGAGGAAGTTCATCAAAAAGAGAAGGATATTCCATGAAGTTTCATGAAAGGGTGAATTTCTCTTGACCAAATCTTAAATCTACTATGTATACCAGATATAGTTTGAGACCAAATGATGGAGGTGATAGATAATATCCTAATAAAAAGAAAATGCCCAATAAGATATATGGTGATGATGTAGCACCCAAGAATAAATTTGAAATTAAAAGGCCTCCACCTTATATAATGTAGGTAAATATTGATATTACCTCTATAAGTGTTGAGTATTCACCTTTAATAAATAATACTACACAACATTTTCTTACATCTATCATAAATATAACTTAGATTCTTATCACACCTACCACTTATCCACCCATCATTATATCCCTTCCTCTTGTATCACCTTCTCAAGTGCACATGTTTGATCCATATATCATTCCATCTCCTAAACATGTTTAATCTCCAACTCCTCCTCCTCTTCCTCATTCTCCTTCTCTACCCGATCCTTCTCCACCTTATATCCCCCTTTCCCCTCCAAATTAGACCATTTTCAAGGTCTTTATAATATTCTTAGTTTCTACTCAATAATCAACACCTCATATTTCTCCCACTAGTACCACTGATTCACATATGGTTATTTATTCAATTCATACACACTCTCATTTGTTCCAATAATTTATAGTAAAGAAAATTAAGGTTTCTCAATTTTGATCTTTTATGTTGTTGAATTTTTTTTTTGTAAACAACCCCTCCACTAAAAAATACCAAAACCAATTTGAGCGTATGATAGATTCTTCTAAAAGTGATAACAATCTTGAAATTTAAAAACCAATTATAGATAATAATGATAAAGACATGACTATATCATATTAATAACTTGATTGGACCTAGGAACATTAACTCATGAAGGAGATATCCAATATTTTAAAGTGTCTACTATTAATTTGATTTGAAATACTGAGGAGGAGAAACAAATTAAAGAACAACTTAAAGATTACATTTTTACTCTATCTACCTATTTCAAGTCTATCATTGATGAAATAAAAGAACCTATTGATGTAACTATCTTCACATTAATCAAACCATCACCATCTAGTACTGATAGTGTTGATGAAGATACCATTGATAGAATCAATAAATATCAAAGATATAAAAGAGTGACATAAAATCAGGTTAAACAAGTAACTCTAGATGGTCTAAATTTTATTGAAGAAACTATGAAATTTTATGTTTTGATGGAAGAAAATAAGAAATAGATCAATGGTTAAATTGATCCAGTATAAATAGAATAAAATTTATGGAATAAAATAATTAGAGATTTCCAAAAAATGGATATAATTAGAGAGAAGCTACTAATTTTTTAAGGAACTTTCTCTAAATTTGAATAAACTTATTCTCATGTTTGGGTGAAAAGTGTATAATGGAAATTTAATTCATTGCAATAAGTTCTTGAGGATTATCAGAGTCTCATCAAGATTTTTGATGACATGAAAGTCAAGATAAGTGCAAAAAGAATGTCTATTCATGTTGAATCGATAAAATAAGGAGAATTGAACTAATAATCATTGATATGAAAGATGATTTTCAAAAAATGATCAAAGATTAACTATTAAACAAAGATGATTTCAACTTGGAATCTATGAATAAACTCTATTATATATATTTTTACACTTTTAGAGTGTAATAAAAATTTGTTTGTTTATATCAACCAAAGAAATAAAATAAAGGAGCCAATGATAACATGGTAGGTACATCTTTTAAACAAAATTTTACCCAAGCATAGGGGAATTTATTAGGTTTTACAAGCATTTAGAGTGTACAAATTATTTCTTTCTCAAACAAATAATCCATAACAGTAGTAGATATCAACTACAAATTATCTTGCATCTCCGAATGAAAAGAATTTTCTCCCTCCTTCATAACTTTCTCTAGGCTCCTATTATATTTTATTATTGTCCATGCAATAATTGTTATTTAGATAAAATTTAAACTCTATTTTTGGTCAAAACAATGACTTTGTATATGGTTGTAATTCATTATTATTTTTACTTCTATAATGAAAGGAAGTTGAATATTAAAATTGTTTTTCATTATTAATGTATAATGCTTATAATATATATCTTAGTAGTAATTAAGAATTTGTATAATATGTTTTATCCATATATTAACCTAAAAATAATACTTTACTCTTTTTTATACTATTACCTTATATTTCCCTTGACATTAATATTAAGATGTAATTTGTATTAATATAAAATGATACACTAGGGAATCATGGATATAAATTTAGTTTGAAAATGGATATAAATATTTATCAAATAAATATCTTGAAACCACTTATTCTTTTGTGTTTGGTATAATGACACATTGTTTTGTATTTTTTATAGTAGTAGCATATATAAATCATAATTTGGCTGAATTTTGTTAAAAATTATAATTGAATGGATCTACTCTTGGGTATTCAAAAAATTAATTGATGATACTTTTATTTGACATTTTTATGGAGTAGGTATCAATGGATTTCAGTTTAAAGGAATTTATTTATGCAAATTATAAATCGTACTAATAAATTTTGATTGTGTTCAAGTTGAATGGAATTTTAATTTATATAGATCATAACAAATATGTTGATGAAAATAAGATCGATATAGTAGGGGATATTGGACTCAAAATAAAATACTACTTCCTTCAACCAAATTTAAAGTATTTATTTCATAAAAATTGGTATAAGGACATCAATGCATTTGAAAATTTTAGACAAATTAATGATATCGTTGCTTCAAAAAACATTGGCACAAAAAAATTTTGAATATGTGTGTGTGTACCTAATAAGGTTGTTAATTAGTTCATCAAGATTATTATAAAGGTTTTAGAAAACTTGTAATATTTTACAAACCACTTAAGTTCATTTAGAAACGTAGAAGGGGCCTATATAGTCAATTCAATCTAGTGATAATTGATGACCTTTATAAGAAAACTATTTGTAAAGATAAGCGTAATTATATCATCATAAAGGCATTCAATAGTTATTTCTATGAAGAGAATTATTTGATTTATGAATTATGGCCAATGTTGCTATGCATAGAATATGTCGTAGATGTAAGGTAAATAGTAAATACATTTAATTGATAAATATAATGTTTAAATTAACACATGGCATTATTATTTTATTGTAATAATAATTATTAGTCACAAATTAGTTCTACATATATGTATCAATTTTAATCCACCATGTGAGAATACTTAACTTTTGATTGTTAATTCATGTTGTGAATAATTATTAATTTTATATTGATTTTATTTATACTTGACAACTTTTTTAAGCCATATATATATATATATATATATATTCTCTTATTATCGTGTTCCATTTAATTTCCCAAAAACATGACACTGATCCATTTAACATTAGTTATATATATATATATATATATATATATATATATATATATATATATATATATATATATATATATATATATATATATATATATATATATATATATATATATATATATATATATATATATATATATATATATATATATATATATATATATATATATATATTGAATCCATTTCTCTTAACATTGAGTTTGTTTTAACCTTTTAAGGTTTTATTATGTAAATCCTAAGCTAGATTAAATGGTTGGGTCTATTTTTAATCTAGAATAAAACTGATATTTATTGATTTTATGTAACTTTTTAAAAATAGTAAATACAAGGATAAAGTGGACTTATCTAGGTATATACAAAGTTTATTGAAGCTCTTAATACTAGAAATGACTAAATAGATAGAGATAAATATTTCATCTACTGACTTTTTTTGAGATCTAGCTCCGGATAGTAGCACCATGTGGTGATAGTGTCCAAACATGGCACTAATGTCCCTCTTGTAGTGACTATATACAAATTTTAGAGAAGCTATAGGAGTTCTTAAGGGTTTTATAGGTGATTGACTATCATGAGGGGGCTCGTCTGTGTCACTATTTTGGTTGATTCTTCTCAAAAACCCTAATGAATACCTTCACACATGAAATAATCAAATAATCAAATGTAAAAGGAATAGGAAAACTGGGTTGTGTGATGTTACAATCACATAAATCAAAACCCATATTGTATTGACCATTGCCTATATTAACCCTAATGTTATGGGTCTCAGATCTCATGTAGTTATCCCTTTGGGAATGTACACTATCAACTTTCATGATATGAAAGGTTGAATTTCACCTAGGCCCTTCTTTGATTAAGTATGCAAATGTCTAGGTATGAATGTTGAGTAGTATGCAAAGTATTTGATCTATAATATTGATTGATTTTATGTAATAAGTGCCAAAATATAATTGTTAGATATAAAATTCCTTATGAGGATATTTATATAGGAGGATATTTGTTTGGAATATAATGCCTTGCTCGCTAGCTAACAAGCTATGAAAAAGATATAAAAAACATAAGAGAAGGATCATGGGGGTGTCAGGACTTAAACATGGGTGAAAGGTCCTATCAAAAACTAAAGGAAAAAGTGGATAGTAACACCATGTGGTTCTACTATATTGAAAATGGTGCTAATGTCCAAAGGCTTATAATAGAGCAAAAATTAAGGATGATAGGTAAGAATCCTCTAGGACTAGGAAAAGGTGAACAATGACAACTTGGGGTGTCAAAAATAGGGATAATCAAGCATAATAAAGATCAAAAGACTCAATATGACCATGTAAACAAGGACTATAACCATCACTAAGACCCTTTGTGTGAAATTAAAAAAATACATAGTACTTGTGTTTTCTTAACCAAATTAAGGTGTCTATATTTGCCCCCCTTTTATTTTAGTAATGCAATGAAATGGAAGAACTAGATTAAAATAAAATATAAATGCATACCTATACTTACCCATGTGAATATAATATTTATTTGGCCTACTACTTGGCCAGATAAGTGGATGAAAATTGTAGTGTTATATGCAAAAGGAAGCATATATTGTAAATGCCCCTTATACTAAAATGGAGTGTGTAAGTTAAATGTTTGGAGAAACAAAACTCACTTGCCTCCACTCTAAATTTGAGTAATGTAAATTGAAGGTGTGTGTAAATGAGGCTCACTTGGATCCACTCTTAATTTGAGTAATGTAAACTCAAAGTTTGGATAAACAAGGCTCACTTGCCTCCACTCTAAATTTGAGTAATGTAAATTGAGTTTGGTGTATTGTTATGGATCAATCACTGCAGATGACCTTGTGACCCAAAATGGTGAAAACTTGGTGATAATACTAGTGATGATATTGGTGTAATTTGGTAAATATGAAAATGGGAACCAAGAACATTAGATATGCATCGTGTCCCGTAATCTTGATATTTGAGTGATATAGTTGTGTATTTGAATATATAAATGAATGGGTATACCTATGTCAAAGTCGTATATCTGAATGGAGTGTATATATGAATACCTTCGTAGACCTATGTGTCTATATATCTGAAAATATATAACTATGGATGCCTATGTAAATGTGTGTAGACCTATGCGTCTATAAATATTAAAATCTATAACTTTGGATGCCTATGTAAACTTGTGTAGACTTGTGCATTTGCATATCTAAAAATATGTAACTCTAGATGCTTTTGTAAACTTGTGTAGACATATACATACATACATACATACACACACAATCTTACAATTCTACACAGGGTTTTACATAAACATTTAGAGTTACAAAATTTCATATATATATATATATATATATGAAATTTTGTAACTCTAAATGTTTATGTAAAACCCTGTGTAGACTTGTAAGATTGTATCTCTGAAATATGTGAAATCAAATGCCTGTGTAACAACCTATGTAGACATGTATGTTTGTCTCTATAAATAATTTGTGCAACTAAATTCCTATATAACCTATATGTATGTATAATATAAATAAGTTATGCAACTGAATGCCTGTGTAAACCTATGTAGACATGTATGTTTATTTCTAAAAATTTGAATGTAAATCTATGTGTGTGTGAGTAATCTATGCATATCCCCCCCACCTTTTAGTGAGAGAGTTGAGACTATAAGGAGGATATTTGACTAAATTTAGTAAGGAATAATTATCCTAGTGTTTACTTAGAAATTTTGATGTTGTAGTGGGTTTGAATAATTTATTGATTATGTCAGAGTTTATAAATTTAGTATCTAGTTGTATAAGTACTTGGCTCATTATTTGGTTAATAGAATATAAATTTTGTTGTCATTTTATAGGTTTGATAAATATGAGAGGATTGGTTTTACTAGTATGGGATAGAGTATATCAGTGTTAAGTCCCCTATGTAATAAATGGTTTACAAATCAAAGCTACAATTTTTGAGATATGGTAATAACAAGATAGTTGTATTACTTAGTAAAATTAGCACATAGGGGTAACCTCAATAGGGTGGAATTGAGTAAGTGATGACTTAAATAAGTCATTTTGAATAATTAACAATTCATTTTCATCATTTGAGTTGAAAGAAGTTTGATTATGAGAGATAAACATGCATAGGAGATGAGATGCTAGGTTTTGTTGAAGTCAACATACCCCCATTTTTTGAAAAATGGGACCCTTGAGATAATTTGAACTTTAACAATAAAAAATGGCATGGTTTGAACATTTTTATAATTTGAATATCATCAACTTTGATAAATTTAGCTTATTGATTTATGGTTTTGCTTTAAGGTTACCTAATATTTCTAATAGTTTCCCTTCATGTAATAAGTTACAGGTTTTATGGAGCTCTTGCTAGTATATCATGCTTAAATCCCCACTATTTATCTTCATTAGTATTTTACTAGATTTTGATCTAAATAATCTCATTGTTGGATTCACGTAATAAAACCCTCTTTTTAGCAAACCCTAACTTGAACCCCTCATTCAAATTCAAACATTGGAAGGAACACTTTTGGTAGGAATGTTTCTAATTTATTTTGGATTTAAGCCCTAATTTTCATGTTAAGGCTTGGTCATATTTCTTAACATGACCAAAATTTAGCCTAAAAATTATGCCTAGTCCCCTTTATTTTCCCCCTTTTTCTTGTTCCTTATATTTCAAACATAATTTAACTTTTGTATTGGCAGGGTCATTTTAATTTTTCTAGCATGGCCCCCTTTGTTACCTATTTAGCCTAAAGTCTCAATTCTAAGGCCCCATTAATGTTCATCAACACAAATGAGATCTTAGCCTTAATGTTTTAGCCTAAGTTAATTTCTAATCAAGTCCTAACTTAAATACCTTGCTTCTTTGTAGATCTAATGGTCCTCATTTCATCATGACTCTTGATTTGATAGAGTGAAGAAAGCTTGACAAACCTAAGCATTTAGTCTTTTGGACCAATCATGTGCAAACATATGGATCATGATCAATGAATTGCACCTCATCAAGACTGAGGATCTAATGGATCAAATGCAGTGATGAAAAGTTAAAATCCTAAAAAGCCCTATGAGGTCACTAAATAGTGCTCTCTCATTCAAAGCTTGATAACAAAGGGTCTCATAAATTAAATTAAACCAATGACATGCAACTTCTTGGATCATGATTGATGTCTCTTGCTTCATCATGGATTTTAATTGGATGAATTGAATTGAATCTGAGATCTATGGAATATAGGAACTTCATGAGCTTAAATCTGATGTTCACACAAACATCATTTGACATATGCGAGGTCATCATTAACATCTATGAGATAATAAAATTCAAGATCATCTAACATTTTATCTAGGAAAATGGATGTATTTTATATCATTCAAAGGGGACACTTTATATCATGTTTCAAAACTTACCATAAAATACTTTAACCTAAATTTACGGTATGTTTTTTTAACATGAAATAAACTTAGCTTAAAATATTTTAGCCTAAGTTACTTTCTATAGTCATGTACTAATTATAGTTCATACATATTTCAAGATCAATTGCTCACACTTCATTAGGACTGAATGATCTAATGATACAAAATCATCGATGACTATTTAGCAGAGTTACAAGAGCCCATGGGCTTTACACATGGCAAACATGCATTCAATATGTGACTGACATAGAATATGAAGATTAGAAAGCCTATAAGGGTGAAAAGTGGCACAACCATGGGGCTTGATAAAAATATGTCCAATAATAGGTGAGGTCCCAGATCATAATCAATGGCCCACATTAATCCATGGGAAATGATCCAATGTTGAAAAACAAAGGACAAATTTTAAATAACAATGACTAGTGCTTTGAAGGAGTTTATGAAAAATGCCATGAAAGTTTTAGATAGACACCAAATAAGTGCCACACAAGCATACAGTGAAAAAAATGAATATCTTGTGTGTTTGAAAGTGCAAATGTATAGAGGCAAGAGTCAAGGTCAATTTGTGGTAGATAATAGTAGGATCCTATACATGATCATCAATGCAGGAGAAATGATAACTTAGGCCAAAAGTATTAAGGAAACCATGGCTAGAAATTATAGGGAGTTGAATGATATAGATAAAAAGGAATAAGAGTGTCTCTTAAGGCCAAATATGGATTTTGGAATCATTAATGAGGAACATCAAAAGGCTATGAACATCCTTCAACAACAACAAGCATGTTCCCAGGTGCAGGGCCCACTGGCTAGTTAGTTAATATTACATTTTTGTGAAGCATTGTAACATTTTAAGAATGGAATATTATTTTATAAAGTCATATTATATTTTTTTAAAATATTTTCCTCTAGGTGATTCTATTTTGGAAAAGGAAGTGTATTCTATAACTTTTTAAAAAATGGATAGTTGTCCTTAACTCTTGTACATTTGTATCTTGCAACTGATTGATATACTACCTTGTGATTTTATATAAGGAAGTACTACCATTTTATAAAGGGGGGAGTTCTTAGAGCCAAAATTACTTTGTAAACTTGGACCAAGCAATACAAGTAAGGAATTCTACAAAGATTATCTAGTATTTGTTTGTGTGTTTGCTATCATGGCTTCTCTCCCATTTGCTTATTCTAATTTATAGATTTGAATGGTTCTTATGGATTCTTGGTGTGCACCTTTAATTTCAAAGTTGTTAACTTGTGCCAATTATAAGTTGATTGAAAGTATTTAGTTTTATTATATTTCCTTTACCCTTCTTGCATTTGGGCCAATGTTGTTTTCTTGCAAGGGTAGAATCTTTAAAGTGAACCTGATTCTTATTTATCTTATTTCCACCTTCCTTAGAAGTTTTCCTAATATATGGTAAGATTTGGGCTCAAGATATTTTGTATCATACATTGGTTTTAAGTTCCTTCCTGGAGAGACTTGAAATTTGTCATGATGTATGGAATGAAGATCAACAACATTTATTTCTACCCTATATTTCCTTTTTCTTTTTTTTGAAACTTGGTCACCTTAGTTTAGCTTGTCATTGTAAATTTCCATCCTATGTTAATTCTTAGTTTAGTTATTGATCATAACTCACTATTATTTGCATAGTTTCTACATAAACATGTTTATCTATGGTGGCCCCCAACCACTAACTACTATAAATATTATAACAGGATTACCACAACCTGCAAGTCATGCATTGGATTCTTAGGAATTCAAAAATGAGAAGTGTTCACTAAACACTTTGGGCACCTATGGTACACATTTAGGCATCAACAAGAGGAACTTCACTTTACCTATAACTCATGCATTATATTCTTAGGAATTTAGAAATGAGAAGTGTTCGCTAAACACTTTAGGCACTTATGGTACACATTTAGGGATCAATAGGTTGTTACACTATGAGGAGGTCGAGGCCCTTATTTAGGTAGGAGAGGAGGTACACCTAGTAAAAGATCCTAATTTTTTTGTGTTTTATCATTTTTATTATTTATTTTATGTTATTTTCTAGAGAAATCCCATTTTTTCTAATTTTGTAAAATATGGTGATATTGTCCAACTCTAGGTGCTAGTGTCTAGTTTCTAGTGCTACTGTCCAGAGTGTGGCACTATTATCTAGTGTCATTGTCCTCTAGGTAGTGCTAGTATCTACTAGGCCCTAGATATAGTGTTTATCTTTGCTTACAAGTTTCTAAATTTCCATTTTTGTTTTATGTAATTTGTTTTTGTTTTCATTGATGTTAGATTTGGTTGACATTTTTGTAGGTTGGTGCCCATATGAGGGAGTTTCATATTGGTCAAATGATGGAGACTATCTGGGAATTGGCTTTGTTTGAGGTAGAGATAGATGTGCTTGATATGTCAAGGTTGCAACATGTGGTTTTACTAGAGCCTATGCTCTAGGATAAGCATATGATCATTATACTATGTGAGAGGTAGAATGTAGATACATGTACATTATGGTTATTGATAAGCAAGACGACCATGACATTAGAGGATGTATATTGGATATTATAGTTTCCAATTTCTAGGTAGTGGGATATATTACAGGAGGTTACTAGTGTACGATCCACACAATGAGCATCTAGGTACTTTTATTATATAGTTATGAGTACTCACTGCATAGGTAGTTAGAGTGACAGACTATTGACCCTAATTATTATGGTCAATGTTTCAAAATTTTATAATTTTCTAGTGATGCTATTTTCATCATTTATTATTGTGGATAAGATCAGTGTCTCCATTTCATAAAGGATGCATGAGATAGTGTATGACATTGGCCATCATGGCATAGTATATTCTTGGGGTTAGACCATGTTAGCTCATCTATATAGGGACCTGTACCACTTTACATAGGATATGAGTGGTGGAGGTATCAATGCATTAACATCATTAAATTATTAGGCATATGAACACATAGATGTGAGTAGGCCAGTACCACATCCATGATATGGATGGTCTTATCCATAGGTATTTATAGATAAATTGACTAGAATAGGATATATTCTAAGGATGAGTACTATCTATTGTTGGTATTTACTAGATAACCTAAGGGTAGAGGACATTTTATGGAAACCTTACAAGGGTTATTCATTAAGGATTTGGATAATAATCAGCCAAAATAGTGACACATATGATCCCCTTGATGATATTAAATCACCTATAGGACCCTCATGAACTCCCACAAAATATTCAAATGTTGTAGACAACCATTATAGGAGGGATAATAGAAAAAGGTTTGGAAACTAACACCACATGGCACTACTATCTTAAGGGGGCCCTACTATCTAGAGCTAGATCTAAAAAAATAGTCAGCAGATGAAATATTCCTCTTTATCTACCCAATCATCACTAGTATTTAGATCTATAATAAACTCTATGTATACCTAGATAAGTACACTTTATCCTTGTATTTACTATTTTTAGAAATTTACATATAATTAATAAATATCAATTTTATACTAGATTTGCTATGTGTGGTTGAGGAATTCTTGGGCTTTTATAAGGTTAGGGAGTGGGCCTAGGCCATCGATTATTGAGCTAGATCCTATGCTAGTGACAAAGTCGGGTCCATAGATTGAGGTACTAGATGTGGATGATGTTGGAACAATCAAAGCCTACTTGATCTGGTGGAATGATCATAGGTGAGCATATTTGTTTTTGAGAGATGGGATGGTTGTAGAAGAGATACTAGATGTAGATTCCTTGAGGGTTGTTGATGGTAATTTATATAGTCAGTTTAGATGTTTTATGTAATGTTGATCATGTGTTTTTATATAATAAGATTCTTATTAATTATATGGAAACTTGAAGGTACAAGAGATGATGAGTATTTAGAGGTCACCATTGAGTTGACACTTTGTGAGTTTACATTGAATATTCCACACGATGTCATGGATGATTGATTTGTGGAGTGGGCCACCAATTTATCTAGATTACATGCTCATTTTTTGTTTTTGATTATGTAGTGATAACAAATGCAACATACATGTGAGAAATAATAGATAAAGATGAGTTACATGTGAAGTTACAAAGGTAGTCCATGCCCTCAATTGAAGCTTTATGTGGGGTGAGTAGTCATATAATAGATGACTTCATATAATTTTAGTAGGATATAGGGATAATCTAGCTATGTAATAAGAGAGAGAGTAGGCATATCCAAATATCGATGTCTCATGGAGATAATGGGGCCTCTAGTTCTAGTGTTGATGTGTCTAAGAGTGAGAGTGAGGGAGTTGGTCCCAAAAGTCATGTTTGCATCATTGAGTGATGCACTACATTTATATTGAAATAATGTTATGAGTTATGTGTGTGTGTGTGGTTTTATGTAATTTGGCATTGTTTATTAACATCTAGATCTCATGTTTATTAATTTGTTATCTGTTTAAGTTTGGTTAATTATTTGAAATGATTGATGTTTTCAATTTTGTTTTCATTAGAGTAGTGTTAATGGATTTGTATGTATTATGAATGTTTTAGGCATATGTGTAGGATATTTTAAGTTTTTATATTGCATTGGTATATGCTTTTTGTGTTTTTTGTTTATTTATTATAATATGTCTAAATCTATACCCTATCATGGTGAGATGACCAATCTAAACCCATATGGCATGGATAACCAATGACCATACTACTCATGCATGTTGGTGTGGATGTAGACTTTGAAATTGGAGGTGCCTATGATGCACTACTAGTGGAAAACTATGTAGACTTTGATGCAAAAATATTGATTGGTTGTCACTATGAAACTGCACTCTGAGTTATCTAATTTCTTGTAAATATTTTAATTGGTGTGTGAACTAAAGTTGGGATTTTATCTCTATAATCATTACCATAAATATTTATCAGTTGTCAAATTGAAATTATGGCCTTTAGTTGATATTTATTCCCAAATATTTTGATTAGTATACACATGAGAGGTACATTTTGAGCCATGTAATTGTTTCCAAAGATTTTGATTGGTTTTTGTACCAAAATTATGGATTTAGGTATGTAATTGTTCCCAATTATCTTAACTAGCATACACACTAGAGGTACATTCTGAACTCTACAAATTGGTTGACATCACTATTGAGGCTATGATGTCAGAGAGCATTGATAAATAGCTATCTTGAAATTCATAGGGATTTTATGATGAGTAACCAATGGTTCCTTAAAAGGAACACCCAAGGATAACTCTATTATAGAGGAGTGCGATCTAGGAGAGTATGGTGAATTAAGGCCTAATGCCCCCTATGTGAATTTTATGATGCATCTGCTAACATATTGATCAATATTATCTTTGAGAACATAATAATGATTATCTGAATGTCCATTAATCTAGTGAAAATGACAATAATTCTTATATGGTACCTAGTGTAAATGATGTGGTGGATGATGAGAAGTTAAAGGAATTTTAATCATCCCTTGATCTAGTAGTGTAATCAAAATATCATGAGGCCCAACCTTATCATAAAATTGTATAACCCTTCTACATATACCTTGTGTGCTACTCACTCTAGATTGTGTTGTATAGAGTGGTTATTTTCTCTTAGTATTTTTGTTGTTTGTTTGTGTTCCACTAGTTTCTAAATTGGAAGTGGAGTAGGATTTGCACTAAATTTGATGACTAAAGTTTTAAAGGCTCTATATCCAAATCTACCTCTAACTATGTAATAACTAATCCCAACTATGCCTCTAATGATATAACTTTGTTATATAGATGCCTAAATTATTTAGATGTTTGATATAACAATATGTCCTTAAGAGGAGAGATTAAACCTATAGCAAAGATGTAATGCACTTATAAATCCATTGGTTGATAAATTAATTGATGCAAACAAGATTTGAACCATAGAATGTACTCTGACGTAGGCTTTGTCTCACCTTGGTGTAGTGAAGCTAACCTCTCATGTGTGACTAGAGGTTCCTTTTTATATATATAATTATTGAGGAAGACTACCTCTATCTCCTCATATGTATGTAAAGATGCATTGGGGAGTGTATGGTGAAACCAATATAGAGCTTTGTCCTTTAATGAATTTGAAAACACTTGTAGGAGAATTAAACTATTTGTAACATGAGCCATGGATTTCTTGTAAATTTGAAGATGTAAATATGGTTCTCCTTGTCCATCAAAGATAGGTAATACCGACATCTAAAATTTATGTGGTAACCTTATAGTTATAATTTTGCATATAATAGTATTATTATGTTAACATTGGCATCAACCTAAGATTTGTATGCTTCACATTATCCAAGGTGAGAAGATGTACTTATTTTTTCAAAGTACCCACAACATGCATCAAATAAATAAACACTTGTGAAGGTATATTATCATTATCAATGGATTCATTTAATGCTTAAATTTTATTGTTTATTTTAGCCATTGGTAACTTAGATTGGAAATATTGTTTAAGAAGGGTCAATATTATCTCAATAACCTTTGGAGGTGTGATATATTAGACTTAGTTAGAGGTAAATATGTTATCAACCTTATTTGGGTTTTTTTGAGCATTAGGTTCTAATGTAGTAAGGGGTATTGAGGGGGATTCATCAGTATCTTTTATATTTTTAGTTTGAATATAAAATGTTTTATTATCTAGTGAATGGGAATTATAAAAATAATAATGTGTGTGTGTGTGTGTGTGTGTGTGTGTGTGTGTGTGTGTGTGTGTGTGTGTGTGTGTGTGTGTGTGTGTGTGTGTGTGTGTGTGTGTGTGTGTGTGTGTGTGTGTGTGTGTGTGTGTTTTAACATGAGATATAATGTTTGGTTAAACATGATAAATATGCAAATTAAGAGAAGAAGTAGAAGTTGTAGATTCTATGTCATCTTCACCATAATCATAATTATCACATGGCTCATCAAAATAAGAATTTAACTCATTTAAAGAGGTAAGCATACAAGAAGTGTCATTCACATCCTCATTAAGAGAAGGATAAGGATAATATTTTAAATTTTCACTATTATGTAATGTATCATCTTGTGTAAGTGTAATGCAAGGTATTTATTCACTAGTCATTTTTGAAATGCAAGCACGATTGTCATTTTATATTTGAGGATCAAGGGAAGGAATAAAACCTTTTTTTGCACATTATGACATAGAGGATAAGAGTTATAAACATGTGCATGATCTATTTGTGGCAAATAATTATTGCATTAATCTTGAAATGTAATGAAGGTGATAAGAGAATTCCATCTACCTTAGTTTGCGCATTGCTAAAAGATGTAACATTCTTTGTATTTGCATTTTGAAATGTAATTTAGAATGGTAAAGAAGATTCATTATTTTGATATACTTTATTTGAAGCATGTAAAATTAATTTTCATGTAGTGCACTTATATTGATTTAGTTTGAATAGTGAAGTAGCAAAAATAGTTGAAAATCTAGGATCACATTGTAATAAAACACTTTCAAAAAGAGTTTATTTTGCCATTTCATTTTTAATTTGATTTTTAGGAATAAGAGAAGAGTAAAATAAAGGAGAATATGATTTATCTAATGTATCCTCATGTTCATTTATATTATCATGTGCATAATAATCATCATATACATAATTGTAATAATAGTCATCATCATTATTATAAATGAAATCATTATCATGCTCTAATGTACAATATTGAAAATTAGTCCATTCATTTCTATAATCATGACAAAAATTCAAGATTGCATTAAGTGAATGAGGGGTAGAAGACTTTTCAGATTTCATTTTAAACTTGCCAAATAAGATAGTGTAAAGAATGAATAATAAATGAACAAGAGGTAGAATATAATCTAACACATATATGTGTGCAATGCATGAGTTTTTTGAACAAATATTATAAAATAAAATATGGTTATTTTTGGAACCATAGTTGTTAAAGTTTATGTGTATAGAGACCTAGTATGTGGATCTACGGTTTGAAATTAGGGTTGTGTTTCAAATATTTAAATTAAATTAAATAAATAAAACCCTAGGATTGAATTAATTAAATTATCTAGGTTAATCTAAAAAATCAAATTTTTGTAACCCTAATTTAATGTGCAAAATTTAGATAGTAAACCCTAAGGAAAATTAGGGTTTTTGAAGCTATGTTTAAAGTAATACAGGTTCACCAAATGTTTAACCTTTGAGATTTCTACTATGTAAATCCTAAGATAGATTAAATGATTGGGTCTATGGTTAATATGGAATAAAATTGAGATTTATTGATTATATGTAACTTTCCAAAAATAGTAAATATAAGGATAAAGTGGACCTATCTAGGTATACACAAAGTTTATTATGGATCATAATACTAGAGATGACTAAGTAGTTAGAGAGGAAGATTTTATCTACTAACTATTTTTAGAGATCTAGCTCTAGAAAATAGTGCACCTCTTAGGAAAATATCACCATGTGACACTAGTGTCCAAACCTAGTACTAGTGTCCCTCTTGTAGTGACTATCTACAACTTTCATAAAGTATATGAGAATTTCTAAGGGTCATATAGGTGATTTAATTTCATGAGGGGGATCATATATGTCACTAATTTTACTGATTCTTCTCCAAAAAAATAATGAATGCCTTCACACATGAAATAATCAAATGCAAAAGGAAAGGAAAAATTAGGTTGTGGGATGTTATAATTACACAGAGCAAAACCCCTATTGTCTTGACCATTGCCTACATTAAACTCAATGTTAGGGGTCTCATATCACATGTAGTTCTCCCTTAGGTAATGTGAAACATCAACTTGCACTAAATGCTAGGAGAAATTTCACCTAGGCTCTTATTTGATCAAGCATGGAAATGTCTAGGTGTGGATGTTGAGTAGTATGTAGAGTATTTGAGATGTGTTATTGATTGATTTTATGTTATAAGTACAAAAAATATTAAGTGTTAGATGTAAAATTATTTGGGAGGATATTTACATAGGAGTATATTTGTTTGGAATATAATTCCTTGTTCACTGGCTAAAAATTCCTGAAAGTGATATAAGAAACATAAGAGTAAGGTCACATAGGGGCTAAGACTCAAACACTGGTGAAAGGTCCTGTTAGACACTGAAGGAAAAAATGGATAGTATCATCATTTGGATATACTATCTTGAAAATGGTGATAATGTCTAAAGGCTTAAAACATAGAAAAAATTAGGGATGACAAGATAAGGACCCTTGAGACTTGGAAAAGGTGACTTGTGATTATTGGGGTGTCAAAAATAGGCATAATAAATCATAATAAAGATCAAAATACTCAATATTATTATGAAATCAAGGACTATATCCATCACTAAGATCCTTTGTGTGAAAGAGAAACAATATACATAGTAATTATAGTTTCTTGACCAAATTAGGGTGTCTACAGAGGTACTAAGGTGATTATAGAGTTTGAAAATCATAAAAATAGGTTGTATAGGATTATGGAGTTGTATCATTATAAATAACAAATAGGTCAAGCATCACTTTTTTATATGTATGTGTGGAAATATATTATAACCTAGTATAAACTAGTGAGAACTTCTAAAATCTAGTACAAACATGTGTAAACATCCAATTCCTAACACTATTATGTTGAAATTGTCAATCTTACTTGAATTGCACTCAAATGCACAATTTAGGCCAAAATCACTTTAAACATGCTAAATGGTTTGAGCTTGACATATACAAGTTCTTATTTAGGCTAATATATCCTTAAATTTGGTAATGCATTTTATTTTATTCCTAGCTTTTCTTAAACCATTTCGAGTCAAAATGATGATTTCATATTTTGGTTTTTTAGATCACTCTTTTCTTATAATTCATAAGCACATATCTTGTGCCTATGTTATTTTGTGTCAAAAACATCCTAAATGGGATCATGTTTAGTACACATCTAACATCACCTTCCAATTCCTCTCAAGTCAAATTATGGTGCAATAATATGACTTTTTGACCATTTTGATTAATTGTGCACCAATTTCTAATGAATTACACTAAAATTGATTAATCTTATTTAGGCAAATTAAATAAAATTAAGAGCTTAAGTAAGAATTCCATGGAGCAAATTGAATATTTATTTATTGGAAATTGATTTTAAATATCTGCATCACCTAATGACATGATTAATGGGGTGGCATCCTTAAGCCATAAATGTAACAAATATCAAATGCCTCTTCCTCCCAAATATTTATGGATTTATTGTGCAATATTAAATTAATTCATGAACACACATCTCAATCTTGAGATGGACGGTCATGGTTGATCCTGAATAATTTGAAAAATATATAAATAAAAGGGCATATAACATTTTTTTTAAGTTTAAATTGTGTAAACCTATAATACAAGATTCTCTCCACAAGTCGTTTATGTAGTTTGATAAATTATTTATTTGAAATAGGATAGCTTCATTTGATAGGCATAGATTTGATTTCATATCTTGAGCCTAGATTACATATGGTGATCTTGAGATGATGGAGGAGCTTGGCATCCATTGTTAACAAAGACAAGAACACCAAAGCAAGGGGAAAACACGTTTGGAGTCACTTTTGGATTGTGAAACACTCTTGGAAAGGTAAAAGGTATATGTGATTTCTTTCAATTGCTTCGTATTGTCATTTTTAAACCTTTTTGAATAGGTTAGCCCAGATTGTTAGTTCTTATGCACTCTTTTGTGTTTTTCATCACTAATTCTTGAACTAATCCTCTTTGTAAATCATCTACACATAATGGCATACCTGATGGGACCATAGAGTCCATTAAATCAAGGAAGACATTTTGACAATCATAGGTTTCCATTAAAGTCATTAAAATTTCCTTTAACATTAATTTTTATGCTCATTTTACCATGTATTTAATGTTTTTTATGCATACATAGGTCACATAGTGACCAACATCAGTTCTAGGTGACCAACATTGGTTAAGGCTAATTGGCATTGGTTAGGTTGAAGGGGAGAATACGTATAAAAATTTCCATTTTAGATATTTATTCAAGTTTGTTTTTATCAAAATTGAATTTATAAGTCTCTAGTATGAACATTTTCTTGATCTAGAAGTTTTCTTTTAGAGATTTTGTCCTAACAATTGAGCTAACAAGTATTTTTGAGCATAATTTTTTCCATAAGGGTTTGCAAGTGATCGTTATCATTCAGTTTTAATTGGCAATGGTTAATTTCTGATTGACTTTGGTCTTATAGCAACTAACATTGGTCAACAGTGAACTGTGTCAGTATCTATGTGTAAAAAATAGAGAACCCAAGAGAATGAAATCCAAATTTTCTTGTCTCATTTCAAATTATGCTTCAAAGATAAGCAAAATTATCTAATTTTTCCTATAGGACCCATGAGGAAAAGTGATTATTTGAGCATAATTGTATCTTTTAACCTTCCCTTTGGTGTTTAAAAGGAATTAGAAACCTTCCCTTTGGTATTTAAAATGACCTAGATGGTTTAATTGAATGTTTTTATGGATGTTTTCAATTTTTTTTGTAAACTAAGGCCAAAAGGCCAAAAAATTCACTCCACATTTCAATTTGGTGTTATAAAATTCAACTTTCTCTTAAATTTCAAATTTCTTGAATTTATTTTATGTAAGTCATTTATCACTTGATTTTTAGATTATTTTATCAAAACAAATTGTGCGTGTATGCTCTGCCCCATCCCCTATAGGTAACTCAGGTGAGTAAAAGCACGTTTTCATTGTAATTATGCCTTTATACAAGTCATAAATAGGAATTTGTCTAGGCTCTTCCCAAAACCTATATGGTTTAAGTGATCTAAAAACAACTCTAAAGCCTTTTTAATTAGATTTTATTTCATGCAATTTGTATTTTTAAGGGGATGTCATTACCTCTCACATATTTTTTATGGAAGCATTGAATTGAGGTTTCATTTCCCAATAGTTTTTCAACCCCACTCCATGATGGGGTATACAAATTAGATTATGCATATCTTGATAGCTAAGGGGTTGATCAACTAACCTCTCCTTTTGTAATGAAACCCTAATTCAAGTCTAGTCAACTAGGGGATTCCACTAAGCAATCCATGAATATAATCATCATTCAAAATAATAGACCCTTGCATGATAAGTTTATCAGTATGAACTCAATTGGCATGTTGCATTTCTTATGTTAACCACACATGGGACCATCTAGATGATCATAAGTTGTAAGTTTTAGAAAGACCCACTTGTTGTGGATTATTGTTGATGTATGTTGCACCCAAAGGTCCATGTCATTGTATTATCTCTTTGGATAATAGGGGTGTAAAATATTCTACCAATTAATATGCTTTTATTTTAGATTAACACTTAATATCCTCCCAAGTGCATGTATATAGATGGATTTCAAAAATACAAAGAAAACCTTGTCAGTTTAGGGCTTAGGACGATTACCTAGTTGCATTTGTCTTTTGGTCTTAGTTTACTTGGTCTTGATTTGAGTCAAAACTTGCTTGTAAATAAACATCATAACCGAACACATTATCCACAATTTATTGTATAAGAAAGTGTTATGCTGGTTAAATACAAATCATCTTTGCCTTGTTCAAATTTGTCATCTTAAACATTGTGTTTTGTCTTGTATAATTATATAGTTATGTTTCTCATTTGAGTCTAAACCTATTCCAAAATTATCTTTAAGTCCTTCATTGATAGTTCAAAATTAAAATTGCACCTTTCTAAGTTACTAGGTTATGTGCTAAATTGGGTTTAATTTCCCATTTGCACTTGACTTTAGTAGCTTGAGTTTAATTTCCCATTTGGATTGAAGATCATTTATAGAATCATTATCATCTCATCATTGTGAACTTGGGTCATCAAGTGTATTGATCACACTCTAAGTTCAACAAAAGTTTATATTAACTTCCTATTACCATATGGTAGTGTTGTGTTTCCCATTTGGTTCTATTTTTATACTAAGGAATTCTTGTATGTTTTTACATCTTGAGTTTATTGGTTCACATTGTCTCCTTCCTAATTTGAAGGGATTTCTTCTAGTTTCCTAGTAGTAACTCATCGAATTTGAACTAGTTTTTATGGTATTGACGTATCTCTTAGCCTATGTTTGGTGTATTAGTTTACACTTAGGTCTTTGAGTTATCATACCCTCTTACAATTCATATAATTTCAACTTTAACCAAGGTTAGGTAATTTTTTGAACACATTATTCTAATTATTGTGGTATTACACCACCCTCCCTTTTATTATAGTCTCTTTATTATCTAGTCACCTTATTTATAAAGGATCAAAAGCACATACCTTGTTTAAACATTTGTAAAACATTGTCCAATTATTTTAAAATGTATAGAATAACCTTTTTAGGCATGACTCATAGGTACAATCATAATGGGGTCCCTTATGACCCTAGCTATGAGGAGGAACATTATTATTATGGTCAAGACAATTCTATGGTCTTTGAGGACATTCCCACAACTATAGGATCTTAGTAATATTAAGTAGAATATAAACCCCTAGAGGACAAGGATGAATCTCTATTAAGGTTGATAGAATATGGTGCTAGACTACCCTCACATTTTCTTATGGAATAATTTCATACCCTAGTTAGAGAACAAGAACAACAATGAGAAATTTTTCACAAGCATTGCATAAACAAATATACCCTCTTCTAGCAAGGGTAAAGAAATACTTATAGAGTCAAAACCAACTAATTAAGATCTTGTTAACAAGATTAAGTAAATAAGTCAATGATGTATCGACCAACTTATTTCAAACTTGACAAACTCTTTAGTTTTTATTTCAATCCATAAGGATGCTTCCAAAGAATAAGGAAACGTGGTTGAACCAATGCAAAATCTAGTTGAGAACACAACAATGATATATCAAGATGTCTTAATTAAACAACCCAAATACCAAGAGGTTCCACAACATACTTTTCTAGACATTAAATCATCAATAACCTCTTGTTCCTTTGCAAAACCAAAGTCAAAATTTTAATTATGCATTGAATAAATCATACAAAGAAATTTGTCTAGTTCATCTCAACCAACACGTACAATGGTGAATAGAAAAATAAATCCCATAAATCAACATAATACTTATAGTCCAAAGTAACAGATTCTTAGGGATTGACTATTTACCTACTCAAATCAATGAGTGAACCAAAACCAAGTTGAGGATTGTAGGGTGTACATCCCTACCAAATCTACTTATCAATTGGGGCACATACCATGTCAACAATAAAAATAGGGGAACATACCACCCCAACAACAACAATAAGGGCACATTCCGCCCCAAAAAAATTATGTTCCACTCATGAATACACCAAACATGCAAGAGTGGAAATCTTTGAAAGAGATTGTGACATGATTGGAGATGAATAATAGAGTTAAGAAGTACAAATTTGATGATATATGCCCATATCCATTTTATGTATCTATTCTCCAAGTCCCCTTTCCATGTCATTTTAAGGTACCTAAATTTGAAAAATACAAAGGAACGGGTATCCCTCATGAACACATTCAATCATTTTTCATATTATGTCAAGAGGTTGCTTATAGTAGTGTTTACTTGCTTCATTTGTTTCCATGAAGTTTAGCAGGACAAGTGCTAGATTGGATATTTATGTTACCCAAAGGATCGAATGTAGATTGGAAGGACTTATCTAGGAAGTTCATCAACCATTTCTCATACAACATTAAACATGAATTGACCATTGTTAACTTATAAAAACTCAAACAACATGATGGAGAAAGCTTTGTTGCATATATATAAAGGTGGAAAGCATTAGTAGGTTGATTTCAACATTATTTTCCAAACAAATAGCTAGCAGACATTTTTGTATATAACTTACATCCTGAAGTCACACACAATACATGACTTACTTGTGATAACTCACTTGAGGAAATTATATACAACGGGTTGCTGATTGAGAAGGATCTTATTACTAAGGGCCCTGTCAAGATTTTCATGTAGGTTCAAACTTCAAATCAAATCCAATCACAAATCCAAATGGTTACACAAGAGAAACCTAAAGGTTTCAACAAGAACAAGAATGTAGTAGGGAATGGTGTGACTAAAAAATGACACATATAAATGGTATAGGCCCTGTCAGCACCAAATGTATAATTGGATCCACCTAATACACCACCTAATTTGAAAATACAACCTCCAAGGAGGACATTCCATAATCAATATAGGGTCTTTAGCAAATGGGAAGAACCTATTGAGATAGTCTTCCAGAAGTTCATAGTAGCTAACCTGATTGTATGGTTGGTACCAAGGTGATTTTCTCAAGATCAACCAAAGCTAGATTGGTACAAAGAAAATAAATGGTGAAACTTTCATCATGTTATTAGACACGGTACTTATCATCGTGTCTAATTATGACACTTAATTGAATATTTGATCAAGAGTAGTGAAGTTGAGATCAAATTGGCCCCACAAGGCACTAATCAGGATATGGTAATCTACCAATATCCATTTACTCAACATAATCGACCACCACCAAGGAATAATCAATAGAACCAATTACATAATCAAATCTAGAATCAAGATCAAAACCATAATCAACATGATTGTAATCAGGATCATAATACCCATGCTAACAACTTGGGTTACAACAACATGACTTATGATTATAATAACACCGTGGGATGCATTTTCATGTACCACATTGCCACTATTCCTATCAAAACTCATGAAATATATTGTAATATTCATATTACAAGACCCAATATTATATATCCAACACCCTCTCCCTCTATTAATACTACAATGATTTTGTGTAATTCTATTGTGACACTATTTACATGGGTTACTATTTCTAGACAACACCCATCTTCTAATTATAATGGATCCTAATCAACTCAAAATTTTAGAAATGCAACTAGATACTTGCAAGTCACTCTCCACAATGCTTCATCTTTGTCTTTTGATTATAATGACTCCTTTCCACCTCTAGGATGTGTAGTTGAAACCAAACGCTTGTGAGTTACTCTCCAAGGCCCTTTGCCCTCTTCTTCTATAGAACCTAATGTGAATATTAAGCCTATGGATCTGAATCCTAATACTATGCCATCCAAATCCTTCAAAATACCCAAATACACCCACCTTGATCTAGAAATAGAATAAACATTAGTGAAAATCACATGTGGTATTTGTACCTACTAATTCATTAAAATGAGATTGAGAGGTTTTTATATAATTAGACTAGTTATATTTTGATGGCATTGTTAATTGCTTTTAGAATCTAAAATATCCAATCCTTAATCAGATCATGGATCATCTTGACTATATAGGAAGTGGCCTTGGACCATGAGCCCAAGGAATCATGTAACCTTTATTAGCTAGTGTACCTAATTTAAATCATGGTCTCATAATTATACTGCCTGGGGGTGACCTCATGATTTTTTATAGTGATTATTTTGAATTGACTAGTGATGAGACTCTTAGTAGTGATGTAGCATCCCATTATAGTGTTTTTAATAAGCTTGATGACTCAGATTTATTTGATCAAAACACCATTATGACCATAATACATGTTTATCCTATTGGATTTTTTCATACTGAAGTGAGATCACATTCTACCATTGGATATTCCTATCATGAAACAAAACCCCATTTTATTAGAGTTTCCCTTATTGAAGTAGAACCTCATTGTTATTTATGCCTCTCCATCCCAAACTCATTGATTGGGACCAAAAAAAATTAGTCATACACCTTGATGAGTTTTAAAATGAAGAATCAATTGTAGAATACATGGACCTATGAGATGGATTACCCCTTGGTGATCACAAATAAGGCTTTGATTTTTCATTGGATCCTTCTACCTACGTTAGAGATTAATTAAATTTCTTGGTCATAACAAAGATAAAACATCAAGATCTTCAGGTGAAAACCTCTTTGAGGCACTCATTAATTAGGGAAAAATTAAATAAAAAGACAAGCCCTTAAGTGAAAACCTATTTTAGGCACTCTCAATTAGGAAAGTTTGGTCATCCCCTTAGGATGTAGAAGGTCCATCAAGTCCTAGCTCTATAGCTAGTACAAGCATCTCTTCAAAAAAAAAGAAAATGCTTGAGCATCTCACTCTTGATTTTCTAGAGCTTTGGGAGGAACAATAAGAAGATGTAGTAGAAAAAGATGATCATGATCACACCTTCCCTATAATTCTCGAAGATCAATCCACACTTCTTGTAGAGAACACAGTTGAAGTGAACCTAGGAACATATGATGATACCAAAATTTTTTATCTTGGAGATTCCCTTACTAAAGTAGAAAGTGAACACATTATATCTATTTTGATGGATTTCATTGACATATTTGTATGGGCATATTTAGACATGCTAGGCTTAGACCCATACTTGGTAGTGTATTGACTTGTTGATCATCTAGATGCCAAACCAATTAAGCATAAATTTAGAAAGATGCATCCATGCATCACCCTCTTAGTTAAATCCGAATTAGAAACTTTTTTAGGAGTAGGCTTCATTAAACCACTAGACTATTTTGAATGGATATCTAATATAGTTCTAATTAGTAGGATGCCATAGGGTATGCATCTTTGTACATATTTAAGAGATATAAACAAAGCATTCCCCAAAGATGATTTTACTCTACCCAATATTGACATGATCATTGATTCTACTGATAGGTATGAGATGCAATCCATCATGGATATATTTTTTGGATACAATCAAAGCAAGATAGCCCAAGAAGGTCAACACAAGACTATGTTCACCACTTTATGGGGAACATTATGTTACCAAGTCATGACATTTGGCTTCAAGAATGCTGGAGCCACATATCAGCATGCCATGACTATCATCTTCCATGACATGATGCACAATATTTTTGAGGACTATGTTGATGACATACTATAAAAATCAAGAACACATGCTAGACATCTTGATGTTCTATGAAGAATCTTTGAGAGGATTCATGAATATAAATTCCACCTAAATCCTAAGAAGTGTGTATTTGGATTCACTTCAAGGAAATTACTTGGTTTTATTATATTGAAAAGAGGGATTGAATTTTACCCTACTAATGTCAAGCCCATTGTTAAAATGCCTCCACCTTCAACTATTAAATAGCTCCAAAGCCTGCAAAGAAAGATCCAATCAATCCATAGGTTCATTTATTAATTAGAAGATTAATGCAACCCATTTACCCATCTCTTGAAGAAAGGGATCATGTTTCAATGGGATGAAGACTATTCATTAACATTTGTGAAGATAAAGACATATTTGGCCAACTCACCAATTTTGAGACTACTAACACCTAGATAACCACTAATTCTTTACATATTAGCAATTGAGCATGCACTAGGGGAACTTTTGACCCAATGTGATGATCAAGGTAATCAACATGCAGCCTATTATTTAAGCTACAATATTGTGGATTATGAACACAATTATATGCCTATAGAGAAAGTTTATTTAGCTATGGTGTTTCTTCCAAAAATCTAAGACATTATATGTTGAACAATAAAATTATTATCATCACTAAGGTGGATCCTCTCAAGTTTTTATTATCCAAAATAGATCTCACATGGCATATGGTGAAATGGGTCATGATCCTAATTTAATTTAATTTTGAGTATCAAAATCATAAAGATGTTAAGGGGCACATTACTATTGATACACTTGCATAAGACCATATTATATACACTCAACCACTCCGATTCAACTTTCTAGATGATTCAATAATGATAGTGGAAGAAGTACAACATGAACCTAAATAATGGAAGCTTTATTTTGATGTTTCCTTCACTTTTGATGGATCTAGAGTCAACATATTATTTATTACACCACAATTGGATTTGATTCCTAAAGATTTTAACATTAATTTTCATTGTCCCAACAATATGGCCAAGTATGAAGCAATTATTTTAGGATTGCATCTTACAATTCATTGGGATATTTAGAACTTGATTGTTTATGGTGATTCCTAATTAATCATCAATCAAACCACTAATCAATATCAAACTAGAGATGACAATATTTTTCCTTACAATAAAATCATGGATAATCTCAAGGTTCATTTAAAATCTCTACAGTTTGAATAAGTACCAAGGGCCAAAAATAGATCTACCAATGTAATGGCAATGATTAGGTCAATGATATAGATTGATGGCAAAGCTAAAGAGTATTAGTTTTTGATTGAGAATATTTTATAGCATACACATATTATGCTAAATTTAGAAAGGGTATGTGCCATTACTAGTCCCAATTCCCCACTTGAACTACCTCGGTATCAAGACTATTATCTTTACTTCCATGATCACACTTTTCCCCCTGACTTATCCAATAACCAAAAAAAACTATTCCATCACCATCTAACCCATTATATCCTACTTGGAAACACTCTTTATAGTAAAGTATATTTGGAATACAATATCATTATTTATCTTCAGGAAAATCAAAGATGGCATAGAAGGAGGTTCATGAAGGAATGTGTGGGGCCCACACCAATAGTGTAATCTTAGTTAAAAAGCTCCTAAAATAGGCTATTATTGGCCAAAATGTAGATATATTATTGAAATCATGTAAGGAGGTGTGTTCCTTGTCATAACCAAGGAAATTTGATACATGCACCTTCCATACTTCTATAAGCGATCATGACACCATGTTCATTCTCTAATTGAGGCCTTGATCTCATCAAAAAAATAAACCCAACATCCTCAGATGACCATAAACACATTTTAACTTCTATTAAGTAATTTACTAAGTGGATTGAGTCCATTCCTCTCACTTATGTTACCAAGAAGAAGATAACCAAATTCATTCATTACCATATCATTTGTTAATATGGCATCCCAACATGCATTATATCTGATAATGGCATATTCTTTGTAAACAAAGATGTTAAAGACCTTTATGAAAAATTGATCTAGAGTTCATTCTAGAAAAGTTTCCAAATCATGATGAAACCAATTTCATAGTGTAGATCTCATCAAGAGATTTTTGGCACTTTTTGCGGTTCACAAAATGGACATCGTATGCAAAAGATATGGTCTGTTGAAGTTCTGATGCGATAGGGAAAAAATTGATGTCGTAAGATGACGTGGTGCAATGAGGGCATACCAAGTGGACAAATATCCATTTGACATATGGAAAAATAATTTGGTGCAAAAAAAATTTGGTTTGGTATTTTTTTTATTCACATGTTATTTGAGAAATTGTATTTAAATTTCAAACTTTGATCACTTTGAAACAAGGTGCCAAAGGCCAACTTGCACAAGCTGCCACGTCACCCACCACATCACCCCACCAATCATGAAATGACCAAGTATAAATGGTGGCCTAATTTGGTGCCTAAGTCTTTGCATTTGAAAAAGGGATTGACTTAACTATTTTAAGCATGTAAACTGTTATGCCCAGCACATGTGGGATAAAGAAGAAGTCAAATGCGCCCAAGGAAGAAGGCTGACGGTTCCCAAGTGCCTAGAAAGGAGGCTGGAAATTTTGAACCCTTGACCTGCCACCCAAAAGGATAAGGCTTTAACCACTTCAGATACGGAGGTTGAAGTGTTATAAAAGGGACGAAATTCTACTTGAAGACACACAAGAAGCTGACTGTGTATTGGAGAATATAGACCCGCTTAAAGTATTTGGTCATTTTAGAGCCCTTAGAGGCCAAACCAGAGCTTGAAGTAAACTAAAAAGTTGTTTAGAATTATGATATGCTATGTGTAGTAAATTAATTTTCCCATTTTGGAAAATTTGTGATGTCATTTTGAGCTATAGAAGTTGCCAATTTTTGGAGAGGCCTTTGCGTGTGATTCAGGAAGGTGAAGGACATGTTGAGTCAGCAAAGGTCTTTCAAAGGTCTGATCACTATTACTGTAGAGAGATATGATATTTTGTTGTTTGTAAGTATTATTTTATCTTGAAAAATTTAGCAACAATTAATGGATCGATTCGATACGAACCTAGGAACGTAGGAATTTTGAACCTCGTAAACAATTTTCATGTTTTGATCTTTGAATTCAGTTTTGCATTTCATTTTTAGTTAATTTATAGATTATAATTCAGATTTTAATCAAAATGCAAAAATTACTCATTTGATCATTTACGGGAAATTGGATAAAATCAAGAATTTGGAAAATCTGACGGTTTTAATGGATAACTGATGTGATTTTTCAATTCACCTTTATTTCAATTTTGAAACTTGATTTGGATCAGATTTTAATCAGATTTAATCATTCCAACATATTATAAGTTGAGAAATTTAGAATCCATACTTTTAAAATTTCACTTAGAGTTTATCAGTGGAGTTTATGGATCAAGTTGGTATCAGAAAGTTAGAATGCAGGGATTGCTTCTAGTTTTGTATTGACAATTGCTTCCAAAATAGTTGGATTATTGGTTTGCAAATTGATTATATTGTAGTGTGAAGTGTGGAATTAGGTGTTTGTAGGAAACCATGGACAAGTTGTCATAGATTGAGGTCATCAAAGATGAAAATGCAATCTTGAGATGCCAAAAAATTGCACTTGAATTGCAAGTGGCAAAGTTAAAATTAGAGCTTGAATCCAAGGATGAGCTCTTGATTAGATTGAAATGTGGTGAGTGTGAAAAGTTAAAGCCTTCAAATTTAGATGCAGATACTATGATTGAGTGTAGTGTAAGTTTTTCACCATAGGAATCTTCATCTTCTTCTACCATTTCAGATTCAAATTCTAGTAATATTGTTTTTGGTGATTTTGAAAGATACACTAAGGGTATATGATCTAAATTATTGTTTAAAATGGGTTATAATTGAGGAGGACTTGGTAGAGATAGCCAAGGAATATCTAACCCAATTCAGGTTGAGCATAGATCTCTTCGTGCAGGTTTGGATTAAACTAGTGTGTAGGTGCATGATGGAGAAGTTTCTTCCATGGCTAAAGGAAGATGAGCTTCCAATAGCGAAGGTTCTAGGCCACTAGTTCAAAGGTG
This sequence comes from Torreya grandis, assembly GCA_037957365.1. Lineage (NCBI taxonomy): Eukaryota > Viridiplantae > Streptophyta > Pinopsida > Cupressales > Taxaceae > Torreya > Torreya grandis. Next base: position 2,006,057 of record JARHVA010002650.1, read on the forward strand.
TAAAGGTAAAAGAGGTATTGAGATTCCACCTCTTGATTCTTACACTAAATATTCTGATCCAATTGATACTTTTAAGAAGTTTGGATATAATGTACAGAAGATAATGCAATCATTTCCATGAACTTTTTGTGGGATGAATAACCATAGTGCTAAGACTTGTTGGAAATGAAATTATTTGTTTAAGCAGATTGCATGTTTGAAAGACCATTCTCATGTTAATTTGGGAATTGGAAAAAGGGGACCCTCACCTAAGAAGGATGTTTACACTCATTGTAAAGTAAGTGGACATAGGATTGATAGATGTTTTAAGCTTCATTCATCTTCACATTCAAGTAATGTTAAAACTAAGATGATTTAAAAACCTCTCACTAAGGTAAATGAAGCTAATTCAATCCATAATGTAGTTGATAATACAACCCAAGATAAGGTAAAACCTACAAGTGAAAATCCATTTAATAGGTTAAGTCAATAATATGCAATTGATAATGAATCCACAGAGACAATCAATTTCACTAGGAAGAAAGAATTGGTTAAGTGGATTATCACTACATTATTTTTGCAAAGCATGGTTAATAATTCACCTAAGGGAATGAACAAGCTTTGATAGATGTAGATTAGAGTTGGTGGGAACACTTCAAGATAGGTTTGCCATATGAAGTTTTTCAATTCTCACATTTTGATAACTCTAAGTTTTTGATCTCTAGACTATACTGTATGGGTAGTCTAATAATGGATAAGACATTAACTCATTTGAAATAGTTGGGGATATAGAAGAGTGATGTTGTGAGTTGTTTCCTTATAGCATTTGACAGTTAGACTAATATTTTGAATTTATCTATTTTTTCACAGAGATGTTTAGATGCATTTTTTAAGACCCTTTGGGCATTTTTAGATGTTAGGCGGCATACACTTTTGGTTGTTTGCATTTGCTTAGAATATAAGTCCCATACTAGGGAATTGTATTTAAACATGACTACAACATTAATTATATGTTTTTATCATTATAAACTTGTCTTGCAGTTACGTTGGGAGTTGTTTCAGTTTTTGGCAATTCACCGCTTTACAGGATGTGACATTTGGGTAGGCAATTTGATATGTTGTAATCACTTTGGCAGTTGTAGATTCACTTAATCATGCCTTTTGGATTAGGAATTTTTGTATTTTGATTGTGAATCATTTTAATGAAATTTTTTATATCTCTTTCTATGATTGGGTTCTATTTTCATGGATGCAGTAGACCAGTTATAAGATTTTAGGTGATAGTCAACTTTTGGAGACCAAAAGCCTCTTTTGTAGGGAGGTGTGATCCGGAGTTAATTATATAAAAAGTTTAAAAATCATGATGAAACCAATTTCACAGTGTATAGATTATCGATAGCTTTTTGACACTTTTTGTGGTTCACAAAATGGACACCGTATGCAAAAGATATGGTGTGTTGAAGTTATGATGCGACAGGGAAAAAAATTGATGTTGTAAGATGACGTGGTGCAATGAGGGCATGCCAAGTGGACCAATATCCATTTGACACATGGAAAAATAATTTAGTGAAAAAAAAAATTGTTTTGGTGTTTTTTATTCACATGTTATTTGAGAAATTGTATTTAAATTTCAAACTTTGATCACTTTGAAACAAGGCGCCAAAGGCCAACTTGCACAAGCTGCCATGTCACCCCACCAATCATGCAATGACCAAGTATAAACGGTGGCCTAAGTTGGTGCCTAAGTCTATGAATTTTAAAAAGGGACTGACTTAACTATTTTAAGCATGTAAACTGTTATGCCCAGCACATGTGGGATAAAGAAGTCAAATGCGCCCAAGGAAGAAGGCCGACGGTTTCCAAGCGCCTAAAAAGGAGGTCGGTGGTTTTGAAACCTTGACCTACCGAAAAAAAGGATAAGGCTTTGACCACTTTAGATATGGAGGTATAAGTGTTATAAAAGGGATGAAATTCTACTTGAAGACACACAAGAAGCTGACTGTGTATTGGAGAATATAGACCCGCTTACAGTATTTGGTCATTTTGGAGCCCTTAGAGGCCGAATCAGAGCTTGGAGTAAACTACAAAGTTTTTTATAATTCCAATACACTATATTAAATATATTCATTTTCCCATTTTGGAAACTTGGTGATGCCATTTTGAGCCATAGAAGTTGCCAATTTTTATAGAAGCCTTTGCGTGTGATTCAGGAAGATGAAGGACGTGCCGAGTCAGTGAAAGTCTTTCAAAGGTCTGATCACTATTATTTTAGAGAGATATGATATTTTGTTGTTTCTAAGTATTATTTTAGCTTTCAAAATTTAGCAACAATTAATGGATCGATTCGATACGAACTCGAGGATGTAGGAATTCTAAACCCCGTAAACAATTTTCGTGTTTTGATCTTTGAATTCAGTTTTGCATATCATATTTAGTTAATTTATAGATTATAATTTATATTTTAATCAAAATGAAAAAATTACTCATTCGATCATATACAGGAAATTGGATAAAATCAAGAATTTGGAAAATCTTACAATTTTAATGGATAATTGATGTGATTTTTCAATTCACCATTTCAATTTTGAAACTTGATTTGGATAAGATTTTAATAAGATTTAATCATTCCAACATATTATAAGTTGAGAAATTTAGAATCTGTACTTTTAAAATTTCACTTAGAGTTTATTAGTGGAGTTCACAGATCAAAAACTCAAATCAAGCACAAGAAATCCACACCATATAGCCCATAATAAAATGGACAATCCAAGGCATCAAACAAAACCACTGTAGCCATTTTAAAGAATATTATCAATGATGCTATCTGTAATTAGCACTTGCAAATCTTTCCTACCCTCTAGGCTTATTGAACCAGTCATCAAACCTCTATAAGATCCACTCCATACTCCCTTGTTTATGGAATAGAATATATTATCTCAATTAAGATCAAGTTTCCATCATTATAAGTATCTTTGGAGCATATTTAAGATGACAAATAATATAGAGTCTCAAGGTTACAATAACTAGAACTTCTTGATGGTAAGCATTTGGCTACTCTAGAAAACTTGCAAGCTATTAGAATAGATTATAGAGAAGCTACAATAAGTGAATTCTCCCTTAGGAGTTTTAGATTGGTGATTTGGTCTTGAAAGAGAACTAGAAGAACACAAACATTGAATGTAAGAAGAAAGGTAAGTTCCAACCTAATTGGTTAGGACCATTTGTTATTATGGTAAACTATGGATCAGGAGCATATCAATTGGCTACTCTTAATGGTGAAGAACTTATAGAGCCTATGAACATTCTACACCTTAAGAGGTTATATGCTTGAAAAATTTTGAACCATTATCTAAAACACCCCTTACTTGGGGGAAACTTGTGTTGAAATATTTTATCCTACCTTTATATCATGGACCTCCTCTCAAGGACCATATTATTTTAACCTATCCTCGACCATTCTCTCAAGAACCTTATTACTTTCATGACTCTGGATAGTGATGGATTTTGAACCATTGGCACTCTAAAAACATTTTATTCCATCCTAGACCATCCTGTTTTATACCATATTCATTATGTACCATCCTTTGGACCCCATTCATTCTAGTCTATTCTCTTTGAGAACCATATTCATTGTTATATCTTGGGCTTGTTGTCACTCAAACACCTTTATCCCTTGACCAATTATGATCTTGATATGAATCATTTAAATTATGAACACATTTGATGTCATTTATATAAATTAGGTCAGCATGGACAATATTTTTCAACTTCTTCTATAGACAAGTGAACACAAATACCATAGTGTATGTTTTTTGCCTAATGGATGGTTGTTCAGAACTTATCTACTGCTATATACTATTATATTCTTTTGTTTTTGTTTATTAGTCATTGTTACATTATCAAGATCCTCACTCTCATTAATTTTAGAGCATGTGTCAATATATCTATATTTAGTTATTATTGGATTTTCTAGTTATCTCCTTAATCCATTATTTATATCCATGCAGGCCATTGTGACTAGCTTAGCTTTTATTATAACTTATACTCTTAAATGAGCATCTCCTTGATTATTTAGTGCCATATTATACATATTTTATCCCAAAAAACCAAAAACAATAGAAAATGATCTAAAAAAGAACAAAAAAACATTATCTTGGGATTTTGTATATTCTAATTCCCATGATCTTATCATTTTGTAAGTAATCTTGTGCCACAAACTTGCCATTTTTTTAAGACATTTTCATTTGTCTCATCTTCCCTTTTCTTCTAAAACATTTATCAGGTCTTTATAGTAGAGAAAACTTTGTGTCCTTATTCCTGTTATACCAATTTTAGAGATTACGGCCTCTACTACATGTGTGTGAACAATTATTTTTAAACTGCACTAACTTGGTTTTTTATTTGTGTGTGTTTATTTGATTTTTATTGGTGTTTTATTGTGCTTTCTTGTCTCTTCATTTTATTTCTTTACTTTGGTTGTTTCTTCTTATTTATTCTTGGTCTTTTATTTTCCTATTTGGTCTTCCTTCTTTGTTTTCTATTTTCCAAGTATATTTTGATGGTCTACATAGATCTTGATTATTTATATCTTGATCTCATGCTATTAAGTTGTTCTTGTTTTATTTTTAAACATTATTTTTCCTACTTAAATCCTAATAATTCATATCTTGATTTTATGTTAGGTTCATTTATGTTTTCCTTTTTCTTTGTCTTTGCTTTTTTGTTTAATTGTGAATAGCTATAACTCTGGCCTTGGTCATTTTTACCATTATCCTTAGTTACAAGTATTCACATTTGAATCAACTCTATGCAATTGAAATTCCATGTCATTATGAGCTACTCATACATATGATGCCTAATTTATTTTTTTATAACAAGAACTTTGTGATTTGGATTCAAGTCTCAACATCAATATAGCTCTGATAAATAGCTCTAAAGATCACCATACATAAACTAAGATCAATAGGTTTAGCACCTGAATCTATGATTAGACTACATCTCTTGGCATACATCATGAGTCTTATCAAATAATTGGTTAGTTTTCATCATCCCTCATTCCATTCTCTCCCACTTTTAGTTGAAATACATTGGTTTGAGGCACATTTAAACTATGTTATTAGTGTTTGGATACTAGACATATATTGGGTCAGCTCAGCCACTTTCATTTTTATTTTCATCACTTTTTGCATTCTCATATACTTGGTTTTTATGGATTTTTTAGCCATTACACCATCACATCTATGCTTGAACCTAATCATATATATATATATATATATATATATATATATATATATATATATATATATATATATATATATATATATATATATATATATATATATATATATATATATATATATCCTTGAGATATTGCTTTCCAATTTACCCATATTGAAGCATAACATTTGAACCTACCGTAAGAATCAAATCAGCCCTACAGGGTCAAACCATTCTTTATCGGTGATTAAAATCTGTCTTATTGGGGCAAAATTGCTTATCATGATCATATTCTCTCTAATAGAGAACATTAATATTTATTCTATCTTTGGAGATAATTTTCTCCTTTTCTTCTAATTTTAAGGTCTATGAAAATTTTCCCTCATTCTAGCAATATTTTAGTGTGCAACTTGTCTTGGGATGGATCAATTTCAAAGTGCACAGCTTACACCCTAGCTTTGGGTGTGTTCAAAGTGTGTTGATTTTATTTTTATATTGTATCCTTCCAATTCCTCCCATATTTGGGGCCCATTATACCTCTAATTATATTTTTATCATTGATGAATCAACACATAGCAGTTTTAGCTCATCTAGATTTAATCTATTCAGTGGTTTAATCTCACTTTCTCTCTTTTTGAGAGCCCATCCTTCTCTTTCATCCTAGTATATCCTCTCGAGGGGGCATCATGGGTTGTTTACAATATATTATTTATAAATATTTTATTTGAAAATAATTTGCTTCACCTGAATGTCTCTCTATACCTTCTCAACTAGGGGAAAAATGTAGACATCTAATTCCTAACACCATTATGTTGAAGTTTTCAATCTTACTCGAATTTCAATAAAATGCATAATTTAGGCCTAATTCACTTAAAACATGTTAAATGGTTTGACCTTGTCATATACAAGTGATAATTTAGGATAATTTATCCCAAAATAGGGAAATGAATTTTATGTCATTCCTAACTTTTCTTAAATCATTTTGAGTCAAAATGATGATTTCACATTTTGGTGCTCTAAATCACTCCTTTCTTCTAATTCGTAAGCACACATCATGTTATTATGTTATTTTGTGTTGAAAACATCCTAAATAGGATCACAGTCTATATGCATCTAACATTACCTTATAATTTCTCTTGAGTCAAATTATGACCCAGTAATATGACTTTCTGACCATTTTGATTAATTATGCACCAATTTCCTAAGAATTGCACTAAAATTGATTAATTTTATTTAGGAAAATTAGATAAAATTATGATATTAAGAAAAAATTCCATGGATCAAATGGAATATTTAGTTATTGTAAATTGATTCTGAATATCTACATCACCTAATGACATGATCAATGGGGTGGCATCCTTAAGACATAAATGCAACAAATATCAAGTTTATGGGCACCCATGCCTAATTAATTCCTCTTTTTACCAAATAATTATGAGGATATTTATGGATTTATTATGCAATATTAGATTAATTCATGACCATACATCTCAATATTGAGATGGATGGTCATGGTTGATCCTAAACAATTTTTAAAAATTTGTAAAGAAAAGGGCATAAAACATAATTTTTAAGCTTAAATTATGTAAACTTAGTGCAAAATTCTCTCCACAAGTCATTTGTGTAGTTTGGCAAATGATTTATTTGAAATAGGATAGATTCATCTGATAGTCATAGATTTTATTTCATATTTTGAGCCTAGATGATTCATGGTGATCTTGAGATGATGGAGGAGCTTTGCATCCATTGTTGACAAAAATAAGAACACCAAATCAAGGGGAAAAACATGTTTGGAGATACTTTTGGATGGTGGAACACTCTTGGAAAGGTAATAGGTATATGTGATTTCTTTCAATTACTTCTTATTGTCATTTTAAAACTTTGTTGAATAGGTTGGCCTAGAATCTTAGTTCTTATGTATTCTTTTGTGTTTTTCATGACTAATTCTTGAACAAATCCTCTTTGTAATCCATCTCTACAATGTGGACATGGAATTTCGATAAGTACTATGAAAATGTATGTATTATTTTATGTTTAAGGATCATTTAGTGTAAATATTATATAGTTTTTCTTTAGTAATGAGGAATGAGGAATTAAGTTTTGGAATAAATATCCACATGAAATATCAAATTCAAAGAATTTTGAAATTCTTTAGGTTTGGATCTAATTTATTTAACTCAAAAATTATCATACAAAGGTATTACTATAACAAGTGTTATATTATTTCATCTTAAGATATTTATGATAATTTTGTACCAAACTATTTTAGGTAGCCCCTAACTAATCTACAGTAACTTTAGAATATTTTTGTTATTACATATGGTATTATTCAGCTATTAATAAATGTTTCATTCAAAATTTATAATAGTAATACATGCATCATATTTTAACTATATTAAATATAATAATATATAATTTTGTAACATTAGAATAGAATCTTATTATATGCTATTATAATACTTACTATTAATCAATGTATTAATATCTAGACATAAGTATATGACATTTTATCTATATACGATTACACTCTAACATATATTTAAATGAAGTTGAGGACCGTATGATGAAGTATGACATGAGTATGAATTCATTACAATCAAATAATAATGGGTATTAGGAATAAATCTTAACCAAGTTCTATTTAGGATCTCGATAAAAAAATAGATGTTGCTCAAATTTTTAAAGGTACATGGTGGTTTGAGCTTTTGAGAAATTATAAGGATTTGAAGAGGAAATTATTGAATAATCACATGAAATATTGATAAATAATTCACCATAGTCTGGGATGTGAATACTTAGGTAATTCCTACTATCATAAGTAAAATTTAAGGTATCCCATAAGAGGAAGAAGGGTTTTCTAACACTAGATCCCATTATAGTCAGTTAATTATCATTTTTGTAAATAATGGGAGCCAAACCCTAAGGTAATTTATGAAAAAGGGGGCAAAAAGTGTATTATAAGAGATAATCTTCTAGAGCCATGGAAATCAATAGTTATATGGTTGATGCAAAATTTTACATGTGATGGCCAACATGTAACTATTTAAACCATCTTAGATATCAAGTAGAACATACTAAATACAAGGTTAATTTTCCCATTTCTTATTTTATTCCATAAAAACTATGGCAAATAAATTTAAACAAGGAATAGGGAATCTCAAGCATCATGGCCTAGTTCAATTGAATTGAAAGCATCAGGTTTTTGAAAAGACAAATGAGAAAGAAAATGGCACAAATTTTTAATAAACAAACACAAGAAGGAGTTTTAATTGAAACCTTCACCTTCTAGCTTTGAATAATTGAAAAATGGAAAATAATCATACAAAATGAGAATAAACCCCTCTTATTTGAATAAATAAAATAAAAAAGACTCATCCTCTTATCACATGATGAAAAACACATGGTAATTGAGATTATTTAAACCATTCATCAAAATAGTGATATTCCCATGGAGACACCACCCATAAATTCCCATGAATAATAATTCAATGAGGAGGTTGAACCACCTAAAGTCCTTTATCCAGAACAAAGTAACCTAGTTGATAAAAGTAAAACACCTATGCAGATAGAAGAAGGTAAAGCCAATAGTCATGTTGAAGAAGACGTAGAAACCCTTCAGGTACTAGCATTATCTAAGGTTGAATTTTATTTAAAATTTTGATAACAAGATATATATGCCTTTAAAAAATTCCCCCAAAGGAGGGATAATAATATTCACACATTGAAACAATAATCTGAGGAAGAAAAAATAAAATCTCGTGTATATGAGGAAAATTTGAAATATCTAAATGAGGGATTGGAGAAGACTAGGAAAGAAGTGTCTTCTCAATAAAAATAAACCCAAATAAATACTTAGAAGGTTCTAAAAAGGAGAAAAGGAAAGTCAAAGTTAAATGATAGCATATTTTTTTTTAGAATACCATTATTGTGTTTTATCAAGAGATTACTGAGGCAATATAATTCCATAAAATGGTGATAATATGGTTCAAACTAATTTTGTATTTCAAAATATAGTAGTCACAAAAGGATCAAAATCATGGATGAAAAAATGTTATGTATTGATAAATTTAGAAGAATAAAATCAAAACATTAAATAGGAGCTTGAGAAACTAGCATAATAAAATTAAGTGTTAGAAGATAGATTGTTTGTAGTCTATCAAATTAGAGAATCTCTCCTTGCATGTGGAAAGCCTTCCCATTTATATGATCTATTCCTAAAGGAGTGGTTTCTCAAATGGTATTTATTAAAGATATCATGCAATAACCACATGAATTTGTTTATGAAAACTAATTCATATAGGCATATACGATTAGAAATACTCAATTTTAAAACTCACTATGTGAATTATTTTTAATAAATTCATTCCTTATCACATCATGAAGTCCATGATAAATATATTTATGGGAGAAGATCAAATAATAACTTACATTTCATTGTTTTAGAACCAAAAATAATGGGATGATAGGATGATATATTTTGATGTTTAAGAGGATAGTGTAGGCTTCATGATGCGGCATGAGTATCCAACTCCAAATGATTTTGATGCATCTTTCAAATGTCATGGCTACATGCTTGAGATAAAAGAGAAATATATTGAAATTTTGACTAAGTTCATAGATGATTTTAGAATTTACAAATCAATCACATTCAATTCATCATATTTAGTTTGCAGTAAAAGATGGGAAGGTAATCTAGAATCCTCCAAGAAAAATGAAGTAATCTCTCCAAAAAATCTTAGGTGGGAACTTAATCGGGAAAAAATCCTTACTAAAATAATAGTTGAGTTGTACAATAAATGGATTGGGATGAGATACATTCCTCTTTTTTTGTTACTAGTTGTCCCTTCATGGCACCTAGATGGGAAATAACCCCAAAAAGAGTTTGAAATATAGAAAGCTGAAATAGAATATCCCAAAAGGCATGCTTATATTGGAATTAATAGTTAGGAAAGTTTTACAAATGGGTCAAATTGCATTACATTTTTATAATCCCAATTTATGAAAAGAGATAGATGATGTACATGTTGAGGTCCTTCAAGGTCTTAAGTCAAGGGGAAATGATGAGACTATAAATTGTCACATCCAAAGCACAATGTAGTTGAACATGGTAATTATATATTATAATAATCATGTAAAGACATGGAACAATTATTATAAATTATAAATTCATTGTACCTTCATAGTGATTATCTTTTAACACCTATATGCATTTTATAAAATTATATATTAAATTTCATCATAATTAGTTCAATTATTCCTTATAAATAAGTGTGAAATTATTGTATGGAAGGTTTGTCATTGTTCTAGATGAAATTGTTCAATAAAATTATAATTATTAAGATCCTTGCATCTTTTTTACAATATTAAATTTACATATTATAGTTTTATGATTGTCATAGTTTTTAATGATAACATGTAGTTATGTGGAATTTAGCACATAGTTAGACTGGATTATCCCCTATATTATAACATTTCCTTGGGAAATAGATATTATATTTTTTTAAACATGGAATAATAATAAACCATTAAATAATGAGAACTTAATTTTTATACTAAATATCCAGTAGCATGATCAAATTTAGAGTATTTTGGGATAGTTAAGGTCTGGCTCCTAACTATTTTTACTCTAAAACTATATAAAAAATGGTACTTGAACAAGTGCTAGATTATTTTTGTTCTAAATTTTTATGAGAATTTGGACTCAAATAGTTCTAATTAGATCCTGACTAATATAAATAAGGTATAAAATGTGTATAAAGATAATCATATTTCCTTGGAAAATTATACTTCATTCACTCATAGTCATCCTCTTTGTGTTCCTTAGGACATCAATGATAAATTGACTTCATTATTGATCTTTAAATTTAGGGTTTAACCTTGATTTTTTTGTTGAATTCATTCATTTTAACTAGATAGTGCTTATGTTTTAACACTTAAATTCATTTTTTAAATTATATATTGAATTTCATGTGATTTAGTTTAATTATCCCTTTGAAATTAATCTAAAATTCTTACAATAATGAAAGTTATGTTGACATTGTTCTACATGTCAATGTTCTTGACTTGTTAAATATGGATAAGATAAATTAATGGCACTTGGAACCTATGGGTTCCTAAAAATGCTATTAATCTACGAATGAAGTCATCAGTTCTCAATGGAACTCTACTTAGTAATGGGAGGTTTCTAAGAATGAAGTTAGTTCTCAACAATCTACATTTCGTTGATTCATGAATACAAAGTTATTTAGTGTTTAAATGAATTTTTAAATGTTATAAGTGCTTCTATGTATATATATTCCACCATTTCAATTTAATAAGCTTTGTAATTAATCATGAAATGGGAGGTGTCAAGATAAATGTGGCCTACTTAGCATCATAATTTTTTTTTGAAATTAATATGGTGCAAGGTACATCTTGGTGTGAAAAATATGAAGTACGACACATATAATTTACTTTAAATATATAAAAATCAATCTAGTTACAAACATCAATATGTTTTTAGTCATTTCATATTTAACAAAACTTCTCCTTATTTGGTAATATGAGGATGGACATTTTTGGAATAAAAGTTGATAATTTGGAGAAACTATTAACATAGCATAGCTCCAAATGACTCATTATTTGGTTGTTTCATCTCCAAATTAGCAGTTAGGTTCAACATGGAATGTTTGCTAATTTAAAACCTTTCTAATTTTGAAAAACATTGATAGAATGTCAAAAAAATATCAGAGGTAGCATAATTAATGTGGCTTATTTTCAAAAGTCATGATTAATTTTTCCAAAGTTATCAAATTTTATGAAAGACTTCATCATTTTCCATATCACCTTCAATCACCTAGGGAACTAATTATACTGACGTGAAGCTCGTTAATTTGAATTAATTATTGCATATCTTGGATGCAATACATGAATAAAAGGTGGTCAAGTCAGATCATGCCTTCAAATTTGAGGTCTTGATTTAGATATTTATTGAGTATAGAATTATTATTAGTACAAATGAATTTATATGTTTCAATTATTTTGGTTTGTTTAATTATTAATGGGTTTTTAAAATATTTTCTTGAAGTTCTAGGTTTAAGTTGTAAGAGACTATTTTAGTTGTAAATTTTATTGAACATAGACATTAAAAAATTTACAGTTCCCAAGTTGTTAGGATCCTACTACTTAAGAGTACACTTGATTACCTTTGTATAAGCAACTAAACACAGAATTAAACCAAAAGTAATATGTAACTAGAATTTAGAAACATCATAGAATATGAGAGACAATACAATCTTGTATTGACACTCTTCCAGAAGGAAATACAATGAATAAATCACACTCTTCCCACACCTCTTGGGCGTACAGTAATTCTCCCTCAAGAGTTCTCTCTCTCACACAATCAATTACAACCACAACTCAAACACAGAGTTGTTCCCTCCAGCAGTCAGTAACAATACTGCCAGTACACCAAGTACTCCAAGTACTCCAAGTAGATCTCCCTGATCTTACTTACCATGTAGATCTCCCCTGATATTGCTACCTGCAGATCAACTGATCTTACAATTGGAAGGATCTCTTCCTTGTCCTTGATTACAATACAGCCCCATGGGTCTCTTAAATAGATCCCATACAAAAAATAATTAGACTTCCCAATTATAATAATTAAAAATGTCGACTCAAGACTAAAATTAGTCTTTTACATGTAAACTAACTGTCCATCTAAAATTAGACCAGTTTTGGAAACACATGCAAATGCACACACACACAGGTTGTCGACGTTGATTCCTATCTGACTGATGCTAGCTAACCCCTAACCAATGTTGGTTACTGCATACACTAAATATGACCGATGTTGATTGATCAGACTGACGTTGGTTACTATAACACTCAAAAACCTCCTCCATTTGCATCAGTGAAGCTTTTAGCTTGACAACTTAATAATCTTCCACTTGGAGATAAACAACTGCACCTGTACCTATACCTGTACATCATCTAATTTTGTTTCTTAGCTTGTATCCCTCTTCAAGTTCAATCTTGAATACCAACAGAAGCTGAATGAAGATTCAACTTCTCCTTTGTTCCTAGCTTTGTTAACATTTTCATAAGGTTTTTATCCTTGCTAGCCACCGTGACTACAACAACCTTCTGCATCTCTAAAATCTAGCTAACTGCCATACCACCAATAGTGAACACATATCCTATGGTGCTTCTCCTATCATCCAAGTAACCTGCCATATCTGAATCTACATACCCATGTAGAGAAGTGCTTGACCTTGCATAGCATGAATCCCTACTGTTGGTCCTGTAGACACTGAAATCGTGTCTACTCCTCGGTTGTCCTCCCCTTCTCTCCCCCTTGGTCCCTTTCCACTTCTAACCATAACCCACCTATGTTTTATTAATTTAAAATAATAATCTTATTTTAAATTAATAATTCTCTCTCTCCCCTTGCCACCTCACCCTTGACACCTCACCACCCTTAGATTCCCTCCTTGGATTCTCTCCACTAACCCATGCCAAGTCTTATATGCCTAAACCCCATTCATGACCTATTCCAACTTCCCCTCCACTAATCCTCACGTTTATTTATCCACCTTCGACCATTTTCTCATGACCAATTGACCCAGGCAGTTGGAAGAATGGACGAAAGGCTAATTTTAGCCTTTTTGCCATTATTCTAGCTGCCGACGTCGGTTACCTGTCGACTGACACCGAGGGGATTGCTGATGTCGATTGCTTAAGACTAGCCCAAAGGCAATTTTTGGTCTCCTCTCCCGATCTGGGTTTCCAATCTTTGCATCCACATTTCTCAATCTTTCAATCAGACCTTTCAACCTTCAACAATCTAATCTTTCACTCCTCAATCAGCCAATCTTCTAATCTTCAATCCACCAAACCTCTCACTCTCTCTCTCACAGGGATTTTACACCAGCTACAGCAACAACAGGGACTCTACATCAGCCACTCCACCAACAACAGGGCCTTCACACCAATAGAATCAACAACAGGTACAAGCATCAACAACATTTCTTCTTCAGCAGGTATGAGCTAAGAATGTTTCATTTATTTCATTTCAATAATCTAGAAATGTATTAGCTGTTAGCTCCCATTCAGCACTTCCAGACCAGACCTGAATCCTTATCTCCCTGTTGGCCTCCTATATCCCTTTGTCCCTTTTTGACATTCTATCCATTGCCCCAGACCTCTGTACAGACACCTCAAGCCATTTTGTTGACCCCAAACAAACCATAGACCCATCCACAGACCAAAAACTCAACCTGACCTCATCCAAAGACTACTACCCCGATCGACACCGGCCACTTCCTTCATTGACGTCGGCAGACTAACCGATGTCGACAGACTTGACAACCGACGTCGGCAGAATAACCAATGTCAGTGACTGTGACCAGGTCGACAACAGCATTCAGGTAAGCATTTGATTCCATTTCCTTTTTAGTCTTTAATCATTTCATTCTTTTATCATTCTGTCTTTTATCAGACATTATTTTTATCAATCAGTGGGTTGACATCCCTCAAGGAAGTCTTCGTACTTCTGGGATCAAGCTTTTGCTTGGCAGCCCACCATTTCCTCATCTAACATCTTCTATGTTTTAGTCTCTGTCTTTTACAGGTGTCATCCTCCACAACCAAAGAGGATTTCTCATGATTTTTTGGATAACGGTGTGCAAGACTTCATCTAGGTACATACAAGCCTTAGACCATTTCTCTTAGTTTCTCATTTCCTTCTTGAATGTGAAAGTGAAAATTGTATAGAAACATTCTGGCACACCCAGTGGGACCCTAGGGTCTTCCTTAGGTTCTTTTCTTTCTATTCATATAGGGTGCATTAGGTTTCTCCTTTTCACCTCTTTCTTCTCTCTCTTCCAAAAGACACCATTAGCAGGATTAAAAAGAACTCTTCTTTCTTTTCTTGCATCTTAGACTAGTCAAAATCATACTCTTCAACCCTTTCTCAACTTGTTTTCATTCGAACTCACATTTTGACTTGGGCTTAAAACACATTGCATTTCATTTCTTCTTGACTGCATACTTAGTCCACATCTAGTAATTAAAAACCACATCATGAATTAATCATCACTTATGTTACACAACCAAATCACTTGCACAAATCAAACATCAAAACTTACCTGAGATAAGGCTCGACTAGGATTTCATCACCCAGCAGATGCCTTACCCATCCCAGCAATCCCACTTGGATTTCATCACCAAGGGGGAAGCCCACTCTATTCTCTGGCAGAGGATAATCTCTAGGGAAAGTATATTTTGGCTAAGCGAGACCAGCTTATCACTGGGCTCGTGAAGTGAGGGGAGCTTGCTCCTTAGCACCAGGCCATGTACCAAACCTAACATAGACTCTTGAGTGTTTAAACAAACCTGAAACCATCCATAGACTACCTCTTCTAGGACCCTTCTAACAGCCAACCTACCAAACATCACTTTAAGGCATAAGCCAACACAATCCTAATAATTTATTTCTAGGGATTTAACAGTTAGGATCTGCTTGTGTTCTTCATCTTTTTTGTTCTCATCTGCTTGTTTGAGCTAGTGAGAACGTTTTCTTCTTTCCAAAAACTTTCAAATTCTTTGAGTTTCTAGAAACCACAGTCACCGGCATCGGTTTTACCACCAACATCAGCAACCTTTCTTAGCCGTCATTGGTTATCTGACCGATGTCAGCCATTTGTTCTCACCGACATCAATTTTTCAACTGACGTCAGTCACTGTCACAGTCATTTTTTTTCAAAATAGTAGCCTTAAAACCCGACCCTTTTTCTGCCAAAAACCACATTCTGAGTTTCTAAAATTGAAAAAAACATAGTTTCTGAAACCTGACCCTTCTTGCCTTGAATGGTTTTGACACGCAGTCAAACCAAGGCTCTTCTTGACCAAGCGAAGCATCAACTGCTTCCACCTTCCCCGTCCATAACCAGTCCTATAATGGAGTTCCACTTGGAGACCGAAAGAACTCCTACTCAACCGACCCCGACTCAGACCCCCATTGTCCCTGAAGGGGACCAAGATTTTGAAAGATTCTTGGACCTCAATGTCAAAGCCCTCCAAAAATATCTCACAAGAAACCAAATGCGAGACCTTTCAGGTAAAACAGCGATGACATCAACACCATCCACTACCCAACCTTTTATGACCCAGACTATTTCCTCAACCATTAACCTGACCATGGCCAATACGCAAAGTTTGGCCTCCCCATCTATTTTTAGACCAACCTCCATCGGGGTTTCATTACCCCCTCAACCACATGCAATTCAACCAAGTTCTACATCATACCAAAACTTGATTGTCTCGACTCCACACACTCTTGCGCCTATAAATGCAGGAGTGTCTACCTCCCCTTCTGCCAATGCCGTCATGCAACCATCTTTGGCAGTATCTAGTCAACTTATGCCTTCTACCTTCATAACACAACCACCCTTGGCCTCCACTTCTATCCCAACGACTAGTTATCAATACGTTGCACCCCTACAAGCACAACCAACTACGTCGTATGCCCCTTCTAGCACCTTTCAAGCACCTTACAACCTAGGGGGTGCTCCACCCACCAATCCATCAGCATATCTCATCAAAATGCTGATGGACAAAATGTCTGGTCTTGAAGCTTTCATTTCTAGTTCGAGCAATGTCCTTTCCTATGACCAAATTTACAATGAACCCATCCATCCCTCCATCCCAATCAGGCCGTATCCCAATCAGTGGGAGCTTCCTAAATTTTCTCATTTCTAGAGTAAGGAAGACCCGCAACAGAACCTACGAGCATTCAGACATGCTTGTTATCTCATAGCTCATGATGATGCGTTACTTCTACGCACGTTCCCCATGTCGCTTTCTAGTCCCACCCTTGACTGGTATGGCTCTCTTACCAGACATTCTATCTTTTCATTCACTCAACTCGCCCAATTATTTCTTGACCATTTTTCTATCAATATCACCAAACAAGTCTCAATCACAGACCTTTACTCCATCAGGCAATTTGATGACGAATCAATAGTCGATTTTGTCGCCCATTGGAGAGGCTTGATCAACCAGCTCTCCTTATCCTTACCTCAACCTGAGCTCATCAAGCTCTTTTCTTGAGCATGTGCCAGGCACATCTCTTCTACCTTGTGGGTTCAAACATTCTGCACTTTCGATGAAGCTTTCACCATGGCCCGAAAGCTTGAACTCTGCGCTATTGAAGAAAACAAGGTTAAATTGCGTAATACCAATGCAAGAGCTGATGACCCTTCTTCTTCCAGACCTTCTTCTTCCCACTCTAGTTCCAAAAAAGTGGCCAACACTGTGGTCGTTAGATCACCATCTTCAACAACAATTGACCAATCTCAACCTTCTACATCTCAAAGCATCACTAAACAATTCCAATAACAGTACATCCAGCGTTCATACACTCCACTTGGAGAATCATACGCTTCTATTTTGGAAAAACTTGTCAAACAGGGGGTCCTCAATCTCCCTCCAATCTGACCACCTCAATTCGACCCTTCAAAATCCCTCCCTACATGGTATAGAGAGGCCGACTTCTGTCACTATCATCGCGTCCATGGCCATGACATCAACAACTGCCGAACCTTCAAAAACATCATTCAAGACATGATAGATAGGGGTGATCTCATCTTGGACAACCCAAACACCCCACCCAACCAACACATCGACATCTTCAAACAACCTTTTCCTAACCATCCTCCTACTCAAAACAATGTTTAGACCATGACCAATGACCCTCAAGACCATAATATACGCACGGTCGACACTGCCTCTTCTTTAATCCCTGACCAACCTCTTCCACAGGTAGAAGGATCCTCTTCTCCTGTTAATCCTCCATCGACCTCTCTCATATTGGAGGACACCTTGACCATACCAATGCCATTAAGCCCACATCCATCCTTCCTCCCACCAATGGAGGACCATACCTTACCTACTCCTCAACCACAAGTCGAAGGCACAATCATCCTTGCCCTCTACCCTCTTAAGGATCCACACTCTCCTATTTCTTCTCCACCAAGAGAAGAACCAGTCTCTTCACCCATTTCGACCGAGGAAGACCTAGTCATGGTTTCCTCTTGCCTTTTGCCTGAGATTGCTACATCTCGCTCACCTCCATCCACATCTGAACTCAAACTCATGTCTAACCTCACCTCGCACAATGGTGGCCCTCAACCCAAACCAAAGAAGGCCACTAAACCACACCATAGGACTCCTCCCCCACCATCATCATTTCCTTTAATTTTGGGCCCGCATCCATCCACTTTAATAAGAGTGCTTCCTACTCCCATACTTCATTGGGTCAAGTCGCCTCTATTATCCCCTCAACCCATCAGACATATATTTCCTCCAAAACATCCAACACCTATCACCACCAAAGTGCCATCTACACGTATGGCTACACCACCCACAAAAATGATGGTACGACCAATGCCTCTTACACCTCTCAAACCAAAGTCATCAACCCCCACTACAACAAGACACACAGATCCATTGGCAGGCTCTTATGCCCTGCTGTTACGGCAATTGTTGCAGTCTTCTCACATCAATCTCCCGCCTCTTAAACCATATCAATCTCTCAAACCAAAACCACCCTGGTTCGATGACACTCGGATTTTTGCGTATCATCGCATGATTAGGCATGACACTGAGCATTATTATGCCCTCAAGGTTGTCATTCACCAATGCTTGGAGAAATACACCCTTCTTCTTGACCACATCGTCAACAAACCTTCAACCTCCTCACCATCCCACTCATCAACTCTTGAATCAAGACCATCTTGGTTTGACAACTCTAAATTTTGTCACTATCATCACACTCCGAGACATGACACTGAGCATTGTTGCACTCTTAAAGCTATCATTTTTCAACACCAAAAAAAGGATACCCTTTTCATCAAGGATCCTTTTTGACCACCCCTTCAACAAATCATCAACACCGACCCATGCTTCTCAAACCTCATCACCTAAATCGAGATCTCCATGCCAGACTGTGGTCCCTTTGCCACCTTTAATCCCATTATTTGACATTAACACAGTCAATCTGACCACCAAGCCTCGACCAAGCCTCAACCAAGTCTCAACCAATCTCGACCAATCATTGACCAAATACCAATCTCGACCAAATCTTGACCAAAACATTCAACCAACCATTGACTAGACAATAACCAAACAACCAACCAAACAATGACCAAACATCAACCAAGCTTTTAATCACATCATCCAACCCAGCATTAACCAAATATCTATCAACATCGACTAAATGTCAACTGACCTCAACCAAACATCAACCAACTCCTTCAACATCAACCAACATGTGACCAATTTGAAATGAAGCAAATGGGGCAAGTTTGCTCCTAATTGACTCAGACCTTGCATCATAACACAAGCATGGGTCAGGGACTTATCAGAACCTGAGCCCCTTTATGCCTTGCCTCTTCAACTAGCCTACTGTTAGTCAAGTAATTGTTCACTTGACATTTAACTTGAGCTCGATCCCTTAAGCACATCCCCGTCACCGTCATTCCTATTCCCCTAAACAAATCCTCTATAACCCTTTTATACAGTATGGATGCTTTGTCCTAATAAAAGGGGAGCCCTTGAACTTCTATAGTCTTGTCCATGACTCAAAATTCTATCAAAAATAAATCAAGATGTCAAAATATCCAAGGTCACAAACTCTAAAAGATAGACTGCTCCCTCAAAGGACAGTTGTACTATCATTGTTGTAGCTAATAGACTGCTCCCTCGAAGGATAGCTATTCAAAGCCCTCATATATATATAAAGTAGAATATAGACCACTCCCTCAAAGGATGGCTATGACTAAATCTTGCTACAAATATCACTTTCTTAGAAGCTTCCCGCATCGATTAGCTTCACAAATGACCACAAAGCAAAATGACATCTCTATGTAGACTTCCCGCATTGATCAGTTTACGCCAAAAAAAAAAAACTTAGGTCATGGACTTGGCTTGTATTCATCTCAAGGTTTCCTATAAAAAGGGGCAAGGTTCTCTCTGCTCTAAAATGGGTTACCCCATCCTCACCTATCATAACACCTGCTCAAGGGACTTCGAGCTCATTTTAATGTCAAAATGATTTGATTACCTCTCTAACACAACCCACTGGTCAACAACACAATGCATGAATGGGGCTTTTGTTTCTAAACAACCCTTATCCATGCCATCATTTTGGTCCTTGTCAATGAAAGAGAAATATGCCTTTCACTTCCTTTACACTTTGGTCACATTCAACCACATCATTTGTCAAATCAAACTCAATCCGACTCTTTTCAGACCACTCACATAGCCTGTTCACACTAGTTTCTATGGACACCAATATACATGGAAACTATTGACTACACAATTTATGTTAAGCATATACCAATACTTGTTGAAGCATAAATAGACCTCAATTCATTTTTAGCATATATCCATCACGACTATGGAAAATTGCTAGGGATGAAAAGCCTTGACCAATGTTACAAAATACACCATCACCTCATATGGAAAAGGCTATAACATCATCTTACCCTTGTCATTTAACCTCAATCAAACCAATCATCGACCTCTTTGACCCCTCTTCCTGAACTACATTGGTCTGAGGCCCTAAGACCGAGGCTATGTAGGTAGCACTCAAATCACACGACGTCCTCTAAGGTTAGCTCGACCACCCTCATTTGTTCATCTACCTGATGGACAAACCATATCCTCCCTTTGACCATGACTTAACCTCATCCAAGACCATTGACCACTTTGACCCTTCCTCCCTTTTAGGGAGAACTACATAGGCCTGAGGCCCTAACGACAGAGGATATGTAGGCAACACTCAGATCACACGACGTCTTCTGAGGTTAGTTTGGCCACATTCTTTCATTTGCCCATTCATTCGACCAGTTATCTATCTCGACCTTCCTCGACCAATGACCTTGGAGATCATGACTATCTCCTCTGACTCTGACCACTTCCAAGACAACATTGCCTTGGTTGTTTTTGCATGTGTGCTACCTCACAAATGGTTAGCAAAATTATGCACAGACTATTTATGACCTTCACAAGTATAGGATTGCAAGCCGGTTGATCCCCATTACTTGTGACATTTTCATGTTTCCAAGAGCACTTCCTGAACCCAAGATACCTGGAACACGATGACCATTAGAGCTACAACTTAGATTGAATAACCTGATCAGCTACGACTAAATGTTGGGGCCTGATTACTTCAGTTTAGGCACTCCTCAACCCTTGACCTGTGACAATTTGACCGGACCATCTCATGAAGTGGTATGCATGCAATCTTAATTTTTGAAGCGTTCACCTCAACCTTCACCATTTCCATCCACTTTCTATCAAATCAGCACCCGATTCTAGGTTCCCTTCCCTCGACTCCTACTTTGAGGGGGAATACCTCATCCATAATCGGGGCAACCAACCCTCCTATTTTTGTCTTGCAGTTCATTTAAACAACCAAAAAGATGAAATCAACCTTATCCCACACCTGGGGCAATCAACTCCTATTTTTGTCTTATAGTTTGTCCAAAACAACCAACAAGACAAAAATGGGCAAATGTAGACACCGAAATCATGTCTACTCCTCGGTTATCCTCCCCTTCTCTCCCCCTTGGTCCCTTTCCACTTCTAACCATAACCCACCTATGTTTTATTAATTTAAAATAATTATCTTATTTTAAACTAATAATTCTCTCTCTCCCCTTGCCACCTCACCCTTGACGCCTCACCACCCTTGGATGCCCTCCTTGGATTTTCTCCACTAACCCATGCCAAGTCTTAAATGCCTAAACCCCATTCATGACCTATTCTAACTTTCCCTCCACTAATCCTCATGTTTATTTATCCACCTTTGACTATTTTCGCATGACCAATTGACCCGAGCAGTTGGAAGAATGGGCGAAAGGCTAATTTTAGCCTTTTTGCCATTATTCTAGCTGCCAATGTCGGTTGCCTATCAGCCGATGCTGGTGGGATCGCCAACGTTAGTTGCTTAAGACTAGCCCAAAGGTGACTTCTAGTCTCCTCTCCTGATCTGATTTTCCAATCTTTGCATCCGCATTTCTCAATCTTTCAATCAGACCTTTTGACCTTCAACAATCTGATCTTTCACTCCTCAATCAGCCAATCCTCCAGTCTTCAATCCACCAGACCTCTCACTCTCTCTTTCATAGGGCTTTTGCACCAGCTACAACAATAGCAGGGACTCTGCATCAGCCACTCCACCAACAATAGGGCCTTCACACCAGCAAAATCAACAATAGGTACAAGCATCAACAACATTTCTTCTTCAATAGGTATGAGCTAAGAATGTTTCATTTATTTCATTTCAATAATCTAGAAATGTATTAGCTGTTAGCTCCCATTCAGCACTTCCAGACCAAACCCAAATCTTTATCTCCCTGTTGGCCTCCTCTATCCCTTTTTGACATTCTGTCCATTGCCCCAGACCTCTGCATAGACACCTCAAGCCATTTTGCTGACCCCAAATAGACCACAGACCCATCCACAGGCCAAAAACTTGACCTGACCTCATGCAAAGACTACTGCCCTGATTGATACTGGCCACTTCCTTCACCAATGTCGGTAGACTAACCGATGTTGGCAGACTTGACAACTGACGTCAGTAGAATAACCGATGTCGATGACTATGACCAGGCTGATAGCAGCATTTAAGTAAGCATTTGCTTCCATTTCCTTTTTAGTCTTTAATCATTTCAGTCTTTTATCATTCTGTCTTTTATCAGACATTATTTTTATCAATTAGTGGGTTGACATCCCTCAAGGAAGTCTTCGTACTTCTGGGATCAAGCTTTTGATTGGCAGCCCACCATTTCCTCATCTAACATCTTCTATGTTTTAGTCTCTGTCTTCTACAGGTGTCATCCTCCACAACCAAAGAGGAGTTCTCACGATTGTCTAGATAATGGTGTGTAAGACTTCATCCAGGTACATACAAGCCTTAGACCATTTCTCTTAGTTTCTCATTTCCTTCTTGAATGTGAAAGTGAAAATCGTATAGAAATAGGTCCCTCTCAGATATCTGAGAATCCACTGAACTACTTTCTAGTGCTCCTTTCTTGGATTGGCCATTAACTTGCTGACAACTCCCATTGCTTGGGTAATATCAAGTCTAGTACTCATGTACTCAATCTCATCATGTGATTCAGGACACTATTCTGTGAACTATCTAACCATAGGTGTACTAACCAGTTCTGCATCATGCATATTGAACCTCTCCACTACCTTATTCACATAATCCTCTGGAGACAAAATCAACCTATGACTTTTTCTATCTCTAGAAATACTCATACCAAGGATTTTCTTTGCTCCTCCTAAATCCTTCCTGGCACACCTCTTAGCTACTTTTACCTTTAGCTCAGTGAATCCCTGCATGTGTGACCCTGCAACAAGCATATACACTACATATAGTAACAAGATAATGTCACGACCATTATCCAACCTAGTAAAATAAACACAATGGTCACATTGACATTGACTAAAGCCATGCTTTGTCATACACCTGTCAAACCTTAAACACCATTATCCTGGAGCCTGCTCAAGACCATATAACCTAGCCTTCTGTCTCACCTATCCATTCTCTCCTTTCATTAACCTGGGAATCCATTCATCTTTTAGTGTTTTCATCCCAACTAGAAACTCTACCAAATCTCCCATTTGGTTCTCTTCCAAGGAATTCATGCCATGCTCCCACTATTTCCTGGATTCTACCTGCATTGCCTCTTCAAAACTTCCTGGTTCTTAACCATCAGTGAGCAACAAGTAGTATAAAGAAGGGGAATAATGAATTTGAGGCTTACTTACCCTTTCATTCCTCCACATGGGTGTTTAAGACTCCTTGACAGCTTGTTGTCTGCCCAAAATATGTTTTAACAGTGACCGATCTCGGTCACCTTTGGCCGACCTTGGTCTGCACATGACTGTTGTCAATTCCTCCTGATTACCAATGTTAGTTCCCTGACCGATGTTGGTTTCCACCTACTTGACATCACTGACTTTGGTCTACACATGACCGACATTGGTTCCTTCCTAATCGACGTCAGTTCTCACTTGATCGATGTTGGTAAATGTGTTTTCCTGTGAGTGATGATTTTTACCTGTGAGCTCATTTTGGATCATAAACTTGTCTAAATCAACACTACCCTACTCAGAATTATTCAACCTCTTGAGCTAATCTCTATCCATCATCTTTTGCTTAAAAACCAAGGCTTTCTAGTTCTTAACTTTGTCAAAAACATCAGATTTCCTCTTCCTACAATAAACTCAATCCTTTCTCGTAGCATAACACTGCTCACAGAAATCTTGATCTATGCTTTTCAAATTTGAACTCTTACCTTTTGACTTAAGAACATCCATTCCCTTCTCACTCATGTGACCAAGCCTATAGAGCCACATCTTTACATCTACATCAAAAGTAGATAAAATAGAAGGAGAATCAGTAATACAAGTAGATAGATAAAGTGTACCTACTTTCTTACCACATGCTAATACAAGTGCACTCTTGGAAACTTTCCAAGATTCTGCTATGAGAGTTAATGTGCAACCCTCATCACCCAAATTTCTTATATAAATTAGACTCCTCTTCAGGAATGGGGCATGCATGACATCCTTCAACACCCATGTGTTGCATGTTTGCAATTTTAGCTGCACTTCCCCTTTGCCAACAATTTGACAAGGCTCACCAACCATAAATAAATCTTTCCAAAGTCTCCATGGACATAATCATGAAAAATACTCTATTTGGGGTTGCATGGAAAGAGGCATCAGAATCTAAAACCCAAGATTCTACTTTATCCAAGGAACATATAAGAGCATCTCATGTAACAATAGCTGCATCATTTGCTTCTTTATTTCCTTCATGTTGATCTTCTACCAACCAAAAATATTTCTTTACCTACCCTTTCTTTCCACAATTCCATAATTGATTATTATTGCCATTAAATTTCTCCATTCTTAGCTTACATTCTTCTGCCATTGCTTTACTCCCACTCAATCAAAAACCCCTGAGAGTGACCTATAATCAACAAACACTAACATGATCTGATACCACCTATTAGTGAACCAAGCTTTGATACCAATTGTTAGGATCCTACTCCTTAAGAGTACACTTGATTACCTTTGTATAAGCAACTAAACACGGAATTAAACCAAAATTAATATCTAACTAGAATTCAAAAATAGCACAAAATATGAGAGACAATACAATCTTGTATTAACACTCTTCTAGAAGGATATACAATGAAGAAATCACACTCTTCCCACACCTCTTGGGTGTACAGTAATTCTCCCTCAAGAGTTCTCTCTCTCACACAATCAATTACAACCACAACTCAAACACAGAGTTGTTCCCTCCACCAGTCAGTAACAATACTACCAGTACACCAAGTACTCCAAGTAGATCTCCCTGATCTTACTACCTGTAGATCAACTGATCTTACTTACCATGTAGATCTCCCCTGATCTTGCTACCTGCAGATCAATTGATCTTACAATTGGAAGGATCTCTTCCTTATCCTTGATTACAATACATCCCCATGGGTCTCTTAAATAGATCCCATATAAACAATAATTAGACTTCCCAATTACAATAATTAGAAATGTAGACTCAAGACTAAAATTAGTCTTTTACATGCAAACTAACTATCTGTCTAAAATTAGACCAGTTCTGGAAGCACATGCAAACACACACACACACACACACAGGTTGCCAACATCGGTTCCTATTTGACTGATGCCAGCCAACCCCTAATCGATGTCGGTTATTACATACATTGAATATGATCGACGTCGGTTGATCAGACTGATGTCGATTACTATAACACTCAACAACCTCCTCCATTTGCATCAGTGAAGCTTTTAGCTCCATAACTTAACACAAGTAAAATTTTCATTTGATAAAATTGAAAATGCATTAAAAGATGCATTAAAGTGAAATAATAAAATCCAGATTCATTAACTAGTCAATCAAAGTCCCTAATTTTACTTATTAATCTAATAGTTATAAAGTTTGGCATGCAGAATTATGGGGACATTCATTATGGATACAATATAGATTTTTAAAAATGTTAGTTCATGATTGAATTGATTTTTATTTCTAATGTAGTGGTCAAATTATCATTGATTTTGTGATGGGAAAACAAAGACTAGATGACATCAAAGAATGAAGGATAATATGAATATTGAGTTGAAGATGTAAATTTTGACATTATTTATGGACATATAATTATAGATTTTTTTAAAAATTGTTCATAATTGAAATGAAATATTTTAATAAGTTGTTTTGTGTTAACACAACCTCTTAAGACAAGGGATGGCCTACTAATATTTAAAAATTTATAATCCCTTCTCAATGTTAAATCTTCTACTATATATTGATTATAAAAATCATCATTCTATTTAACCTTTCCTCTTCAATTAAGTCAGTTAATTTTTCAAACCTCAAGTTGTCTTTGTCAAATTATCAATAAATTTATAATGATAAAAATAATAATATATTATGAAGAGTGAAGGATAATATGAATATTAATTTGAATATGTAAATTTATACATTATTTACTATAGATTTATTAAAATATTTGTTCATGATTGGCTCAGTTTTTTACTAATGCAGCTGTCAAATTATCATTGATTTTATGATGGGAAAATAAAGACTAGATGATGAAGAGTGAAGGATAATATGAATATTATTTTGATGTAAATTTACATGTATTCACATTATTTATCTTAACATAAATTTTTTTATATTTTAGTTGTATGCCGAGGATGACTCCTAAAAAATGAAGTAATTTTTGAAAATAACTTAATTGGAAAGAGGGTTAAAATCCTTATTAAAATAATATTTTAGGTGCAAAATGAATGCATTGGATGAGATACAAATATCATTTGATATTGTTACCCTTACCTTCAATGATGTCAAATATTTTGAAACATGGAAGGAAAAAATATAATCCATTTTCTCTTAGCACTAAAAATATTTTTGTAATTTATTTATTTTTATACCATGTATGTGCTTCAACGAATATTTTTACATGATACAACATTCTAGAAAAAAAAAATTATGAAAACTAATGTACAATTTTTTAAAATTTTGTTCTTCAAGGAAAGATTTCATCCAAAAAAATTCATGCATCTAAAAGGACTAATTATTTAAAGGAATACTCATAAATATATATGGAATGAGGCTACATGGAAGTATGAGACACTTTCTAAGAGATGAAACACCTCTTAGTAGAATGTTGAAATTTTTGAAATATGTGTCCAAGGAAATAAATGGATTAATAAAAATCAAGTCTCCAATTTCACTAATAATGGGAATTTGTAAGCTAGGTATATTTTTACATCTAACTAAATAAACAAATGTTTTAGATCAAAATGCAAATTATAATCCACCAGTGAAAAGAAAGTATACCCAAATAACCTTATTAATAATAGTTGGGAAATCAAATGGGCCAAAACACTTAATATTAAAATAATTAATAAGTTCTATAATGAATGAAGTGGGATGAGATATAGGAACATAAGGTCTTAATTCATGCGGATCTAATGATGACAATAAAAATTTGGCACTTGACTATTATAGGTGGATACTGACTTATATCCTCAATGTTGTTTGACAATAATGGTGAAACATAATTTTATATAATGATAGTGAAAATATAATGATTAGTTTTGTGTGTACATGTATCCTTTCCATGGTTTTGTATTGGAGTGAGTGGCCACCCATTCTATTTATATATTTTCTAGGGTGAAGTTGACTTAGTGCAAAAAAGATGACTAAACATTTTTTACCTATGTAATGGTTCAACATCATTTTAGGTAATTATGTAGTTAAAATATGATTAATAGCTTCTAATTTAGAGTGGGAGACCACCCACACTCTAATTCACATGAATATCATGACTTACATAAGTGCAAGAAGGATGAATAACCTTCTTGTTCCACTAGGTAATTGTGTTTAATTTTTGCTAATAAACATGTCAATGACACTTTTTTGCATTTGGTTAGACATATTTTGATTTAAAAACCTAGATATAAAGATAAGGTAATTAAACATTAGAATTTAATATGTAAATTCTTTCAATTGATATACTTCAAATAGGATGACTAGCATTGTTATTACTAAATAGTACTATACCTACCATGGTTATGTTTTGGAATGGGTGACAACCCACTCTATTCAAATATTTTTCTTGATCGATTGAGATTTAAAATGAATCTCATGATTTAATTTAGATAGAATAGAATGAAAATAAATATTTATAACACTAGGTAATTATGGTTTTCATTTTCCATTGAGCATGTCAATGAAACAATATTTACACTCGATTGGAGTCATTTTGATTACAAAACCTACATATAATAAGATATTAGTTAGTTACATAATTTTTAATAGTATAATTTCCATTAATCTCTTTAAATTAGAGTGGGTGGTTTCCCACTCTATTCATATATTTAACCTGATGTATTGAGCTTGCAAAAAGGATGATTAAGCTTGTTGTTGGTGTATGTAATGGTATAACATCATTTTTAGGTTACTAAATATAGAGAAAATATGATTAGTAGATTCTCATTAAGAGAGGAAAGTCACCCACCCTAATGAGAGGAAAGTCAGCCACTAAAATATTAACATGAATATTAGGATTTACTTTAGTCCAAAAAGCATGAGCAACCTTATTATTACACTAGGAAAGTATGGTTCACATTTTCCATTGAGCATGTTGATGACATAAGTATTGCATTTGATTAGAGTCATTTTGATTAAAAAATATATAAATAATAATTAGTTAGTTACATTATTTTTACTAGTATACCTTCCATTAATCTCTTTAAATTATAGTGTCCATATGCCCACTCAATTCCAATCTTTATCCTAATGGATTGAGATTGTATGATTATATTTTGATTTCAGAAGAAACATAGTATAATAAATTTTTCATGATGAATTCATTTAGAAGATTTAGTGGATTTAAATTTGTTTACACACTCTTGAAAAAAATTCATGAAGAATTCATATTTTTAAAATATTAGTGGATTTACAGATTTAATAGGTCTTAGTGAAAATAGGCAAAATGGCACTTGGACTTTATAAAGATTCAAAATTTTAATTTTCAGGTGATAGTACACCTCCAATATAAACATCATTCCTTGCAAATGAATGCCATTTGTCATCTTTGCATTGTAAAGACTTAATAAAAAAATTATTCTAAATTCAATGGACCACAATCATAAGAAGGCCCATTATAATTAGATTTTGTAAGGATGAAATTTATTTAAATATGAATACCTCTTATTAATGGGTGTTACATCTCATCAATTACCATTATCATTTAGATAAGATGAAATAACATTAAAAATTATATAATTCAAAATATATTATTTTTTAGCAATATATTTGAAAAAAAATAAAAATTTGATTTCATTGTTTCAAATATTATTTTAATTTTTTTTATTGGTTTAATTGAGATGAAAATAACCACTCTATGTTATGGAACCTTTTTTGGAGTAATAGTCAAAGAAAAAGATTTTCAAAAATAGTTGGTATTTGAAAAGAATGAAACAAGGAAGCATGGCCATTACTTCAACAAATTTATAGAATTTTATAGGTAATAATATATAAATTGAACTATTTAAGTATTATAAATTAAGACATAGAAACAAGTTAAATATTGTTAAATATTTTGAATTTGTTTTCAATTTACATGTTTGAAACAAAAATGTTTGATCATTTTTTTAATAGAATCATTAAAATAATAGAAAAAAAATAAGATACAAGTTTCTATAACCATGATGATATATATAATGACAAATTTGAGTTTTATTTCAAAAAAATAATAATTGTAAATACTTAAAACACGTTGGGAATGAAACATATATTTTAATAGAAAGTACTAGACTAATTGTGCAAATTATTAAAGAATCAAACTAAAGATTAAAATGAGTCTTTTCTCAAATGAGTGGTTTCTTAGGATGGAATTAGTGATATAAACATTGCTTCAAAAATTGCTTAAATTCTATATCAAATGTATCTAAGTAATTTGACCTATCATTGCTTAATTTTGAATGTCATGTTTGTGCTCCTTTCATTTGTAATTCCATTGTAGCATTTAAAATTATTCCTTCTAAAGACCTTATTTTTATATTACCCAAGGTTCATTTATCCCTGTAAAACTTATAAAATGGTTTGAAAGCCATGCACTTCCTTCTCTTATTTCATTTTTTATTTCTTTAGTCGTAAAAAATAAAAAAAACCAAATCCTAAAGTTTTTATTTCAAATAATTTATATTGTATAGTACCTTAATGAAATCACACTCAATTTGTATCCATACATATTCAAAGGAAAAGGTGATCGGAGAGTAATTAAAAATAACACTCTGTTAGGTTTTTATGGTTTGTGTTTTCCTGCTTACTTTTTTGGCTCACCTTGCTTAAACTACTTATCTTTTAGGATTTTATAAGGTTGTAACACATTAATTACATTTGGTTCACCACCCTTAAAACATGAAATCCATTTATTTATGGCTTCTCCACACTCTAATGCAAATTTAGGAATCATAGCATTTTTTCTAGTTTCATAAAATACTATAATGCTTGTGGCTAAGGTTCCTTTAACCAACATCTCCTTTTCCTAGCATTCTCATAGCCCACATCATAAGGGAAAAAAATCCATGAGATGAACATGAAGGTAAATGCTACTTCATTATGGTAGGAGGAAATTCATGTCCTCACCATCATAACAATTTTATAGTGTTGGTGGATTTTGAGAACAGATAAGGAGAGCTTCAAATGGATGACCCTTCCTCATGAATGTGTTATCATAGAATGTTATGGGCCTTATAAATTATACCCATAAATAATCTATGCATGATAATTATTAGAAGATTGGTTTTATATATATTATCTATTTAAAAGAAGTTAGTGTTTGGCTTCCTCCTTTAGATTTATTTACAAAGCATTTGGCATGATGCCACCTAGATCACCACCTTGCATGAGGAAGGATGTGGTGGTGATTGTATTTTAGTTTCCTATAAGGTCTTCCATAATATTCTTTCCCTGAGGGAGGACCCTTCACATCAATTAGTATGGATTATTCTCAATACTGATGGCCATCTATTTATCATTCTCAAAATATACTCACCTAATGATGGCACTAACCATCCCTACATTGGTGATATTTGGCTAATGAGATGCCTACTGCCACATGGATAGTATGTGGATATTTTAATATGATTGAGAACACCCAATTCAAGGATAAGGCCCTTCAAATGAATTGGTATGTTATTGAATGTGAGGCTTGGTGTTATTTCAAAAATAAATGGGGTCTAGTTGATCCACTCCTCCGTTGGTAGACATTAAACCCCATGTCTTAGTTTATTTGGTCTAACTACCAATTTGGGTATCACTACATTCTTAAATAGCTTGACCTATTTATGTTGTTATAGATTTTTTTCCTTTTATAACATTGATGGCTAGCCTATTAATGTTCATTATGGTATTTTTTTTAGAGCATTCAACTATTTCCTAGAAATTGGCATAGACTTCGAGGTAATATAATATGCCACATAATAAATGTATCCTTAATACTTATATGTTGAGTCATGTTGGAATGATATAACTCATTACATAGATCTAAAACCTCACCTCATGGTCACCATATAGTTCCATATATATTTAGTGGTGGAATGATGCCATTTTATGCACCACCTCCTTCCTTTACCACCATGGCAAACATGTTTCTCAAATTAGAAAATCGTCAAAAGAGAACGTGCTCAATGAGTTTTGATGTGTCTTTATCTCACTCAAACTTGATATTTTCAATGTGTATTTTTAATGTATTGAATCCTTTCTCAAATACCACCTTAAGGTGGAATATAGCCATGCATCTAGAGGCACTCAACTTTATGCTCGATTGCATTAGCTAAAAATTAGTGATAAGGCCTTTTAAAGATTTTTTTTAAAGAACTGAAAGACAAGCAAGCTCATGATAAAATCAAACCCATTCAAGTGGCTTAATCCTAGATGACCTCTTAGTATGATAACTATTCATCTTTCCTTAAACACTAAAAGCTAGTTTTTCAAGGTCAACCTTTCATAGTTGAGCGAACCCAAGTGCTTGAGAAATGCCTCGATGTGGTACCTTAAAATCTCATGCCTGTTAATCAACAATTTTATGATGTCCCTCTCACCTTATATGATCTCAAAAAATATTTTAATTTCATGAGTAATGATAAATCCCCTAATCTCAATGGATTCCCATGTGAATTTAATAAATCCACCTGGGAGTTTATCGAACTTGATTTACTACAAGTTTACGAAGAAGCCTTGCAGAAACAGTCTCTTGGACCTATGATCAACCAAGGTATTATAAAATTCATTCCTAAATCTAGAGATCCTAAGTTTCTTACCATTTGGAGTTTGATAACCTTGCTTAATTTTTCTTATGATATTCTTGATAAATCCCTCACCAATCACATCCATCTCATTTTACCTTCCATTGTTAGACTAGAGTAAACATGATTTATTAGAGGGTTTTATTTATTAGGTAATATTATTATGGTATAGGAAGGCATGGGTTAGGTGTATTCCTCTTTCTAGTGTACTATTTTTCTTAAATTATACTTTAAAAAATCTTATGTTAATATTGAATGTCAATTTATTCTTTCCATGCTCAAGGATATTAGCTTTAGCCCCTACTTCATCTATATGGTGCAGATATTAGTTAATGATGCCTTAGCCTACCTCACTATTAATGGGCATAAAACTGAGGGTATTGAGCTTTAGTGTTATATCTATGAATTTTTTCCCATTGCTCAAGTACTTTATGTGTTATTTATTGAAGCCTTGGGTTATCTCTTAGCTTACATAAGTTCTCAAGGGCTTATTTAGGGCATTTTTCCCAGTCACACCTCCTAACTCATCAATTGTCACTTTGTAGATGACACCTTCCTCATGTTCAAAGAATAAGAGGTCACCTTTCATGAATCTATCCAATGCTTTGACACTTTTTGTCTATCTTTTAGCTCCAACCCACAGTGGAGGAAAATTGAGTGTTTTTGACAAAGCATGATGTTTATACCTGAGTGGATGCATAAGTATAATTGTAAATGGATTTCTCAAGGGGAATAGTTCAAGTTATTAGGTATCCCATTTACCTTTGACAATTATCTGTCCAAGATTTGGTAGTATGTCCTTAACATGATTAAAAATAAGATTGAATATTGGATCACTAAGCCCTTATCTCTACCAGGTGATTTCTATATCTACACCAAAATCTTAGCTACTATTCATGTCTACTAATCCTCTTGTTGGGATCCCTCCAAGGCATATTATGATTCTCTAACCAAAATTCATAGATAATTATTCTATTCCAATTCTAATTGTGCCAAAGGTTTTCATTAGGTCACCAAGGATATTTGTTACCTCCCTTATGATAAAGGTGGCATGGGCATCATTGACACCTATAAACAAAGTATGGACCTATGTGTTAAATGGGTTATTGGGGATATTGCAGAAATGAATCTTGGAAAATTATGTTACAACATTATATCTCCATGGGATCCCCTTATGGTAAAACCATTTGGAAAAATATTGGCTTCCAATCCCTTCTCATCATTATAGTTCATATTAATATTTCTAGTTCTTTGTAGCCAAAAGTAGTTTTAAGGATTTTGAAGTCATCAAATCCCATTTAAAGTTAGTTTGGGATGGTTTTCACACATGATTATATTTTAATGACCATATATTATGGTTGTCCCCTATTCTTACTACTTCTACCATTCCCCTAGTTGAATTACTAGGTATCAATGCTCTATGATTATTTAAAAAAGGGATTCACACTATCTGAGATTTGGTTACAACCAAATATTCAATTCTCTAGCCTAAAATTAAAATAAATTTTAAATTAAACAATGTGGACTTACCTTCTATTATTCACATTCAAGATATGGCACCTAATGTTATGTTGCATAAATTTGGACTATAGATTATTAGGGCATGTTGTAAAAATTGAAGGTCAAACTATGATAAAAAATTTAATAGATACTCTCCCAATATTATTTATCAGGCGATGAGTCCATTATATCCACCTTTAGACAAGCCCAACATGCACTAGGGTTTCAAGTCCTCTCCCATGACTTGGCTTGCCCATCTGGATCATGTGTGGAAACTCGACCTCAAGCCCAAGTTGGCTCATTTTTTATGGTGTTTGATTTATTAATGACTCTCCCTTAATGAGAGGATACTCCACTTCTACATTCCCCAACCCTTATATCTAGATTATAAGCATCTAGAATCCTTTAAACATATGTTCTAGTTTTTTTTGAAATCCCAGTCTACCTAACATTAGATTCATTCATTATTTTAGCCTTATCACCCTAACCCTTTCTTTTGGTGATAGGTGATATTTTGGGATCATTATAATTATATAACCTTTATTTCCTTCCTATAGAAAATTTTAAGAGTTATTATTCTCTTTTAGTTATGGAAAGCTATGAACAATGTTATTTTTAAGCACGAGACTTGTGAAATTTCATTTTTTATTAATAAAAAGGTTGATGTTATTTATTCAATCTATTTAAAAATTAAAGCTCATTGTAAAATATGGATCTAGACCTATGCCACCTATAATAGATCCTCAATCACTAGTGGAGTGCCCCTTGCAACATGAGCAGGGTTTTACCTGATGACCTGCTCCATAGTCTTCTGTCTCCTCATCCAAAGAGGTGTAAAAGTAGAAGTTGGTCTACAAGTAGGGGCCACTTTTTTCCACACCCTCCCCTTAGGAGTGGTTGGAGTTCTCATGAAAATTATAATGCTATTCCTTCATAATGGTCTCCATCAAGCATTATCATTCCTTCATAGTTAAGTAATAGTTGACCTATCACTATTCATGATGACCCTTCTGGAGGGTTGGAATGCTCTAGAGATTCTTGATGTGGAGTTGCCTACTTGATCAGTGATTCTAAAGGATGATCCTCTACCTCTACCTCTTGGGGTGGTAATCTATGTATAAAAATATATTATTTGGTTATTTGTAGTTATTTGGGTCATTCCTTGACTAGCTAATTTTTTATTTTGGAGTTGAGATATTCCTATGGTAAGGAGTTTGAGCTGTGATGTGTTTGGATACATTAATTTGCAACCTTCTATAATTATATTTTTTTATTTTAATATAATGTGAAGCATTCCAATAATAAATTCCACTCAAATCAACTAGTAGGGTATTTAAAATTTGAATGCACCATCCTAAATTCCCCTCGCCACCTAAATCTTAACGTGGAATTTTCTAATTTCATTTTTTAACTGATGATAAGGTTTATGGGATGACATTGAAAAATAATGTGGGTGAAAAATATTAAGGCAACATAATCAAATATAAAATATTATGCCAGATTTTTATTTTCCCTAAATATAAAATAAGTTATAATTTTTAAAAGTTGATAATATTTTAAAACATGATATTAATTTTTAAAAAAGTTCATAGATAATATTGTATTTAACCCTCTATTTAATTTTCCTACTCATTTTAAATAAATTTATCTTTATTATATATTTTTCCTGACAATAATGTTTTTGGATGTTATAGTTGATATTATAATGATATAATAATATTATTATTAGTATTACAAGTTTACATTAATATAAATTTTATATTGAATGCTATAATTAAATAAATATATTTTATACAATTAATTTTAAAAAGTTTCAATATAATATTATTTTGAAGTTTATATTATTATTGTTATTATTATTATTATTAATTATTGGTAAATGGTTTTGAAGGGACCATACCTAGAACAAGAGGCTCAAGAGCCAGAAAAGAAAGGAACCTTCAAGACACAAGAAGGCTCAAAATCCAAATCAAGCAGGAGTAAAATCTAAGACATAGATAAAAGAGAGAAAATATCCCTTGTTTCAAGAAAGTCTAAAAACTAGAAGAATCAAAAGATAATAGTAGCAAGGAGCAACTTACCAATGAAGGGTACCAAAGTAGTAATTCAATAGTAACTCCATAGAACCAAAGTAGTGCCTAAGCAACAACAAATCAACTAAAATAGGGAGTTAGAATGAGTCAAGTCACTTAGTGAACTTGTTAAAACTATTCTTCAATCCCTCCAAAGCATTAAATAGATTTAGTGTAGTGATTTTAGAAGGGTCTATCTTGTCAATAGTGGTCAAATCTAGGTTCTTTTCATTTCCTCCCTTCCATAAACCCATATATAAGGTGTTGATGGTGCACACTTGTTTCACTTGAAACTCAATAAACTCTAGAAAGGCTTGGTGAATGGCTAAATGATCCATCTACCTACTCCTAATCTAGTTCATGGTGTCTTCCATGTATTTCATTCTATCGAGAATGTCTTTTATTTTGGTCTTGAATAGGGAGGAGTTGTCCATTTTCTTCTTTCCCTTTCCACTAAACTTATTGATCTGAGTGATCTACTTCCTGAGATCACTAATATCTTCCTCAAGCTATGTAATTTAACCATTGTACCTAAGATCCCTGGGATGGGAGGGACTAGAGTCCATATCATCCTACCTTATGTGAAGAAGACTCTCAACTATGTTATTTTCTTTACCCATGTGAGAATTAGGCTATGAACCCTTATCTTTGTTTCTAATCCTGAGAACCCTCTTATGAGAGGGAAGAGCAGAAGAATGAAGGTTGGGGTTATTATACCTAACCCTACTCTGAAAAGGAGGCTTAGATAAGGGAAGGGGAACATAAATGTTATCAATGATAATGTTGCAATGGTGATACAAGAGAAAGATAACCTCTTCATGAAGGAGTACGACATGATTGTGAGCCTAAAAATTAAGAATTGAAGCCTCTAAAAATTGCAATATATAATAAGGAAAACTAACTCTAGGTCCTTTATGGAAATGGTTTAGGAGGACAAGGTGATGAAGCGATAGTTTTTTATACCTACCTTCCAATGTGACAAACCTAACTAGCATGCAGGCCACCTCATCAAAAGGAATAGGGAGAGAGGAATGAACAATACCAACTTAAAAAAAATCTAATGCATTAACTAAGGAACCCTATAAGATCCTTTTCTTCTCTATAGCCTTGTCAAATTTATTTCTATAAAATTTTAGACCATCCCTTTTGAGACCTATAATAGAGGCAACAAACTCTTCTATGATAGAGATATTCTTCCCTCTATAAATGACTTTCTTGTTCTTCTAATTGTTTGAAAATTTAACCAAAAAGTGATTATCATGCCTCTTTATCCTTTGAATGAAACTAGAGAATCCTCCCACCTTTAAATTATTCCAAAGGACTTCATTCACCCTCTAATTTGGGTCAAAAATTGGCTCAACATGACAAGGAGATCCACCCATGATGAAAACAATAGGATTTTGAGTCAAGGTCACATAAAGAGAAACTAATAGATCACCCCCACACTGCCTCTACTTAGTTTGATGAAAGTGAGTGTGATCTAAAGAATGATTATCCTTCAAATGAGAGATCCAGACATCTATACTCTAACTAAACTTATCCAATTGTCCTTTCTTTAATAATGATTGTTTTAGTGTTATGAGGAATTTGATCATGAGCATACCAAAATTGAAGCTAATTATGAGACACCCCCATGTTAATAAAATAGTTTTCCACATGGTTACCCTATTTATACATATCACAAATCTTATGAATTGAAAGACCCCACAAATGCTAATAGCCTTCTGAATAAAGTCTTTGATAGTCCAACTGGCTGGATGAGAACCCTTAAGGTGATTAATAATATTCAAAGATTCCCCTTTAATGATAATATTTTTGATATGAAAGTCTCTTACCAACCTAATCCCCCAGAGAGCAATAAGTGCCTCAGTGTAATGGTTGGATTAAATACCCATAGGACCCACATAGGTAGCAATTAGATTGCCTAAGTGATCCTTAATGATCCCACCTCCTACTGATCATGGATTTCCTTTATAGGCACCATCAAAGTTTATTTTGTACCAATTTTTTGGAGGAGGGCTCCATTGAATTATATATCTTTCAATAGAGGGAGTTCTGATTCAAAGATCTCTAATAATGATGTTCCAATAAGAGATTAATTTCTCCTCATATTTAGGGAAATATGATTTTTAGGGGGATTAAAGTTAATAAAATTTTATTTTACATCAATAGAGATATCTATGATTAGTTTTTTATATGAAATCTTTCAATCCCTAAAAATGACCGCATTCCTTGCCTTCCAAATCCTCCAAAGTGTGTGAGGGAAGATAAGTCTCCATAATCTTATAAGAATGTTATGTCAAAAAGGAGGCTGCCATTTCTTCCAAGCCTAAAAAATATCCTTTGGAAAGGACCAAAAAACACCAAATCTCAAGAAAATAAGGCCCCACAACTTGTTAGCATAAGAATAATGCAGGAAAAGATGAATGTTTTCAGCATTTTTTTTACATAAGCAACACATGTTAGGCAAAATGAAACCTATTTTAATAAGGTTATCATTGGTGAGAATCCTTTTATTGAGTACCAACCAAAAAAAATTATTAATCTTGGGGGTAAGCTCCTTAAACCAAATCCTACTCTAGTCAAAATTAGTAGGAATCTCTTTACATAAAATCTGATATCTAGTCTTAATAGAATAGGAACTGTCAAAGGAGTTAACCTAAAAAAATTCATCCTTAGGACAAAGCTAGATGATTTGAATAGTCTTAAGAATATATTGAAGAGAGGTCACCATATCTATCAAGTCAAGTCTATTACAAGATGAAATAATAGATAGGTCCTTCCACTATAACTTTCCATTATTGTAGCAAATGTAATCACTCACTTTGACACATGTATGGGAAGAGAAAAAATTTTCTAGTTGAGACCAAGAGTTGGTATACTAAAAATTATGAAAATTCATCTATATTTCCAAAAAATAATATCTTTTCCATCTTCAAGTTTCTATTT
The DNA here is from genome assembly GCA_037957365.1 of Torreya grandis. Classification (NCBI taxonomy): domain Eukaryota; kingdom Viridiplantae; phylum Streptophyta; class Pinopsida; order Cupressales; family Taxaceae; genus Torreya; species Torreya grandis. The sequence continues at coordinate 2,045,185 of JARHVA010002650.1, forward strand.
AGATCCCTTCTCAATGTAGCCCCTAATTTTGATGAGGTTTTTTCATAAAATAGAACCATTCAAAAGATTCTCCTCAAAAAGAAAGTTCTGAGAACAATGCTGACCTAGATACTTGGCTCTAATAATATTGGTCCAAGGTTACTCATCCTTTAGAAGTCTGCAAACCATTTTATAGATAAGAGCTGCATTCATGGTCTTGATGTTTTTAATTCCCAAGCCTCCCATTTTCTTTTGGGAACATGCATTATCCTAAGTTATCAGGTGAAATCTATTATTAGACTTAGTACCAGTCCATAAAAAGTATTTATAAATATTTTTAATTCTATCATACATAGCTAAAGGAATAAAGAACATGGACATGATAAAAATGGGAAGATTTTATAGAGTACTCTTAATAATAAAACACTTACTTGCATTGGAGAGAATAACCCCTTTCTAAAAAGCAAGTTTATTCTAAAATATATCAATAAGAGTATTCCAAATTGTCCTATAAACTTTCCTTGTACCTAAAGGAAGCCCAAAATAAGTAGTAGGTAGAGAGTTAATCATACAGCTAAGAACTTGAGCAATCTTCCTTTGTCAATTTGGAGGAGTGTTGAAGAAAAATAAAAACTTTTCTCATAGTTGATTTGCTGACCTGAAGCTTCTTCATACACTTTAAGGATAAGTCTCAACATTTTAGCTTCCATAATGGTAGCTAGTAGGAGAAGAATTGTATCATCAACAAATTGTTGATGGGAAATAGTAAGATCTAAAGAGGTGGGCCTGAATCCATTAAGAATCCCCATAAAAGTGGCTCTAGATATGGAATGACTAGGATTGTTTACCATAATAATAAATAGAAGGGGAGAGATGGGGTCCCCCTATTTGATACCTCTAATACTTGAGAAGAATCCCATTGGAGAGCCGTTAATGATGATAGAAAATTTGGGAGTATAAATGCAAGAATTAATGATCTTTATGAAATGTGAAGGAAAAACCAAATTTTTCCAGGACACTATCAAAAAACACCCAAGACACTCTGTCAAAGGATTTATTCATGTATAATTTGAATATCATGCCCACCTTTTTACTCTTTTCCATAGAGTGGATAGTCTCATGAACCACCACTACCCTATCTTGAATGAGTCTACCTTTGATGAAACATCCCTGTTGTTTAGAAATCAACACTAGAAAAAGGGGTTGTAATCTTAAATCCAAGACCTTGGTAAATATTTTATACAGTACATTCATGAGACTAATGGGTCTAAAGTCTTTAAACTCTTTAGCACCAATTTTATTAGGAGTTAACACTATGAAAGTGTTTTTTATCTCCTTAATAAGGTTACCCATTCTAATAAATTCATTAGTGGCTTTTAGAAGTTTAACATAACATATTTCCAAAAAGTGATGATAAAATAAGGACAAAAATCCATCAGGACATGGTGATTTATCTCCTTTCATGGAGAAAATAGCCTTTTGTAAATCTTCAAGAGTAGCAGGTTTAGTAATGCTAAGAAAATATTCTTTTGGGAGAAGATTATTTGGAAATGAATCCAATAATGAAACAACAGCCTCCTTAGCAAAAGGGGTATTGTTATTCAACATTTTTTTGTAAAAATATAAATCCTCTTTTTTAATAATATCTAGGTCTAAAGTGACAGATCCATCTCCCAAAGAGACCTCAAAGATTCTATTATGAGCTCTATGGTGAAGGGTAGTCAAATGAAAAAAATTATTATTCTAGTCACCTTCCTTAAGCCATAAGGCCCTAGATTTTTGTCTAAAAAATGATTCTTCATGAGCACAAATATTATGGAGATAAGAGAGAATAGATTTTTACAACTGGAAATCTTCAAAATTCATACTTGTGGAAGCTACGTTTTGTTCCAAGGTGACTAAGTCCTATTTAATCAGTTATTTCTTTTTGAAGATGTCTCCAAAAACATTCTTATTCTAGATTCTAATCTTTTTCTTGATGTTTTTAAGTTTCTAGATGAAATGGAACTAGGTTGTTCCCTTAACCTCTAATTTCCACCAATCTTGTATCCTATCTTTCAGCTCAAAATGATCTAGCCACATTTTTTGGAACATGAAGTGTGACCAGGTTTAGAAGAAACAAAATTGAGAGAACAATAGGGTTATGATCCAAACTAATTCTAGGTTGAGAGGAAAGATGGAAATTTTGACTCAAAATCTAATCTATAAAAATAAGGGCTCTATCAAGCCTAACCTAAATAAGGTCTTTTCCAAATCTTTTATTAGACCATGTGTAAGGATTACCATGAAGTTCCAAGTCAATAAGATTAGAGTAGGAAATGAACATTGCAAACTCCTCCATTCCAATAGTAAAATCAGAGGAACCCATTTTTTCTAAAGGGTTGAGAGGGGTATTGAAGTCTCCCATGATCATCCAATGGAACTCAGAGATAAGGCTTCTAAAATTTTGAAATTTAGCCCAAAGATGTCTTCTACCATGTAGAGTGTTAGGAGCATAAATGTTTAAAAGCACCCAAACCAAGTTGTTATCAACAATATGAAAAATCAGAGAAAGATGGCTATGGGAAGTAAAAATTACTCTACCATAAAAAACTATAGGATCCTAAAGAAAAAAAATACCTCTAGATGTGCCTTTAAAATCCACACTTGTAATGCTAGCTTTTTTCCAAAAATAATTTTTGTATTTTTTAAAAGACTCAGTGTTCATCTTAGTTTCTTAGATCAACAAGATAGAGGGTCTGCTACTTTTTCTTAAATATTTAAGCATTCTCTATTTAGCACCTCCATTGAGGCCTCTGATATTCCATGACACTATCTTAATCTAAAAAAAATTGAGGATTTTTTTGTCGGATGGTGAAAAGTCTTTTGGATCCCATTTGAAATATTTATTTGGGTTTCTTTTAACCTTTTATCAGCATTTGAAGGTCTGCCTTTTGATGAATTTACCCCTGTATCTACAATCTTTTTACTTAACCTTGTAACTATAGAACTGGAGGTTTCCCAATTATCAAGTTTATTTTTTGTCTAGGTACAAAGCATCTGGGACCCCTTCAAATCCTTTGGTTTTCTTCCTCTTAGATTTGACCTTTGTAAATGTAGAAGATAAATTATTATTATTATTATTATTATTATTATTATTATTATTATTATTATTATTATTATTATTATTACAGTTAATATATGAATATTTTTTATTGAATGTTATAATTGCATATATATTAAATCAAAATGTATAATGTCTACTTTAAAATTACAATTACAATGTGAGTTATTCAAATAATATTATAGTTTATTATTATATTTTAAGCTTGAAATATTGATTTTAATATATATTAATATTTAAAGCTTTAAATTATAATAGTAAACTATAATATTATTTGAATAACTCACATTGTCATTATAATTTTAAAGTAGACATTATCAACTATAAACTACGATTTATCAAGAATTCAAAACATAGTAATTTTTTTTAAATTTGAATATGACCAAAGAGTTATCCTAGATTTTTAAAAATGATATTATAAATGTATTAGCATAAATTTCTAAAAGTTACTATATTTTTTATATTAGCTATTAATATTATTTGGAACTATTGATTTGGAGGATTTTTTTATGGTTCAAAAAAATGTGGAAAGGACAAGTGTCGTAATGGAAAATCGACACGTAGAAAAAATATAAAGAGTTGATACAATTAATTTTTATATTGGAATTATTTTATTATGTTACTAATAGGTGTTGTGTTGTATATGGGGACCAAACTAACCTTTACCCACATTACCCCATTATCAACTTTGCCATATAATTCCACTAATGCCACTAATATATTCCTTTCCTCATATCCATAATATTTCCATCGAGATAATCTTATATTAATAATATCCTATTATTAATGGTTTTTTATTTACCATGGGATGTTTTAAAACCTTCAATTAATATCCTATTTTAATATGGTTTTAATTACCATGGGATATATTTAGCCAATTAAGTATCTTATCTATTATACCATTGGATATTTGAAAAACTAAGCCAAATAAACTTTATTCCCCAACTTTACCTTTCCCCACATGGAGATTTACATGAGAGATGTTTTAATATTTTAATCCTCATATAATTTATGTTTTACCATGCACACTTTATTCCCCCCATGTGGATCATTCACTCAAAAGTGGTTGGTGGTTTTTACAACTGAATACACTTTGGATGGGGGCATGGAAAGTTATAATGGTCTTTGTTCAAACTGATTTACATGGATTGTTTTTGAAACTAAAGTCAAATTTAATTACCTTTTTATATTTGGCACTTAACATGCACACTTTAACCAGTTGCCTTCTGCATGGTCTATGTGGATCATCCACTCAAAAGTGGTCAATGGTGTTGGTGGGGCATATTAGGTGGACCATTGGTTTTAAATGATAAGCATTTTATTAAATAAAGCATGGTTCCAATCACATACATCTCAGTGAAATGACAAGTTAATTAAAGGCATCCAGTTGCATGCTTCCCTATGTATATGGGATTCTATTATATTTTTTTAGCATGCATGCTTAATGGAGATCATCACACTTTAGCGTAAAGAAGGTTGTTAGCCAAGGTTGGCTATAAATAAATTTATTTTATTTTATATTAAGAATTTTTATATTATGACATAGAGAACAATGTATAGAGTATATTATAGAAGTTGTATATTTTTTTGTATAGAGAAAGAATTGTGAAAAATATTTGAAGTAGGGACATGCCATACAAGTGGAAGTCTATTATGCTGGAGAACATAGGTTATTAAATTCAAAGGATTGAATATGTTTATTTTTATAGAGGTAGAATTTTGGAATAGCTCAATTGAGGCCATTTTTGCCTATTATAGAGTCTTCCAAGCCTGTATAAATTATAGAGAGTGTTATTTGCCCATTTTGGAGAAACAAATTACTTGCATATCTTCAGATGAATAGGGAGACATTTGTTGATCAGGTTCAAAGTCTTCAATATCTAGTTTTAAGTTCTATTAAAAGTGATAGGGTTCATTTATCATTGTTGTGAGTTGTATTATTACTTGCAAATTTATTTTTAATGGATCAGGTGATAGGGTTCATTTAACAATCTTGGGGACGTAGCCAATTGGTGAACCCCATAAACAATCTTTAGTCTCTATTTTATTATGGTTTTTCTAGTTTTACATTAGTATATCAGTTTAAAATTAATCATTGATATTTGTAAGATAATTCAGAGAAATAAATTAAGAGATTATTTGAAGAGATAAAATATCTATGGAATGTTTTTAATTAAATAATAGATTTATATGAGTTTATAGAATACTCATAATAAGAATTGTTATAGCAAATTTACATTCTGATTAGAAGTCAATTTTTTAAAATAAATTTTGGAAATTGATTTATTATATTTTTGAAATCCATTTTGAATAAAAAATATTTATTAGTAAGGGGATAATTACTGTTCATAGATTAGTTTGATATTAGAATAGTTATAATTCATGGATTAGCTTCTGATTATGTGAAAGTTTGAATTTAGTTTTAGTATTGGTTGGATTATTGTTGACTTGTTTTTTACTCCATTTGTAGTGTTGGAAGTATATGTTGTTTGTAGGAATAGGAAACCATGGACAACTTGTCCAAATAAGAGAAACTTGATGAGATAAAATCATTTAATATGTAGATTCAAGAAGAGAACTCTCTCTTGAGATCAAAATTTTATTCCTTAGAAGAGGAAGTTGAAAGGTTGAAAACTGAGTTGCAATCCAAAGATGAGCTCTTGGGAAAACTATATAATGGTGAAGAAGTGAAGGATTTGCCTTCCACATCAGATGTAGAAACCATGATGGATGAATGCACTATGAGTGAATGTGAGTCACTAGTCAATTTTCCTTCCCATGATGAATCTAGTAATAATGATTTTGGTAAATTTGAATAATATATAAAGGGAATACGTTCAAATTTACTTGTTAAAATGGGATTTAATGGAAAAGTCCTTGGAAAAGATGACTAAAGCACTATTAACCCCATTCATGTAGAGGATAGACCTTGTTTTTTAGGTTAAGAATATACTAGTGTGAAAATGGAAGCTGGTGAAAATTCTAAAACTGTTGAAGTTGAAGGAAGACAAGCTTCCAATAGCAGTGTTCACGTCACTAGTTCTGTAGGGTGAAAATATGCAAAAAAAAGAAGTCCATCCCCATAAAAATATGGTGTTGTGTGCAGACATGATTTGAGAAAAGGTAACATCATTCCACCTTTTCATACTTGCACTAGTCCTAAAAAAACTTGGTAAATATTCCAACATATATTTCAATTATGAAAATAAGGATTTTATTATCATAGGATTTTTGGTCTAAAGATCCATGTAGTTTTTTTTTATTAAATAATCACTATGTTGCCTTATGTTGGAAAAGAAAACCAGCTCTTAGGATGTTTATGTTTTCTAGGGGGAAATAAATGGGTAATAATCAATGTACTCATTTTAATCTAAGTGATCACTAAAATGATAAATTTTGGGTATTGTATCCACAACTATGTCCTAAGTATTACAGGAAGACATCCATGAAGAATGATGCATTTGTAAGCAAATAAGAAGTTGTCTCAAATCTAGCAATTTTAGATATGAACCATGTAGCCACTTAGGGATTCATTAAGGAAATTAAACCACCTAAATAGGAAAATTTGATAAAGTGGGTTGGTAATAAATTCCTTATTTTCATGTTTGCATGGCTATGATAGTTTATTAGCATGCAAATGTTCAAAGAATTTTTTGGGATTCCATCTGAAAGGAATATATATTAGTTTTAAACATATTTTGGAGCTACTAGCTATGAGAAAATTCAGTGACAGGTTTATCATACTTGGATTATTTTCTCATATTTGTGGTTTTGCTAATCTCTTTATTTTTCTTCTAAATACATTTTTGAGTTCTTTATGCATTGGTAAAAGGAATTAAATTATGTTTAAACTTGGAGATATTCTCAAATGATTTAAGATTTGAATCTGGTTTATCAGAGCAACCTATAGAGAAAATCCAAGGGACAAGTTTATCATACTTGGATTATTTTCTCACATTTGGGTTTTTGAAAAAAACTTCATTTTTAAACCTTGGCAACAATATATGTAGATTATATGAAGCATGATCAGTATGTATATTTTTGGAAAATTTTCATTTTAGTATATATGTTGTCAGTTACATTATGCAAATAGAAGCTTATAAGACCCTTTTTCTGGCACCATTTATAGTTGTAATAATTTTACAATTTTTTTGTAGCCATGCATGATATTTTCATGTTTATGAGTACCTCATTCATTTTGGGAATTCATTTGTAACTATAAAATGTGGTTACAATTATCATGTATATTTATTACACTAACAAATTGGTTTGTAGTTGTACTTGGTGATCATTTTATAGTAATTGGTAGATTTGCCATTTTAGAGATGTGACATTTGTACAGGTGTTTTTCTTCTATCTACAATTTGGTATTGGATAGATATTTCTTTCACTGGTTTTTTAGATATTTAGTTTGATTTTTGAATCATTACCATGATATTTTACAGTGATATTTTTTAGAGTGAACCATTTGTAGATTCAGTGGGTGACTTTATCTTTTGGGGGACCAAAAGGGTCTTATTGGGAAGGTTTAATCTAGAGGATTTTTTAATGGTTAAAAAAAAAGTGGAAAGGACAATTTTCGTAATGGAAAATCGACATGTGAAAAAATAATAAAGAGTTGATACAATTACTTTTTATATAAGAATTATTTTATTATGTTGTTAATGGGTGTTGTGTTATAGATGTGAGACCAAGCTGATCTTTACCCACATTACCTCATTATCAACTTTGCCATACAATTTCACTAATGCCACTAAGATATTCCTTTCCTCATATCCATGATATTTCCATCAGGATAATCTTATATTAATAATATCCTATTATTTATGTTTTTTTCATTTACCATGGGATCTTTTAAAACATTTGATTAATATCCTATTTTAATATGGTTTTAATTACCATGGGATATATTTAGCCAATTAAATATAGTATTTATTATACCATTGTATATTTGAAAAACTAACCCAAATAAACTTTATTCCCCAGCTTTAGCTTCCCCACATGGAGATTTACATGGGAGATGTTTTAATATTTTAATCCCCATATATTTTATGTTTTACCATGCAAACTTTATTCCCGCCCGCCCCCCCCCCCCCCCCAACATGGATCATCCACTCAAAATTTGTCGGTGATTTTTACAACTAAATACACTTTGGATGGGAGAGTGGAAAGTTATAACAATCTTTGTTTAGATCAATTTACATGGGATTAATTTTTAAACTAAAGTCCAATTAAATTGCATTTTTATGTTTGGTCCTTAACATGCATGCTTTAACCACTTGCCTTTTTCATGATCTACGTGGATCATCCACTTCAAAGTGGTTGATGGTTTTGGTGGGGCAAATTAGGTTGACCGTTGGTTTTAAATGGTGAGCATTTTATTTAATAAAGCATGGCACCCAAAATTCTCAATAGAACAATGAGTTAATCAAAGGCATCCAATTGCATGGTTCCCTATGTCTATGGGATTTTATTCCATTTTTATTTTAGCATGCATTCTTAACAGAGATCAATGCACTTTGGGGTAAACAAATTTATTAGCCAATGTTGGCTATAAATAACTTTATTTTATTGTATATTAAGAATTTTTATATTCTAAGATAGAAAACACCATACATAATATATTACAAAAGCTATATATGTTTTTTTATAGATAAATAATTTTGAAAAATATTTGAAGTTGGGAAATGCCATATAGGTGGAAGTCTATTATGCTGGAGAACACAGGTTATTAAATTCAGAGGATTAACCATGCTTATTTTTACAAAGGTAGAATTTTGGAATAGCTTGATTGAGGCCATTTTTACCCATTTTAGAGTTTTGAAAGCTTGTATAAATGTAGAGAGAGTTATTTTCCCATTTTGGAGAAATAAAGTACTTGTAGAGCTTTAGATGAATAGGGAGATGTTTGTTGATCAGGTTCAGAGTCTTCAATATCTGGTTTTCAATTCTATTACAAATGGCAGGGTTCATTTATCATTATTATGAGTTGTATTATTAATTTTAAATTGATTTTTAATGGATAAGATTGTTATTTAACAATCCCAAAGATGTAGCCAATTGGTAAACCCTGTAAACAATCTCTGGTCTTTATTTTATTATAGTTTTTTTAGTTTTACATCAATATATCAGTTTAAAATTAATCATTGATATTTATAAAATAATTATGAGAAATTAATTAAGAGATTATTTGAAGAGATAAAATATCTATGGAATGTTTTTAATTGAACAATAGATTTATATGATTTTATAGAATACTCACAATCAAAATTGCTGCAACGAATTCACATTTTGATAAAAAGTCAAAATTTTTAATTAAATTTTGGAAATTGAATTATTATATTTTTGAAATCCTTTTTGAATAAAATAGTATTTTTAAATTTGATAGGGTAAAATGCTTTTGAAATTGGATCTATGAACTGGGAGAGTGAGGGTTTTGACGATTGGACCCACATCCATGCACAACCGAGAGGGAAAAGGATCCCCCTAACAACCAAGTACAACAGAGAGGTTTGAAAGCTCCCCCAACCTTTAAAAATTAAAGATACCCACAAGCTTAGAAATACTAGAGAATATGAGCGTTTTAAGTATTCCCACAACTAGGGGTTTTAAGGATCATATAACCTAAAAGTACAACAAAGAGGGTTTGAAGGCTCCCCCAACCTTTAACAAGTGGAGTAAAGGTCCCATGACCAAGGAAAGACTAGAGAACATGAGGGGTTTAAGGGTTCCCA
>JARHVA010002650.1:2060000-2147500 GCA_037957365.1 Torreya grandis
ATTATCATCATAGAATTACATAATTATTTTAAATAGAGATGATAAAATATCTATGTCATCGACATTTTCATATGGATTATCCAATAAATTAAAATATTAGTTTTTTAATAGGCATAATGCATTGATTTTGGTGAATGTATTATTCTCAAAACTATATTATTTCTTGATGTGCCAATAATTACCATATATTTTTATTATTCCTCTTATTTAATTTTTTGCATAATTCATTATATACTATAATTTGTGTAAATCCATGATGATTACAATCGTGGTGATGAGGATTTTTGATTTATATTATCAAGTTTAATGTGATATATTAAATTGGAGATGGACACTCATATGTAATTTACATGTGTATAGACATAGAGAAAGAAATTAAGATTAAGGGATAACTAATATAGTTTCCATTCTTGGTGATAGAAAAATCCCCTTTGAGTAACATCATTGGTGGAAAAAATCCTCAGTATTCAAACTAAAACATTTTTTGAGAAATAAATCTTTGGTTAAGTAATCTTTTGGTTGTATCTGACATTAATGATGATTGATTACTTTTAGTTATCATCATTAATGTGATAAATTTTGATGGTATTAAATTTAGTATGAGTGATTAAATTGGTGATATTAGAATTATTGATATTGTGCTAAGGTGTAAATTTTGAAAAATATTCAGTCATATTTAGTATTTAATAAAGGTACCATTATAACTAGATAGGTGATTATGAAGAGTGAGAATGTTACATGTTTTTTACATAATAATAGTTTGTGAACTATTTATATTCAGTCAAAATGTTTTTCAACATTGAGTTGATTTTCAACTTATAAATTTTAAATGCATATCCTTATCTTGATTGATATGTCCAAATTATAATATAAAATGACAATCATGTTTCAGCTAATTATGATATTTTTAGAGATTTAGATCTAGCTAGTCATGCATATAATCCTACCATTTTGGTAAATTACTTTAGGCATTAGTGAATATCCATTTTATGTTAGTAATGGTGATTTTATTCCTCCCATTGATTATTAATATTAATAATAAGTATTATTTCAGGAAGTTTACTTTCGCACATACTCTTTAAGTATAATTTTTTAAGAAATTGAGATAACAGTCATGACATCAGGGTGGATCTAGAGAAGTAGTTATAGAATATGATTCTTAAAATTTAAATTATTTAAATCATCATAAATTATATAATTGTATGGATTTTGAAGCTTGGCACAAGAACTTTGATGCTTGAGATGTTATGATCTAAGATGCATATAGAAGTCACTATAATTAATAAATTTTTGATAAGCTTGGAAAGTCAATCTTGAGCACCAATTTTGGTTCTAGACTAGTTTCTAATATTGATTATAATATTAAAATTATGTAGTTCCCTTGTATATTTAATAATACAATAATTGAGTTACTTCGATTCCAATTCTAGTTCTGGATTGTGTTGACTTGGACTACCTTTTTTAAATCATTTAATTAGGCCCACTTCAATTTTTGGTTTCCAAAAAATATTAGTTTAATATATATTATGTTTAATTTTTGTTCTAAAAAATCTAATGAAAATTTTAAGAAATTATAGTAAAAACAAATATGTGACCAAGGCAAGCTAAAATTTGCACTTAATTTAAAGTTCTTAAATTTTACTAAGAAAAAACATGCATCAAAATTTAATGGAATGTGTTTAAGTAGTTTTTCATTTTCTTTAAATTAAATATTACTTATTTAAAAAATTCAAATAAAAAGTTAAGGTTTATGGTGAATACATGTGGATTAGAATATGTTGCACATTGCTTTGAATCTAATGACAATGAGAGCTTATTTTTAGATAGGAAGAATAACCTGCACACATGTAAACACTTGACAAAAATAGATTAATAAAAGAGATGGGTATATTGCTTGATACAAGATCAGTTCCAGGAAGTGGTACACTTCTTTAGATGGATGTTAGTCCATTATTTATGTAATTAAGTGAATAAAAAACATATGAAATTATAATAGATAAAAGATATAATAACACAATGATAATTAAGATTTAGTCCTCTATTAAGTTATTAATGTAATTTAAATATTTCTACCAATAAGCTAAATCAAAGTCTATATCATCTAGTATGATAACTAATTGGTCTCAATGGCTTCGAGAGAGGGAGAATAAATGATTGGGTAGAGAGCTAGCTTGAAAGCTATGTTACTCTAACTAACAAATAAGGGTTAGGACTAAGGGGAGATCAAATACTGATTACATCATGTACTAAGCCTGGTAGATTCATCTACAAACAAAGGCCATGTTCAAATGATAGTAAATCAGTAAATGATTATAGATAGGGGTCTAGGATTAAGGTCTCAATTTCTATGAATTAAACATAGTGGATCAATGTTGATCCTGATAGGATTGGTGTCGATATGTAAAATTGGTATAGATTCAGAATGAATTAGCATTGATTCTCTCTATGATTGAGTTTGATAAAAATAGAGAATAAATGAGACTAATTGGCTAATAGAGATAGATAAACAAATATAGAGGGATATAGATAATATTCTAGAAACTAGATAAATAGAAAGCAATAGAATAAGTGACTAAAAATAAAAGAAATAAATTATGTTTAGTTACCTTCGATCTGTTTGCAAATAGATTGAAACTTCTCCATAAAGGTAATTAGTTTCTCTAGCTTAATAGAGGATATGGATTGAATGTAGTGAAATTCTAGCAGTGTGTCATTAAGGAAATCATTAATTATCTAAGAAATCTTGTAGCAATTCAAGGATCTAAGTTTCTAGGTCTAGAATGCAAAGGCTAGTTAGGTGTTTATAGATCAAAGCTAATTTGGAGAATTAACACCAATCATGGGTGAATTGGCATTGATTCACCTAATTTAGCACCTTTATTTCAATAGTGGGTAAAAAGGGGGCCAAGCATTACTAATCCAAAATCAATTGATGACGATCCATCCAAATGGTGTCAATCCAAAATAGATTGGTGCTAATCTAAAGTCATGTTTATGAGCAAGTCTGACATAGAAAAGGGCTCATTGGTGATTTGTAAAATCCAAATGATGATTAAGAGCTCAAATGATGAGAGTGTTATGAAATGAGATGGAGCCTAGTTGTAGAAAATTGAGGTGATGGTGATGCTCACAATATGAGGTAGGTCTAATATTTTATTAATTGTTTGATTTTTGTGAATTTTTTGAGCTTTTTAGGATTTTTTGAGCTAGGATAGATCTAAGATTATGAGAGGATGGTGCTATAGAATTGACACTAATTCCTTAGTGAATCGGTGATGATTCATAAGGAATCATTGGCATTTCACTAAAATGGCACCAATCCATATGGAGCAATATTAATTCATAAAGGATCATCACTGATTCATACAAAAGTGTGAAGGGATTAGAATAGAGTCTAGGGTTAATGTCAATTATAGTTTTTAGGAGAATTTAGACTTATAGGGGATAATAGTTATAGGCATTAGTTTTAATATGGATGTGATATCAAATGTCACCTTACTAAAGTGACTATGAGATTAGCTAGGTGATGATGTCTAGGTCCATATGGAGGCCATAGGCTTGAGAGGGGTACATCACTATAGACACATCCATTAAGACATGGGATTATTGGTAGCTTTGGTGGAGTGTTGGGATGTCACTATCAGGACTTTTTGGCTATCAACCAAGGAGATGACCATCATGGAGGAATACATCTACTAGATTTTATGCCTTTTAGTACAAGGATCACCCATAGTACATGTGGATGAGTAGGGTTAAGGAGAATCCTTTACATGCCTATACGATGATGATGTAGATGGTATCATATTTATTACTATTGGTTTCAATTTTGAGCCTCTATATAGGGATGACATAGTAAGGAGAGGCCTGTTGATGATGATGGTGTTGGTGATATCTTGCTATGCACTCCCAAACTCAAGGGAGGTAGATTTCTATGGAACCTAACTGGTGTGGTGATATAAATGTTAGAGCATTGCTCTATTCAGCATCAACTTTTTTGGCACAAATTTACATGGTGATATATGGTTGGAAGACCCAAAGGTGTTATGGATTAGATGTTATTGTGATTTTAAAGTGTTTGGATTATGAGCACATTAGGATAGTGTGTCCCATTCATACCCCATGGATACGATCATATGATACTAATTATAGTGTGGCTTTCCTATGATGGAAGGCCAAATTTGCATAGGAATTTACATATGGTATTGTTAGGGACCTTGACTATTACAAAGGAGTCCTAAAGGGACAAAGAGAGGCAAACATTATTTGTAGACCTTATCTGAGATTTCCTACATGGCTTGGCTAGAGGTAGAGCTGACATAGATATGGAGGGATCATTGGGTGATAGGTAAAAGGATATATTACTTAGAATAGCTATATTTTGGATGAGTGAAATGGTAGTTTGAGCTAGTACAAGACATACCATGGGCCCTACATGTATACAGGTAGTATGAGATAGAGCAAGAGCTTTTGAGACCAGTCATTGGACATGTCTCAATAGAGGAGGAGTAGGTGACAACAAGAGATGATGTGAAAGATGCAAGGTTCACTCCTAAATATATAACATGATGGGATGATTAGTGGGTGATGAGGCAAGTTAGGGTGGTGTGTCCACACCAAGGGGATGGGATGAGGAGATGGAGGAGGTGGAGGAGGAGGTTGAGGAGGAGACTAAAGAGGAGATGGAACATGAAGAAGATGGGAGAGATGATTAGATAGATGAGGAGGAAATATATGTAGTAAATATCATCATAGAGAGGGATACATTGAGGGCTTAGTGCATTACCTTATAGGAATAACTAGTTGTATCACAGGGGGCCCTAACCATAGTGTGGATATAGTGAGATACCCTTTAGACCTGACTAGATACATTACATGTGGGGTTTGATTCATTGTAATTGAGTCAATATATGGTGGTGGAGTGGGATCATTATAGGGTAGAGAGGGACACACTTGTTTATGATCAACATTCCCCTATTCTCAGAATGGGGACCCTTGTTTCTTCAATTTTCAAAAGTGCCCAAGATGATAAGCATATTAAATCATTTGACTACATGGAGAATTGATTGAATTTATCAATACTTTTATTTCTATAATTTTTGGTTAATCATTCATTTTATAATAAGGATTGATACTTAGAAATATTCAAATTATTGCAAGTCTTATTCAAGTTTTATTTAGCAATGAATTATTAACCATGGATGGTTCAATGATATCTAGATAGGGTTTTGCTAAGGAAGTACAACCTAGATCTCTAATAGACATAAACATAATGAGCTTTGTTAGATTTTATTAAATTACTATTATGTTGTGTTTAAGGCATTTTCTTGCAAATTTTTGCTTTAAACTTGTTTAAATTTGCCTAAGATAGGAAATTATGTCTTTAATAAGCTAACTTAGTTTCGTGCTTGACCTTATAAGATTTAAAATTAAAGTTATAGTTTATGATGCCTAGTGAGATATAAAAGTTCACATTATTCCCTAAAAGGATATATGCCCACCTCATCGGACCTCACAATGTTTTAAGGATTTATTGCATCCTACATAAGACACCTTGAACAAATCTACCAAGTTCATGAGGTATGTGGAATCATCTAGAGGGTTAACAAGAAGTTAGCCATTAGAATTTAAATCTTTGGGATATGTGCTAGGATCTTATCCCCCATGAGCAAGACCATCTAATCCAAGCTACCACATTCCCCCCTCACATCTTGTCATAGTGTAAAAGCCTATGAAATGCTACTGCATGTCTCAACAGTAACCAACCAAACTCGAGTGACCTTTTGAGGTGATACATGTCCCATTAGGTTCATTTGAGGTCACCACATGTCTGTGTTTGATTATATCCATCCAAAACTCACAAGAGATCATGAAATAGACATGTAGTTGTACCCAAGTCATCCAATCAAGGTTTGATGATATAATTTTGTCCAAGGTGCCTTTTGAGAATGATACTTGGTAAAATAATAAATAATAGCCTATAAGAATGATGCATGTCCCCTTTAGGCCCATACGATGGTGCCATGTGTCATTCCTATGTTATTTATATCCAATATCCATGAGATCACCTATAAAAGGGATGCATCTCTCTACTCAAACCATCTTATTAGTGCTAAATTATTGACAATTGTCCAAAAGCCTCCTAAGTGAGAGACCTGGTAATGAAAGTTATGATTGCTGATGAGAGAGATGTGTGACATTCCCACAGCTAATTAGAATTGAATAGAACCACTTGACAACTCACTATTAATTGAAATATTCCACGTGGTGAGATATCAATGATTCATCATGCAAAGCTACATTATAGGAGTCCATGAGGTAATCAAAAGGTGCCACATATCCATATTTTGAACCAATTAGGTAGCTTAATCATATTTAGGCCATGAAAGTACTTAGCTAGATCTGAGGTGGAAGCCACATGTCAAAAGGCTATAATATTTAGATTTAAAGCTAAAATTGACAATGAATCAAAGATAAATTAAAGATAAATTTAATTTTGGTGCACTTACATAAAATCAATAGTTTAAAGTTATTTCAAATATATGCAAGGTTGACAAGCTTGCCATTAATATGGCATGAACTAGGATCACCATCAACATTACATTAATCAAAGTAGTAATTCAAAATGCTACATAATCAAGGCTATTTTTATTTGCATTTTTAAGCTATACATGTTTGCTTTCTCTATTGTCTATGCTCTCACAATTTGACAAATTTCAAGTTGTTAGCAAATTATAGTCCTAAACACCATTATTGGAGTTTGAAAATTGTAGAGGGATATAAAGAAACATTTATTGCTACCTAAAGTATTACAAAAGATGGCACAAGTAGGTCCTTATACTCTAGGTAAGAGTAGTTCCTTTGGGAATGATGACTTTTTATTTCATAATGATTCTTTAGTCATTTTTAAAGATACTACATTCATTCTTGAGGCCATAACATCTAGTGACATGCATTACAATAACATATATTTTATTATATAAGTAGCTAGGGATGTTGATGAGAATGAAACCATGCCTCATATAATCCAACTATCTTCTGATATCCTTACCATTAATGGAGTCAGCCTCCATAAGGCCACAACTAAACTAGAGGTCATTCCATGTACTAACCTAGTTTATGGTATTTTTGGGAGGTCAAAGTGCAAATATGGACTGATGAAATCAATGTCCCAAGGGATACCTATTGCTTTCATATCAAGATCGAGCTTCAAAAAATACTATGACCTTCCCTTATTGCTTACTGAATATAACTAGGTCATCATCAAAAACTAGTATGAACTGCATTCCTTAGATAAGGTATTAGATCCATGGGTGACTGACCTAATGAGAACTATTTTCATGGATGATCAAGGAACTTGTCCATCTAATAATTTAGACAGGGATTCAAAATTGGCCTATCCTTCTTAAATAGAATATTTGGTAGTCCACACATTGCTTATGTAGACATAAGGACTATTTCATTGCTAAAAATAATCCTAGAAGAATAACATATTACCCCACTTGGGGAAATTATCAATATTAACTTGGTGTATGCAATACATGACACTTACAATATTGGTGCCCCCTTCTTTATGATGATATACTTATCAGATACAATCTATGTAATTTCTCAATTGGGTCAAAGTTCATGGTCTCCTAAACATCTAGAGTTTATGCCTCAACTCTTTTGTGCAATTCATATTCATATATTTAGATGCAATAAAAGAATGATCATAGAAGAGGTATAACTAGTATGATATCTATTGATCAATGAATGTGAGATGCATAGGGTTTCCCCTAAAATTTTTTAAAAAAAACTTGAAAGATATGGGTACTTATTGGCTATACCCAGACTACATGTTTATCATAATAGAAGGAGTGATGGTAGCCCCTCTTAGACTACCAAGTTTTGTGCCAATGAAGCTATCTAAAGAATAAATGGCCTATCAAATTCTATATGGAGTTGATGGAATTTTCAAGGATAAGAAGAAAATGGTTCCCCATAAGTTTCCTTACAAATTGGGGAGGACCAAGATGACAAAATGGCATGATATTATTGTAGCTTATAAGCATAGAGACTCATACTTATTACCTAAATATGAATTCAGACCATGAGATCCCAATAAGGTCATTTCCAATCATCTATTTATATTTAAAAAAGATGTAATAATGGAATACAAGCATCAAGAATAATTTCATGAGTGGATATATAAAGATAATTTGAATGATGAGGTGGTACTCTAGAATGTAGTAATGAAGAACATTAAACTAAAAATGAGACTTGATAGGGAGAAGAAAAATTAGGGTATTTCTAAGCCTCATCCACTACAAGCACATGGGAACAAGTTTGATGCTAACCATGAAGAAGGGAAAGATAAAGAATATGAAGATAATGTTATTCTTATTAGGAATAGGCTAAATAGACCTCCATAACTTGCCACTTCAAGCATTCAATACTTACCTCTAGGCTCTAAGTAAGGATGATCTAGAAGTTAACTTGACCCCTCTCAAGAGCTTGTAATAATATATAAATGAGCTATGGGAGCCATTTCAGAAATCCTATATCAACTTAACCCTACTACTATTAGCCTTGAGGAATTATAACAATGCATTGATCTCTCCATGGAATAAGTATAGACATTGGATAATAAAAACATTAAGAAAGTATAAAAGAATAAAATGGAGCCTAATACCACTATGAGAGGAGAAATAACCACTCAAACATCTTCTCAAGTGATACAGAGCCTCCAATTCAAGCAACTCTTACAGGTACCCAAATTGTGCAAGAACAAAAAACTACTTCCTCTCCCCCATTGGCTTTAGTATCATCAAAAACTGTAACTACCACTACTCAATTTTTAGATAATACCATCTTGGGCCAAGATATTGGTTCCTTGGGATTTAACATCCCCCATTTCATTTCTCATGCCACTATAAATGTTGCATCTTCATCAAGAACTAGTGCTAGTTAGATTGATAGTTTCACTTCTTCTCAAGTAGCAAAAACTAGTTCAACACTTTTGATTTGTTCCCCTATATTGGAAAGAACATTAAGGCCCATTTCAAAACTTTTCACCTTTCCAAATCCACCTTTTCTTACATCCCAATTCAATGTTTCTATGGTTGCAAAGGTGTGTGTGCCCCCAAAATTTCCTTCATTTATTATAAATATGGGCCTTGCAAGAACTCCATTTAGTACACTTGGGTAAATAGACCCAAAAAACTTGCCACACATTCTTAATGGAGCTTTAGCCTCTACCTCAGCTCAAACACTTCTAGTGCAAAATTCACTAGCTACACAACCTACAACAAATCTAATACATGTTGTTTTCCCAAATTGGGTCAAAGATGCTACTAGAAACAAGACAAGAGAAACCTTAGGTAGTCCTCTCTACACCATATATTTTCATGAAATTTGATGCTACTATAGGTACCATGAAAAGAGTTTTGAGGAGGTAGGTTGAAAAACCCCAATATAGCTCAATTGTGGCTCATGAAGTTGAAGAGTACCTCTTCACTTTAACAAATAAGAGAAAGGTTAGCTTAAGTGAATTAGATGAGTATGTAGATGACCTTATGTCCATGGTTCAAGCCAATATAGAATCCATAGTGTCCTTAATGAAAGGTATATATATACTTGGATTAAATTGATAGTTCACACACACACACACACACACACACACACACACACACACACACACACACACAATCTAATTTATATAAACAAAAACCCTTATATGTATACCTAATAAAATCCAAATAGGTTTACACATTCAAATACGCATTCAGTCCTAAGATTTTCCATATATCAAAATACATTAATGAATATATAACATCCTACAGTCAACCCATTTTAACCCATACAATATTTCTTTTGAAAACCATGCACTTCCCAAAATACCAATGTGTGTGTGTGTGTGTGTGTGTGTGTGTGTGTGTGTGTGAACTATCAATTTAATCCAAGTATACACACACACACACACACACACACACACACACACACACACACACACACACACACACACACACACATATACATATATATATATATACATATATATATACATATATACATATATATACATATATATATATATATACATATACATATATATATATGTATATATATATATATATATATATGTATATATGTATATATATATATATATGTGTGTGTGTGTATATATATATATATATATATATATATATATATACTTGGATTAAATTGATAGTTCACACACACACACACACAATCTAATTTATATAAACAAAAACCCTTATATGTATACCTAATAAAATCCAAATAGGTTTACACATTCGAATACGCATGAATTCCTAAGATTTTCCATATATCAAAATACATTAATGAATATATAACATCCTACAGTCAACCCATTTTAACCCATACAATATTTCTTTTGAAAACCATGCACTTACAAAAACACCAATGTATATATATGTGTGTGTGTGAAATATCAATTTAATCCAAGTATACATATACTGAGATTAAAGTCATAGGGTACACACACACACACACACACACACACACACACAACCCTTATATTTATACCCAATAAAATTCAAATAGGTTTACACATTCGAATATGCATGCAGTCCTAATATTTTCCATATATCAAAATACATTAATGAATATATAATAGATGGTTCAAATCATCTAGCTCGAGCCATATTATATATATACCCATCAAAATAATCTTCTAAGACTGACTAGTGTTATTTGAGTTTCAAGATAAGTTTAGAATAAAGATTTTAAAAGCCTATAACAACCAAGGCCAAAACCTATAGCTCTACCCCATCCTCCTCTAGTTACCCTGGGTTGGATGTAGTGTTTTATGGAGGGAAAGTCTTCCATATGGCCCTACATATAGCCCATTTCTCTTATGTTTCAAACAATGAAAACCCATTAACTAATTTTTTTTTAAAACCCATTCAATATTTCACACATAGGATTTGAAATACAAAACTAACCTTGTAAATATGCCAAGGAGATGAATATCTTCTTCTTCCTTCACTCCAATTTTCTCCTTCTATTATTTTTCTCCACTATATGATGGGTGTCATGTTATGTCCCCACATCCTTATCCATCATATTTTTATTCATTTTAATTCACTTATTTTCCACTACCTTCTCCAACATTGAAAACCAATAAAATTTACTAAACATTATGCATGCCTAGAGAGCTCAATAGACTCCCTATATGTTACAGTTCACAACCATATATGCCATAACAAAACTTCATGATTTTCCAGAAATGATGTTTATCCAAAGCCAAAAAGTGGTTAGTAACCCTAATAATCTTGAAACTTCTCCTAAACTCATTAAAAATAATCATTTTATATCCTTCATAACATATTCAAACGTTGACTTACATTATTCCCTCATCAACTTCCAAAACTGACAAAACAATCAAATAAATAATAGTTATAATTTTAATGCTAAACCATGCAATGAATATCAACTTTGTTGATAGTAAATTTCCATGCAAATTTGACCATTTGACTAATGTATTAACTATATAGTATGGCAATACTATATGTATTCAAAGACTATAGTTTAATGTTACCATGTCACCCACAAAATAAACACTTTGCAAATACAATGATTTCTTAAATCATTTAACAATTATAATCAATGTATTTCATAATCTAACATATCTTATGAATATCAACCTTTGATCAAAAATTTAATTGAATACAAGGATATTTTAAAATAATGTTATATATAGCTTTCAATATTAGAATAAACATATAGTTATATCATAATAATAATAATATTTAATTACTATTACCTAAATATTGTAGGTCAATAACAACAATGGAATTCATCTATAATTATTAATGCATACATAACATGAAAATAATATACATCCATTCCAAATAAGGTAATAACATAAGTAAAAACATATACTAATTCAGTCATTCAACCATGCAATTAAGTAAAAAAAGATAAGATACATACAATTACTAAATTAATAAAATCACTCAACACATCAACATGATCATTAATATAAACTAGATTAGTGAAAACATAAAATATCACATCAATCATTTAAACATAAAACAAATCATACTACAACTATATACCAATCAATTAATCACACAAGGTAAAATACAAATGTGGTGTGTGTAAGGGTCTCCAGATTCATTCTTTATTATCCCCCCAATATCTTCATCTAAAACACCCTCTCTAATGATGCTCTCCCTCCATCACACTCTGACAGAAGAATTTGTCTTACATCCAACTTAAAAAAATGAAGGTTTTTAGCCTAAAACATCATTATATTCATACAATAATGTTGTATAAATAAAAAAATATGATCACAATATATAAAATATAAAATTATTGCTAACTCATAGAAAAATAATCATGTAAATTAAACAAAACAAAATTTCCCATAATTAGCATATGTCATTTAGCTTAAATCAAATATTAGTTAACCAACTAATCAACCATAATAATTCATAGATCAAATAGGTTATTTAGCTTAGAGATAAATATGGATGTGACATCCTTCCCCCTAAAGCTAGTCATCATCTCGATAAAAGTTATTCAAACACAAGTTATGAATTTAAAACATTATATAACATAAAATAATATAATATACAATAAAAAATCAAACAAAAATATATGAAAATAGCCTGTAAAACTCATCATAGTCCTCCCAAGTGGAACTATCCTTAAAATATTGGTCCTACATGACCTTTTATTGTGACACTTATCTATTATGCAAATAGAGTTTATGAGTATCAATTACTTTGATTAGTTCTACCATGACCACCTTGAAATCCATAACCTACAAAGCATTTCAATCCAACACATGTGAAAGATCGACAATATAATTTTGAAGATAAGACACATAGAAGACATAATACAAAAGAGCTAGAATGGGTGGCAATGCAAGCCTATATGTTATAGGATTGACCACTTCCAAAACCTTGAAAGGTCCCACATATCTTGATCAAATTTTCACTAACTTCTTGAATTTAATCAAGCTTTTATGTGGCTTAACCCAAAGAAACACTTTATCACCAATAAAAAAACTACCTAGTTGTTCTCTTCAGATCATCATAACTTTTATGTATATCATTAACCTCAACCAACCTCTTCCTAATTATCCTGACTTTCTCTTCCATTCTAAAAACATATTAGGTCCAAAGACTACCTTATCTTCTAACTTATCCCAACTGATTGGTGTTCTACACCTCCTTTCATATAATTCCTCAGTGGATCCATCTTCAATGATGATTGTTATGATTTTTTGTAATCAAATTCAGCCAGTGGAAGGTACTCCTCCCACTTATATTGTTGATCCATGAAATACATATGAAGGAGATATTTTAAAACCTAGCTAACTCACTCTATCTATCCATTAGTTTATGGATGATAAGTAATGTTAAAGTTTAACTACATATCCAATTCTAAATTCAAAGTCAACAAAAACCTAGAAGTCATTATTGGATCTCGATTCAAAATGATCATATTTGGAAAACCATGTAATCAATATACTTACTTTATGAATCTATTTGCAAGAATATGTGCATCATCTAACAAAGTTTTATTATAACACATAATTTCACCCTTATGAGAGATTTATTTAGGCTCTCTCAATCTTGGATATAAAATGAGATCAAACCTAGGTTGTGGATATCCTGTGATGGGGTTAAACCTCTAGAGAAGGTTGGTTCCTCTTGGTAGCTCACCTAAACTATTGATTATGGTTGGAAAAGGGATATAATGGTTTGAAGGTATGACTAAAAACAAAAATAAGGTGATGCACCAAAATAAAAGGTACTCCAAATTTCATGAAACTAACACTAAGGTAGTTTAAAAACAACCCTCACTCACACAATCTCTCAAACTATTCATTTTGTATCAATATTTCTAAAACTAGGCCCACTAGGAAAGAGGTGAAGTATAGAGGAATATAAAAATCACACTATACCTTTAATAATGACCAAAAAAGAATAATTTTTTATCCAACCAACACTTTAGGTAATGATCTGGGTAACACTTTAGGCGGCAATTTGGGCGATGGTCCTACCCCAATTGATGGTAGAACTTCTGGGAACCATAACTTTTGTATCATAGCTCTGTTTGACTCTGAATTTGAACCTTTGGAAAGATAATAATGATGGGAACATAGTGAGATGGAATTGATCTTTTCTCTATGGCTTTTGACCCATGAATACCCAATGGAAGTACCCCAAATTTCAATTTTAGTAGTGCAATCTAAAAGTAGTAAGTTTCTAATAATAGTAATTTCTTAAATTTTGTGTTGTTGTAATTAATGAAAGCTAAACCATTTCATATCCCTCGAGATTGGTGACCTTCCACATCCTCCTCCTAGTTTCAAAAATAGGTATATATAGATATGTATCCTGAAAAGGAAAACATACATCTCTTCCCAGAGATATGCATATGTTGTATCTGTAGTCTTGAGAAATAAAACATCTCTTCTCAGAGATAGCATTATTATTTGTATTTTATTGAAATATTATTCAACTAATAATTCCAAGTTTTGGATCAATTTTAGACCTCAAACAATGGTGGAATACCTATACAAAGGCAAGAAAGAAGGACAATTACCAAGGAAGAACACCTCTCCACAAAGCAATCATACACATACTGACTAAAGAACTAGATGAAAGAAAGAGAAAGATAATATAAGTCATCTTAGTACTTTAAAATACTATTTTAAAAAATATTTACAAGGTTTTTCCTTTTCAAATGATATTATTTCTAACAAATGGGAAGAAAAGGGAGATGTAGGAGAAAGTGGAAGAAAGAGAAGAAGAAAGCTCTTATAATTTAATAAATTTAACTCAACCACCTTCCATGGAGTCTCTAAAACATTTATATTGATTAATCACTGATAATCTTGTATCAAATTAACCTTCAAAGGTTAAAGGGTCTTTAAAATCTCCCATTGGCCTAAAAAGGCACTAGAAGACAAAAAACTTTGAAGAAGATGATGTCACACTCCACTAAATTTGAGAAAAGTCATCAAATCTCTAGAAGAATCTTTGAATTCTCAATTTTTTTCCTCTATTATCTATAATCCTCCACTTGCACTTTTACACCCCATTCCACTTGGCTTCTAGAAGTCACTTGAAAACATGATTAGTGATCTAGCATTTGATACTTGCAAATAACCTTGAAGGTTATCTTTGAGTGTTTAATTTTTGATGTTTTATTTTGTTATCAACTCATATTTTCTCCTCAAATATAAAAAATACTCCATGAAATGTACAAATCTCTTGGACTCCATTGATGGAGGTCTTCAAACTCGAGCCACCATCAACTAGTTACCCTGTAACCTGCTCTTAAGGCTATTTATCACCATGAGAACCAATTTTAGACTTGTAAAAGGCTTATATATATCCATATAATTCATATAAGGAAGAAAATAAATATTTAGGCCACCTTTAAGACCTAAAAAAATGGTGTAAATTCCATTAAACCTGTAACCATTCACAAATTGTTAGAAAACTTGGGTTTTTGACCTTTCAGCTTAGCAAGGCACCCTATAAACCCTTGGTATGGGATCCAAGTGCCATATAATGGTGATTTAGGTCCCATTATTCCTCTTCCATATATTTATACCATTTTCTCTTTGAAAACCTATAAAAATAGGCATATTTAGGCCATTTTAGGCCTCCTAGGCACCCACACATGTCAATCTCTTCTAAAAAATAGGCCAAACATGATATTTATAGAGTCATATACATTTTTTAAGTATTTTACAAGTTATTATAGGTCATTTCATATACCTATGGGTTCAAAAACTTAAAACTAGTCAAAACATGGTCTTTGGTAACTCAATCAGGCTTACCTACTTAATTATTATTCATGAAATATAGACTTCAATTCTATAACTTCTTTAAATTAATATTTATCCTATATACCCTTTAAATTTTCCTTATTAATTTGGGTTCCCATGTAGAAGGTGTGCAAATATATGTATGTAAAAAGTTTGCTTATGGGGTTCTGCATGCATTTTGAACCTGCTTATAGTCTTAATGATAGTTCATAAACCTTATCACATTAACCAACCTAAATCCATAATTTATTTAAATTAAATAGGGTTAATAAAAACATACTAAAATAATTTTAACCAATTCCTTATGTGCTAAAATATATGAGCATCTGAAGAAGGGCTTCAACTATGTGTCTTAGACTTGAAAAGTTTGAATTTATCCTTGAGAGTAAAACTAACAATATAATTGAAATTTATTTGATTTAAAAAAAAATTATACCTGAAACACTTCAATCAAGCACATTATAATTCAAAAAACTTTGAAATAATCAAATTCTTTAGACTTATTCATACATGTATGTGTTTTTCATCATTTAGTTGGCCCTCAAGGGCATCCTTGTGTGAAAAAAAGAGTGTGGACAATATCATAATGTTTATTAATAATTTTAAACAAATTAAAATACCTTAAAACTCTCCCAAAGTATCAAAAACTTTTGTCATACCTATACTTTTCAAAA
Source organism: Torreya grandis (assembly GCA_037957365.1). Lineage (NCBI taxonomy): Eukaryota > Viridiplantae > Streptophyta > Pinopsida > Cupressales > Taxaceae > Torreya > Torreya grandis. Next base: position 2,076,495 of record JARHVA010002650.1, read on the forward strand.
AACATTTTGAGCTCTAATGGTGGCTATCAATAGACAAACACATGGTTGTGATAAAATAGAGGATAATTACACTATATGTTTAGTCAAAATAATATTATATATTATTATAACCACTCATTAATATCATTCATTCCAATTTTCATAGTTAACTCGCATCTGTAGAGACCTATAGATGAATTTTTCTCAAAATTTACTAGTGGACTACCTGCATGCATGACTGATTATAACTGCATGATGTCTGTAACAAAATAATGAGTGTTTATAGTATTATATAATTTTTTTTATGGAATTAATATCTTCTTATGGTCATTAATATCAAATTTACTAAATTTGAGAACTTGAAACCACCTGCAGGTGCTTTAAAAACACTAATTTCTTCAAGGTTATCAATGGCTCCATGATTTTTCATGGAGAGTTCTTCAGGTCTGAGACAAAATAGTGGAAATGTCCCTTATTTTTCATTCCAAATTCAAATTATTTAGGGATATATTAGGTCAAAATTACCCTATGTACCAATTTTGGAGGTTAAATCACCCCTGTAACACCTTCAAACCTTTAATTTCCTTAAATTTGCCCTCAAGATATGACTGTGACTGTATTTTCTAGTTTTGGACTCCATTAGAAAATGATTTGGAATCATAGTGTTTCTTTATTAAAACCACCCATATATCCTCTTTAATCTACCAAATACCCTTTCCTTGGATATGAATATCATCTTCTGAGACTTCTTGTCTATTCTTAACTCATTGATTGCAACTCCCTTCTCACTTACCTTGCCCTTTTCCATTCTTCTGATTGTCTAAGACTACTTAAACCTTGGAATAAGTTTTCATTAGGAATTATTAATTGTAACTTTGGAATGAATAGTCTTCAGTAAAGTGACCTTGATCATTTGGTACTCTTCATGAAATTTTTAAAGGCCTATTGACTACCTAACACCAATCTCACCTCCACATCATTGTTTAGGCACAAAAAGATGGTTATAGGTTGATGTATTTTCAATATTAGGCCAAAATATTTTAATGAAGGACCTCTCAAAATTACCTCAAAAATCTGATTCCCTCCTTGATAGGAATCATTTTTTAAGGATTCCACAGACCTCTTCATACCTCTCCATGACTTATCCCATGGCCAAAGTTTCTTGTTTGCTTAAGGAGGCCTGTAGGTGTTTTATGGTGTTCCCTTGAATTTAATTAAGGGGTTAGGTAATTATTTGAAGCTTATTTCATGCTCTCCATTAAATATTGTATCATACTATCCTTCTCTTGATCATCTCATACCTTTGTAACTTGTGATCCAACCACTCTAAGCTCAGATTCCAGTGTTTCTCAAGGTTCTACTTGTAGGATGGCAGTTAGGTGAGATTTTCCTCATGATGACCCATTCATGAACTATCCAAGTTGGATTGGAGAGAATTATATTATATTATTATCACAACATTAATAATCAATCATCAATATTCCAAGATATAACTATTGCATCTAACAAAACATTTAACAAAATTTTAACTAGAATGGTCAATGCATCTAGTCAGGATTGGCACTTGTATATTCCCTTCACCCTATGGGCATATCAAACCAACATTTAAACCCCTATGGGTGCTACCCATTTCTATCTTGTCTTTGGAGAAGATCTTGTCTTACCTCTCAAATTCCAAATTCCCTCTCTTAATATATCCCTACAAGATATCATTTTTGAGGGAGATTATCATCAAGAACATTTATCCTAACTTGAGTTACTTGATGAGCATCATTTGGCCACACTTAACCATCTTTGTGTCTATCAAGAATGAATCATGTTTGCTTATAAAAATAACCTAAGAGAATGATAATTCAATATCAAAGACCTCATCTTGAAGGAAATTCATCATGTAACCAATATGGAAAGAAGCAATCGAGGAAATTTTTCTTTCAATTGGCATAGACCATATATCATAATGCATACGTATGGGTTGGGAGCTTACTAGTTATTATCTCTTGAAGGGAAGTTAGAAATTGAGCCCCTCAATGCTTTACATCTAAGTACATTTTTTTTTTAAATAATTCAAACTCACCTTCTATCTAACTTAAGCTCATTCATTATTTTACAAGATTACTACATTCATCCCATCACTTTGAGGATAACTAATTAAAGCATATAATAAAGTGATTATTTATCATAATTCCAGCCTAAATCTTAAATATGTGTACCATGGCTTTACCCATGGCATTATTTTCATGAATATTTTTTTTCCCTAATAGGATGGAATCCCATGGTCGTTATCTCTTAAAGCGTCCTCTCACCCACTATTTAACCTTCTTGTGTTATATTTTTGCCTTCATAATGGTAATCCTTAAGCCTATATAATCAAGTCTATATCTAGTACAAAAAGTATAAAATATTCCATTTTATGGGTCATCTCTAGCATTATAGACTGCCCCCTTGAAGGACATTTACCAAAATAATTCAAAACATCACTTTAAAAAAAAGGTAGACTTCTCCCTTGATGGAAAACTATCAAAGCCTAATACAAGTTATAAGCTTAGACCAATCCCTTAAAGGATGGATAAGTCCAACATTTGTTAAAGAAATCAATTTCGTGGAAGCTTATCACATTGATCAACTTCCCCAACCTCTTAAAAATTCAAAGAAAAAGTAAACATTTTAGAAGCTATAATCAGCTTTCACAAAATTCAAAAAAGTAGACTTCTCACATCGATTAGTATACACCTAGTAGGACATAGACTTGTTTATAATGTCTCTTTAGAAACGTACAGAAGGGGTAAGCTAGTCCCATAAGAAGGTTCCATTTTAATCCATATCCCCCTTTCTCCCTCCATAAAATAATGTATTTTGATCTTACTTGACACTATATGATCAACAAACTTCTTAACAAACTAACAATTTTTAATGTGAAGCATGTGAAGGGATTATATTCATAAATTGATATAACTTCCTATTTTTGGTCCTTGGAAATGATAGATCATCAAATATCCTTCTTATTTATCATACCTACTTGTTGATACATTCATTAAGACTTTTGTCTTTTGATTGTTTTACCATTCCTCTATTTTATTACATATAGTTTTGTTGTCCAAACTTATTCTATGTGTTAAGATTAGTTGTTCACATTTTTAAATCAGATCTCATCCAAATAAATGAAACAATGACATTTAAATGCATTATGTGATTATCATTATCCTTTCACATCATTTATTTAAGTGTTTTTAATCATGAGAACATTCTAATTAAAAATCACCATCTCATGTTATTTCATTATCATCTCATATACCTAGGAAATATTGTTGATAATCACATTAATCAAATTAATTCTATCACATTTCATCCATTATAAATTTTATCAAAAAGTTAATAATAACCATTTAATCATTTTTATAAATAAAATGAATAATGAGATCATGCAAATATGTTATCCATCACATATCTATCTAAATATGAGATCACACATGCATACACCTACTAACAAGAATAATGTTAAATCAATCACCATATATAACCATGTCATAAACATCATACAATGAATCATCACATGAGCATACATTAATGATAACCATAAACAACATACATCAAGATCACAACATCATACATCAAATCAAATAATACATATATATAACTGTCCATGTCTCTCAAAATGATATGTACATCTCACTACATCGGCTCATAAGCCAAAATTAAAATCATATAAATATAATAAAAATTCCAATCAGGTCTATAGTTTAGGGGTACTACTACCCCCTAGATCCTATCCATCTCTAGGACCCATCTAAGTACTTATAAATGTTGCCCACTCACTAGGAGTCATGCTGGTAAGTCTCCCTTCCATAACCCACTCTATTACATACTTGGCATAATATGGTACATCTAGAATTTGGGTGAAGATAAGTGCCTCATAATATCATATCTCCTCTAATGTGGCCACCTATTTAGACATTGGGATAGTCTACATTGGTCCTATAGTTTCCCATCCTCCTACCTATCTAAGGTAATTTATATCCATAGATATTAGGGTCACTTGTGCCTATAGCCCATCCCTATCATGCATAATAATGGATACCTATCCTTGTGCTTCATCCCTCTCCTTGGTAATAGTGGCCAATTTAGCTTATGCATGATCCCTCTCCTATCCTCATTCCTAGTCTCTCCTCTAAGTGATGAGAGTAATCTATCCTTGGAGAGTATCTCTCTTCTAAGTCCTAACTAACATATATCTCTATGTTGTATCCCTATTTAAATTCATGAAGGATAGCACTGCCTATGTTATAGCTAATGTCACTCTCACTTGGTCCCTCTTGACTATAACTACCTATCTATCTGGGGCTTCCACATATATATGATCACCCTCCACCTCCATTTCCACATCAACATATTTATTCTATCCACCCACACCTCTAGCTTGACCCTATCCCCCATCTCCCCCAAAATCCATGACATACTATCCCTAAAACCACATGATGTACTCATGTGTGACCCTGGCATCATCTACACCTGCATCAACTGGTAGCTCCCCATACAAAATTTCCTTCTCAACTAGCTATGGTTGAGGTAATGGTGCCTCTGTATCTTCCCATATATACTTAGGTAAGGACCCCTAGATACCCTATATCAATCCAAACTTTCTCCTCACTTGATTGAATGGGATTAGCTTTATCTCCTATTGTCACCTCCCATGAATCCATCTAAAAATCTATAAAGAAAAGAGCTGTCTTTTGAGACCCATCCATGATGGAAACCCTATATATGGTCACCAAAAAACTTCACCATCCACCAATTCATCTAATTACTACCTAAACCAATCAAATTCATGAACCTCCACCCCTACTCATGGTAGTGCCATGTCTACTCTCCATTTCATGAAGTTGACTCTAAATTTGGACTAACCCCATGTATTCCATGGTAATTTAAATGGTCATAACATAGTGATATGCTCATATGCCTAGTATTTTAGAATAAAACATTTGATCATACCATAATGTCTATGTACCTATTATCCCCATAGCTCATACTAAATATGTATTAATAGTGTTGGGGCCCATGTAAAGACTGTTTGATCTTTAATCATGTCAACTAAAACACCTAGTAGTGCCTAGTGAAATCTTCCTCTGCTTGAGTCTAAGAACATTTAATAAGTGATGGATATCATCATCAATATCATGAGCCACCTCCCATCCATATCCAAATGGTATATATCCCTAAAATAAAAACCCCCTATAAGCCATCTTGACTCTACAAAATCCTTTCCTTATAACTAGTCCATATAGGCATCCTGCTCATTGCTCCATATTGGCTCCAACGCTTGATCATTTATAGGTAGTCTTAGAATCCTATGAATATAATCTAGTAGGATGGTGATCTCTTTCATTGGTAACATGAAGGTATTATTATTTGGGTCCCATCTCTCTATGAGGGCTACCATCATCACTACATCTCATGGCACACATTGATAATATCACATGTTGCCCAACCTAACTATTTCCATGTGATCCCAATCCATTCGAGTCATGTCCCTATATACATCATATAAGAGAGGTGACACCTACTCTTACATAACCAACATTAGCCTCACCTACAAGGTTAGATAAATTATTTATTTTACCCTATACTTTCCACCCTAACATAATGATTTATCCTACACTACATCATAAACTAACCCTTTATCCTACCCAACCACTATGATTACAAGTTAAAACTAACCCTTAGCTTAGTTATTAGACTAATAAGTTAGGCCTACTCACCCTCTAAGATAACTTAAACATTCACTTACCTTATTTAACACCTTTCCCCTTGGCATTTACTTCAAGACTGATGATGTTCGAGTCTCTACTGATGCCAATTATTAGTGGAACCACTATCGATCAAACCTTGAATAACACTGGTTGGGCTTTAGGGATCAGTGTCAGTCGCTATCTTGATTGACACCAAATCCCTTTGAATAACATTGATTGAGAATGATTAACATCAATCATTATGTATCGATGGCCAATGGAAACCAAAACCCTACTTTTCTCCTAACAATACTCAACCCACCTCATGTAACCTAATCTACCCTCCCTCTACCCTATTTATAGCATAAAATCAAATGACACACTTTTTTCCTCCCCCTACACTCAAAATTTTCCTCTCTAACCTCAAAACCCCCATTTTCAAACCCACCTAACCAAATTGAATAAACCAAACCAAGTAAAGAAACCAACTACCTCATTTCTCATATGCCTCCATGGCAGAGCCTATTGCATGACCGTCACTCACTCTCCATCCCTATCTCATCCTCCTACTCATCACATACTCACCCTCCTCTATCCAACTTGGTTTGCCTAGCCTACTTAGTACACTCTCCACTAAGTCACTCTCACCTCAAATCCAAATCAACTACACTCAAACTATTGACAATACTAGTTTTTACCATTTCTATCATTTTTGCATAAAAGGACACACTGACCCACAAAATCTATATACCAAAAATAGAGTGCTTTTTAACTTTTAGGTCACTATCAACCCCTTTTTGGGGTTTCACTAGTGATTGATGATGATCATCAACAAGGTTAAGGAGAATAATGTCAGTTGAGCCTAACTAACATCATTGACCCTTTTAGGATTTTGAACTCCTTCCCTTCCATTTTCACCCTAAGTGACCCCTTTTCAAACCATATCCCACCCTATCAACTATAACTTTGGTCACTTAGCTAACTTATTCATATATTTTACAATAACCCACACTCAACTTCAATTTCACCTACCTTGACATGCTCCATGACATTATGCTTGATATGCCTTTTATGCAAAAACCTTTTAACTACCTTGGCATACACCAACTTATAGCTCTATTGCCTGTGACCAATTCTACCTTCTCAAAATCACCCTAATTTTGGCCTTTTATGAATATGGACACCTTATCTTGGTGACTCATGTTTCTACATGCACCCATAATCGCTACGCCAAATGCAGTGGCCTAGTTTACTTATCACTTGTCTTCCTTCTTATTACCTTATTTTTTACTCTATACCATCCTACCCAATTTTCCACTCATACACACTTGTTAAACCCACACTCAGTTTGAGGGGTAATACATCCTCCCATACTTGGGGTATCCAACATTCTATTTCAGTTATTATTTTTGTTTTTCATCTTGAATATATAACCTACACAAAAAAAGGGGGGGAAATGTAGACACTAGAAAACTTCATGGTTCTAGTCATTATAGAGCACCCTTTGGCCCCCTTAGTCCCCTTGGGTTAGGGTTAATTATTAAAATCTTCAAACACACCCATTTACCCCATTTGGATAATTTAATTAAGTTAATTATTTTAAATAGGCCAATTTACACCTCCCCACCCAAACCCATGGTTAAATTATCGACACCTATCCTTAGGACTATTTACCACCTAGGCATTTAATACCCTAACCTCATAGACTTATTCCTCATGCATCCCAATAACTCCCTTTATTAACCTCAAACCATTTTCATTTATCTTGAAAACCAATGTTAAGTACAAATTGCTAAATTTATCAAGTTTGGACTTATTCTCCTTGACCGATACTAGTCACCCCTTGACTAGTGCCAGTTGACTACGACTGGCATCGATTACTTAATGCCACCAAAGACCTTGCCTCAAGAGGCTGAAATCATATTTTTAATGAGAATTTAATCTCTCAAATGAATTAAATATTTTAGGTGAACCAAAAACCAATCCAAAAACATTAAAGTGCCCCAATAAATCATCACAGAACTCAAACATCATTACTCTACCCTCATTTCTCCAAGATCCCATGTAGCTTACATCTAACCTTAAAAATTTTCTAGGCCAACCAACTCCAAAGCTAAGTATTTTCACTTGCATCAAGTTTATGTTATTAAGTTTTAGTTATTTTACTATTTTACACCCATTTACCCATCTCTCCCATATTCCCCTTTGTGTTGGAGTTATGAAACTCCAATAACTCCACCTTCCACCAATCACCCACAAGCCATCTTAATCACATGAATATCCAACCTCAAAGTTTGATACTTTTTACAACCTATTTTTCCTTCATGACCATTCCCTAACCCATAAATAATCCATACAGACTTACCTTCAACCAACCCATAATTCATTTTTACCCAAACTAGAACCAATAGAGACCAACATCAATCATCCCTTGATTGGTAGTGGTTTCCTTAATCTGTACTAGTTGCATAGTGACCATCACCGATCAATATGTGTTTTGTTTTCTAAAAAAAATAAGCAATTCCCTCCTATTAACCTTCATCCAAATTCTAGGCTTCAAGTTTCTATCACATCACAGAGGCCTAAGCTATTTTTTAAAACAAGTTTGAAAAATTCAGCATTAATTTTCAATAAATTATGGTTTCTTTAATCAAAATCACTTATGTCCATTCAAGAATTTCTTGCATTAATTTTATTACCTTCTATTGTTTCATGAAAGAACCTATTTCTATTTCTTAGAACTTAGTTGTTTAAAGAGTGGATTGATAGCCTCCAAGGAATTCTATTTCTTCTTGGATCTAGATTTCACTAGGCAATCGACCCATCTATCTTACTAATCCACCCTTTTCTAGTTCTCTTTTTTTCAAGTCATCCTCCCAAACCAAAGAGGAGTATCTAAAATCTATTGGATCATGAATGCATGTAAAACTAGGTTATTCTAAACCAAACCCCTCTATTAAGTTTCTTCTTATTTTTTTATAAAAATAAAATAAACATGGAAAAAAATAGTGAAACACTTCTATCCCCTCATTTATGACCTGAAAGAGGCAAATTGGTTACACCTTGGCATGATTGTTGAAATTGGGTTTGTCCTTCAAACATGACTATATATGTCTTGATAAGGTATTTATTGATTTTTTATGTCTAAAGACCATTTTACCTTATAATTACGCTTTCAACAGTACCTCTAACATTTTTGAGGTTTTAGGTAGATTGAACTATCTTTTTAAAACTACTTGTCAACAATCCAACCTACCTTCTTTACTTCTTGACATAGCACAATCCATATTCATACTTTGACAAGTACATATTTTCTCTCCAATTAATTTAAGTACACTTTTAGATAGTATTTAAAAATTTAAAACCAATCCCACATTGGTTTTCCATATAGTGGAAGTATACCCACTTGTCTTTACCTTAAGGTCTACCTTGTAGCCCTTTTTTGAGGTTTTCATGCTTGTTTGAATAATTTTTCCACCTTATTTAGTATATAATACCATTTTACACCACCCTATATCTCCTTACATGTCTGTATAAAGGTTAAATATCTAATTCCTTCTTTAAATTCCCCTTCCTTCACAAGCCCTTGTCTAATTAGGCTTATTAGGCCTTTACACTCTTGCTTAGGCCTCTAATTCATATTGTATGATTTGATAACAACCTAAAACCACTTTAATATATATTATCACATAAAAAAAAATTATATTACCAAATTTTATAAATATCCACTAGTTAAAACTCCCTATATACTGTATGTTAGGTTTTAAAACCCTAAGTGATTATTTACACAGGCCGAGAGCCTTCCAAACTCATTTTATTTTGATTGAGGACATTTTAATGGGATAAATGACCATATATAGGTTTATCTTGACCTAATACATATATATAACTATTTTATAATCATTTAAAAACCTTCATATGTCTTAAAATGAGAAAAAATTAGAACTTTATACCCTCTTTACAAGACTGTGTAAGAATATGCAAGGTTTAAGATTCATTTCTTTGGTTCTAAACCATTCCATACAAAAACAAAATACATATATAAGGTTTATATTACCAATTTTCACCTTTCCAAATTCTTTATAAAACATTCATAAATCTTTTTATGCTCTTAACAATGCAAGTCACAAAACACTTTGTTCTTTGGTTTGATTGAGTAAGGGTTTCAACGGACTGTTTATACTCCAAAGGTTTCAAAAATTTCCAATGGTCACTATTTTTATCTTAATAAAATTTAACATCATAATAATACTCAATACACTTAATTTTTATTCCCTTTCTCATGTTGGAACTCACATACTTGTCTTGGACTGTGCATAGTTCAAGGGCTTTCAAGGTTTGATGTGACCCTGATGTAGGTGGTGATTGGACTGGGTTTGAGATTGAAATGAGAGGGTAAAGATGGTGAATACCTTGGATAGGTTTTAATAGACCCATTTATCATGTGATAAACCTCCAAATTTTAAGTCACTCCTTCCAACCTATCATGACTTATACAGTCGATACACAACTTTGCCAAGTACACAATCTTTCTCCAAATGAGGTGAAGTATACCTTATTGAAGAGATTTTATAGGTGTAAAACCAATTCCTTATTGGTTTTCCATATATTCAATGTATCTACCTTGGTCATATATTTAAAAGAGTTTTAAACTCCTAAAACATGTTTTTTATCCTATCTTCAAGCTCAAAACATAGAACTCTCTTAAAAAGGCAACTTGAATGTATATAACATGATTGTGTGTATGGATTAAGTTAGTTTTAGGTCTTAAAATTTTATATAAAGAGACATTAAATACAAATATAACTATCTTACCCTTTATTTAATTTATTTTATAGGTTGAAATATTTGTCAAACACATAAGCTTCTCTTCTAAAGGCTAACCTTGGTCTCACCTCTCTTCAGTATGGCTGTAGGTGTTGATCATAGGCCTTGTACGGATTGAGTAAAATATTTTGGAAGTTGGAGATTAGTCATAAATACAAAATTTATTTTGATATAATCATTTATATCTATTCACCCTCCACACACTCTAGCTTGATGACCTCTTGTACCAAGACCCTCTTCTACTTCATGTCACTATCAAAAATCTCATGATAAGTCTCCATGGTAGGCCATATAATGTATGGTTTTAGGTGTTATTTTTAGGTTCTATGACTATATAGTTTTAAAATAAACTTATCTCACCTTTAATACACATTTTAATGAAAATTTAAATCTTTCATAAAGGTTTTATAGACCTACCTTGGGTTTTAAGTTAGACACCCACCAATACTACTGCATGAGCCCTAAAAGGATGGTTGTAGGTCATCATTTTGACTATCTTTTAGACTTCCCCATGAATTCACTTGGTTTTAAAGTGACCTAAATAATCCTTCAATGTTGATAATATTTTATTCACTATTTTATGTTAGGACTCCATGCTTGAGGCTTATTTATCTTGATTAGGTGATATGGTTTTAGACCAAAATGTGGACCTATAAGCTTAGGGCCTGTAGGTCACTATGGATTGTTTAGGTCCATATAGAATCATCATTTGATTTTTGGACTCAAAAATATTTTTTAAAACCACTTCACAACACCTCATATCACTATCACTTCTTCCAAATCCATACAAAATCTAAGACAAGCATTTTCATCTTTCACATACCCTATATGCTACTATACAGACTGTAAAAAAGTAAAACATGATGTGAGAAGTGTTGAAGATTTATGGAAGACTCATGGAGTGAATTGGATTTAGATACGTGTTTCATTAAAATTTAAAACTTCCCTCATCCACCATGACCTTTATGTCAAAGACCCCTTTACCATCCTTAAGATCACCTTCTTACACTCAACTATAGGTGATGATTTTCACCATTGTATGGACTAAGGATAAGTTAAGAGGTTTATCTTTGACTTGAATATGTCTTAAATATCTAAATACCCCTTCTCTACTCCAATTTTAATTTAAATCCTTGAATTGGGTTACCATATTTATTGAGTGGAGAAGAAACAAAAATATGCCCATTACCTTAATTTCCATAAAACTACCTTAACAAATGCTAATAAGATGAAAAAAAAAGTTGTTTATCTCTCTCAACCTGACTCCTAAGATTTAATTTATATGAGGATGGTATTATTCCTTATTAAATCATTTAATATTATTTTAATTGGGGTAATTTAAATTTCATGAGATGGATCTCCATGACCAATCAAAATCATATGCATCTTTGTAGTGAAGCTTGAACTGTATGTGCTTATTTGGCTCATTAACAACATTTGAAAATAGCCTATTATCTCTTACCTTGTTTATCATTCTTAAATAATATTTCACTATATTACCTTGAACTCCAATGATATCTAAAAATATGAATCCAATATTCAAACCATGTTGACTCTCCTCACACTTGTCCTCTTATGTACGCAAAATGTATGGATTGTGCACTTATTTACAATCCTATGAATTAAGAATTGAGTCTCTTGATTATATTATAGAGTTATAATAAATTTTTTTAGTGTGTATGATCCTTAACCTACATATCCATATATTCCTTAAATTCTTAACATAGATTTGTGTTCATGAATGTAGGTTGGTAAGCTTGCAGGCTTGTAGGTGCTTTAATCTCTTCATGAAAATTGCTCAATATATAGATTTAGACCATTTTTTTCATTTATAAATACTACCAATATTTTATTGTTTTTTCCTTAATGCCACTATGGTATTATTGAAATCTACCATGATGTTCAGACTTGGAGATGATAGACATGTTGCATAATTTCTCCATGGGAAGCAAACCATATGAAGAAAGATGGATATTTAAATAAAACCTATGAATTACATGAATTTGGAGGGTAATATATGGTTTATGAAAGATTATATATGATTTATGGATGGTTGGAAACCTCTAAGAGTGACCACCATGAAGAGAAAATAATATTTGTAGCAGAATTCATCAAAGTAACCTATACACTAAGACTGCCTTCTTTCAAGTGAAACTTCCTCATGGAGATGAAATATATAATGAAACCACAATTAAATGGATATAAAATACTTGTATAAAACATATTAAATATCATTATTCTCTGTGATATATTTAAGTAAATAAAAATAAGAAAACTTGGACTCTATCTAGATGAATAGGCCATATAGACACCCCTACACTGTTAGTGATTGTTCATAAATATGGGGAGATAAAAAAAATAAAAAATTAAAAAAATTGTAAGTAAATTAGGGTCCCTATCATTGACCAAAATATTTTGACCCAACTATCTCTCTTTTGACCATACCAAGTGAAAACCTAAGGCTCTCTTAGAGCTATCCAAGATTGCCCAAAATGATTTTTCCTTAACATGAAGAAATAGAATCTTTTATATGAAATATAATACTTGTGAAATTATTTTTATGATTTTTATGAAATTTTATTCCTTATGTAAACCTTATTAAGTGTTTAGACCATCATTAATGGTAAAAGACCTGTTTCGTGCCTAGTTTTCAACTAATAGGTTTTCCTTACCTTTTTTTATTATTGTGCTTGGATATAATTTCATAGACCTAAGAGAGTATATTATGGGAAATTTAATCATTAATATGATATTTTAACTCTTTTACTAAGAAAAACCTTCAAAAACCTATTCATACAAAGCTCCAAAAGGCTCAAAAATGCATCTTTTTGCTCCCAAACGCTTCTCCTCCACCCAAACTCGTCTCCTCCACTCTAAATGAATTTAAATGGCCCTGATCATGTATATATATTGAAAAAGTTCCATAATTATGTGAAATAATGTTAAAACCAATTTGAATTCCTCAAATAGTCACTTTTTCACTTAAGAATTTCTATTTAGAAGGTCCTCAAGTCATCTAATGCACTTTTGAGGGTCTTTTGGGAAGATTAGTTTCTATAGACATTATTTTTGACCCTTTAGAATATATTACACCTTGTGCAAGCCTCTTTCCTACCACTAAATGATAAAACACCCTGAAAACTAGCTAGATCCTTCACTTGCAATTCGAGACCCATTTCTAGGCCTTTTCTTTAAAATATCAAAATTCACTTTTAAACTTGATTAAAGTGTTTCAAAATATTCAAAGGGACATGATATTTATTTTTTATTTCCACCATTGGATCATCCACTGCATAAGGACTCTACATAACTTCTCACACCACACTAGGACCTTCTAGGATACTGCACTACATCATCAAGTCAGGACTAGGAAGAGACTAGTCATTGGGGAAAAAGGTCATTGAATGGTCTAGGAGAGTGGCTTGATCCATCTAAGAAAAAAATTATTATGTAGGCCAATTTTGGCCAACATGTGCTTGGTATGAAGTGGGCTACCTTATTTAGTTTGTCAACTATAACCAAGATCATGTCATGTTTTTTATATGATAATGACAAACCTTGGATGAAGTCCATACTGATCACCTACTAATTTAATTCTAGTATGTCATGTGGATACAACAATCTATTCGGATGCACATGTTCAAATTTTACATGCTAACATTCTAGATAACAAGACACAAAATTCATTGCATCTCTCTTGATTCCTTTTCATAAATAGAGTGGTATAAGCTCGACCATGAGCTTGGTTACTCTTGGATGTATTGAATAAGGTAATTATGAAATTCCTTTATCACTGTGCTCCTTAGATTCTCTCTATTAGGAACATACATCCTACCACTATACCAAAAAATACCATCATTCTCTATTATGAATCCTTTATACCTAGGATTATGATTATTCTCACATAATGCTTTCTTGACTTAATCATAGAATTCATCTCTTATGAGAATTTGATCACTTGATATTTAAAAGTACTTATGATAGTAGCCATATATTATATGTACCTTCTATATATTAGAACATCAACTATTTTTTTCTCCTTGCCTTTGATATAATTAATATCAAAATCCTAATTAGACAAGAACTCCAACTATTGCCTTTAATGAGAATTCAAATTTATTTGGATGAAAATGTACTTGAGTCCCAAGTTATCAAAATTGAGCTCAAATAATTTTCCGAATAAATAATTCCTATGAACATACAAAGAATGAATAATTGATCCAAGTTACAGGTCATGAGGGGCATAATTCACCTCATATGGCTTTAGTTTCCTAGATTCATAGGCTAGCACTGAACCATCTTCCATAAGAACTCCTCCAAGTCCATCCCCATATGCATCGATGATCACTAAGATTTGACCATTAAATAACTCTTAACATTGGTACTGAAGTAAGCCTCCTTTTCAATTATTGAAATTCTACCTCACACTTATCTAACCAAATGAAAATTTGGTTCTTCCATTGAAGAGAGGTAATTGGATTAGCTATCTTAAAGAAATTAAAAATGAGTTTCCTATAATATCCCACTAATCCCATGAAACTTCTTAATTTATACTCATTTTTTAGTTTCTACCACTCCATAATGGCTCTTATCTTTTTTGGATCTATGGAAATACCATTTACAAAGATAATATGTCCTAAATACTACACTTTCTTTTGGAAAAATGCAAACTTAGACAATTTTCCATACAACATGTGCCCTCGCAAATGTTGAAAAACCAATTATAAATGTTTTAAGTTTTATTCCTCATCCTTGGAATAAATAAGTATATCATCAAAAAATACCAAAATAAAATGATCCAAGTAATCTCTGAACACACTGTTCATAAGATTCATAAACATTATTAGAGCATTTATCAATCCAAATGGTAACACTGTGAACTTGTAGTGCTCATATCAATTCTTGAATACTATTTTTAGAATATCCTCTTCATAGATCCTCAAATTGTGATACCTTGATCTAAGATCAATATTATAAAATGATGTTGCCCCTTGAATTTGATCAAAGATATCATTAATGCCTGGCAATGGATATATTTTCTTGATCATTGATTTATTTAACATATTATAATCTATGCATAGGTGAAGTGTGTTATCCTTCTTAAAAAATAAAATCAGAGCATTCCATGGTGACAAACTTGATCAAATCAGCCCTTTCAAAAAACAACTATTGATTTGTGCCTTCAATTTAACTAATTTGGTGGTTATCATTCTATACAATGCCTTAGACTATGATTTTAATTTAGGTATGATACTAATCGAGAAATCAAAAACATGCTTAATTTTAAATCATAGTAATTCTTATGGAAATATGTCATGAAATTTTCTTAGGAAAGGATAATATTCGATAGATGGTTCCTTATATTCTTCCATCTCATTTATCTTAATGATAAATTCCTGACATCCCTTCTTTTGAGCTTTCTTGAGTTCAATTGTAGAAATCTATCTTAGATTCAACTCCTTTCTCTCAACCTAAAGTTATGTCTAATTTTTGAAATCATCTTGAGATTCAACCCTCTTTATAAAATATTCAACCTTGGATTTATGCTTCATAAGCCAATTGACTCCTAAGATCACATCATATGATCCAAATGGTGCTACAAAAATATCTACTACTATAGTGAACTCTAACAACTTATTCTCTGCTTTAACTAGATACTTATTAACCTTGAAATTTAACTCATTCTCATATTATATCAATCATTTATTTTCCATAACTCTAGCTTTTATATATAAATTACTAAGCATTCTTAGATCAATGAAACATTTTGTATCTCATGTATCAATCAAAATAGAAACTAGATGATTGAACAAAATACCTAACATTTATATGGGTGAAGCTTGATACTTATCCTATTAGTTTTCAACAATTGCATGAATCTACTGCTAAAACATGCCTTATTGAGAAGTTGAACCCTTGTTCTTTGATTTGTCCTAAGGACATTCTCAAGCAAAATGGTCACCTTCACAAATGAAGCAACCTCCAATTGGTCCTTTATTCTTAGTTTATTGGTTTCCTTTGAAACCATTATTAGGTTTATTGTTCTTTTAACCATTGTTAAACTTGGCATTTTGGTTCTTGAACTAACCCTTTGAATCTCCACTCCTCTGCTTCCAATTCTTTTTATTGAAATCTAGTTTAGAACTTTCAAATTTATTTTTGAACTTATCTCTAACTTGGGATAGAGATTTTAGTTTTTTTTCTTATTTAATTTCCTTCTCAAACACCTTATCCATGGTAGATGGGAAATGCACATCTACTTCATAACCTATTTAGGTTTTCAATCCCATGATAAATTTCTTGATTCTAAACCTCTCATTTGCCTAATATTGAGGTATATACTTAATAATCTTGGTGAATAACTCCTAGTATTCATTCACTAATAAATCACCTTACTTAAGATTCTAAAAATTCATAAGATTTTGTTCAAAGTATAACTATGGAAGGCTTGTTGACCTAAATAGTGTCATAAATTATTTCCAAGTGGTGGTGGTTAAGTTGAGGTTCATCTCAAGCTTCTTGTTTTCCCACCAAGTCACTGCTTCATCAACAAACTGATAAGATCCCTAGAATAATTTCATGACTTCTCAATAATTTTAATCTCAAAATACTTCTCCATTTTTGTGATCCATGCTTTAACTCCATCCCCTGAAATAGTTACATCAAACTTTGGTAGATTTACCTTTTTCTTGTCACATTCCAACTTTGTAGATACTTGAGCTCTCTCATCCTAAAGTACTTATTTATGCCTCTACTTTTAAATATTTTCCTAGTCATAATAATGATCTTCAGGTTCTTATTGGTCATTCTCCTCTTCATGGCCATGTACTCCATGTTCGATGACTGTGATTCAGTCCCTAGTCTCTTGCATGGTCACAAGGATTAAGTCCAACTTTACAACTTTCTTAGCAAAAAACTAATTTGGATCAACATGTGGTTTGGTATTTTAAGTACCCTCACCTCTTGGTTTAACACACATCATTGTTCTTCTAGTTTATTATGAGAATAAGTTTTCATTAGCAAATGCATTAAGCCCTAGAGCTTTATCCTCAACTTTGATACCATAATGTATCAACCCCACTAGGTTTTACTATAATATTGCAATAATGTTTTTTAAATTAAATGCACATATTCAACATATATATTTTACCATGAGAAACTTAATTAATGATCTTTAGCTAATTGTTTTAATTTAGTTAACCAAAAAAAATTTATAGCTAATCCACTTAGCTAAGGATCACCGTGATCAAATATAGAAATCATGAACAATACTAAAATAATAATAATATATACTGCATCTAATCATAAATGAAATAGTATAAATTTAGCCATGGTTGATATGATCATTATAGCCACTATTTTAGAATTAATGTATAAAAGTTACATGTTATAACAATATATATATATATATATATATATATATATATATATATATATATATATATATATATATCTCAAATGATAAAACATGATACAAAAATCTATAGAGCAAAGTCTCAATGTCTCAAGAGTCTCCATGACTCAAGTATCAGTCTATAATCTTAAGTGTAGTCCCTATTATAGTACTCCATATAGGAGGGAGAGCATCATCTCAACATTTTTATAGAACAAGCATAGACCATAGATCCTTTTCACTATCTCCCAAAGAAGGGGATGTCCCTCTCTTTATGGATGGGTAGATAATGACAGTTTGAGAATCTAGAGTAACAAACTAGATCCTGTGTGTTGAAAATATCTTATACATAATGTGTATCATAAATAAATATATTCTAACATGATATCACAAAAAATATGAAAACTATATCAATATATTAAATGATAATGTTTAATTAAAACATTACTTTGGCCAAAGTTTTCAATAAATATAATCTCTAGGATCAATCAAATTCATACAGACCACTCGATTTGATTTCACCTCTTCTTACATTGATGACACTAATTAAGCTAGTGGAATCTGTCCACTACTTATTTAGGGTCATGAATATGAGCTTTGGTAAAAATATAAAATAATATAAAAATTAATAGATTCATTCATAATATTTTACTTTAGCTAATGAAAATCAAGCTAAGTAGAGAAATATCTAATGTATTCATTTAGTCCATGAAATTAAATTAAATTAATATAGACATATAGTTTATTACCAATTAATAAATAAAATCCAAATATTCTTAAATATACCATCTGGTATGATCACATCAAAATTGCTAGTTACCTAAAATACTAAGTAATTTATAATGTTATTTTTGCATGAAACAACATTATATCACAAGCTCATTCATTTTTTATATTCCACATATAAACAAAATCTAGTCCAAAGCATCATAAATGCTTTATATTTAAATTCTTAAATACATTATTTTAATGCTTATATATATAACATTAAAATATATAACACACATTCTTTTACACACCATATGGTAATAATGTCTCCATGCACAACACAACTAAGTATAAAAATACATATATATATATATATATATATATATATATATATATATATATAATCTTTAAATATTATTATAGTACCATAAAAATTGTATATAGTATACTCCTAAAATGACATAAACTTCCAAATATTTTAGAGTATTCTATATATTTAATGTATATATATCCATATAATAATATAGTCCCATAACCCTTTTATTAAACTAGATAAATCCAATACTTTTGTTAAAAATGAAACACATAGACTTCCATATATGGCTAATAGTTCATACCCCAAACATTTTAATCACAAATATCAATCCCATCATATTAATTTTACATTCACATTAAATGGATACAATCAAAACATACACTCAGCCAAACTATGCCCAAACTAGGTCATTTGATATAATATCATAGAGTTAAACATATACACCTTTTTATGCACAATAACATAAAAATGTATACCCAATCTTACCAATAACTCATAATAAAATCAAAGTCTAATTCAAGTATATAATCATTATACATAGTCAAGTTAATTAAATGTGTAATTCCAATATTATACATTCAACTAAAATAATTGTTCTACCAGTTCCATATTAAACCTTCGTATGTATGTATATATATATAGTTTTGAGTTCATAAAAAACCATTCATAAATTTATATACCCATATCTAGGTGTATATATTATGGATGAACTCGAATTGCTCCTAAAAACCTAAACAAAAATTAATCTGTGTTTTTGGAATTTATATAGAATCATTCAAAATATAATGGTCATAATTTAAAATGTGTGAAATCATTTGAAAACTAAATCAACATATTCCTATTTGAATCCAAAACATATATTCATCCATATAGACATCCTATAGATAGTCCATTTTAACCCATATAATATTTCTTTTGAAAACCCTGTATTTCCCAAAACACTAGTGTATATATATATATATAATCAATTTAATATAAGTATATATATGTATTTATGTATATATGACATGGTCTAATTTATATAAATAAAAACCCTTATATTTATATCCAATAAAATCCAAATAGGTTTATATAGTCAAACACACATACAGTCCCAAGTTTTTATATGTATCAAAATACCTTAATGAATTTATAAAAATTAGTTTTAATAATCTAGCTTGAGCCATATTTTATATATAGACATCAAAATAATCTTTTAAGACTTAATAGGGTTATTCAAATTTCAAGAGAAGTTTAAAACAGAGCTTTTAAAATCCTATAACAACCATGGCTAGCTCTACCCCAACATCCTCTGGTTACCTTGGGTTGGATGTAGGGTTATGTGGAGGGAGATCCTTCCATACGGCCCTATATATAACCCATTTATATTATGTTTCAAACAATGAAAACCTAGTAACAAAATAAATTTAAAAAACCATTCAATATTTCACACATAGGAATTGAAATACAAAATGGATGTGGTAAATATGCCAAGGAACCGAATATCTTCTTCTTACTTCACTCCAATTTTATCCTCCTTTTTTTCTATTTTTATCCACTGTATGTCATGTGTCATGTTATGTCCCCATATCCTTCTCCCTCATCTTTTTATTCATTTTCATTCACTTATTTACCACTACCTTCTCCACCATTAACGACTTATAAAACTGACTCACAATTATGCATGCCTAGATAGCTCAATAGAATCCATGTATGCTAAAATTTTCCACCATGTAGGCTATAAAAAAACTTCATTATTTTTCCAAAATGATGTTTATCCAAATTCAACAAGTGGTTAGTAACACTAATCATCTCAAATTTTCTCTTAAACTCATTAAAATAATCATTTTATATCCTTCATAACATATGCAAACATTAACTTACATTATTCCCTCATCGACATCTAAAACTAACAAAACAATCCAATAAACAATATTTATATTTTTTATGCTAAACCATTCAAAGAATATCAACTTTGTTGATAATAAATTTCCATGCAAATTTTACCATTCGACTAACGTATTAACTATATAGTGTGGCAATACTATATGTATTCAAAGACTATAATTTAATGTTACAATGCCATCCACAAAACAAACACTTTGTAAATATAATGATTTCATAAATCATTTGACAATTATAATAAATTTATTTAATAATCTAACATATATTATAAATATCAACCTTCATTCAATCATTTAATCGAATACAAGGATATTTTAAAACAATGCTATTTATATCTTTCGATGTTAGAATAAACATATATTTATATCTGAATAATAATATAATTATTATTACCTAAATCTTGTAGATGAATAAAAATAATGAAATTCATCTATACTTAATAATGCATACATAACATCAAAACTTTATACTATACAACCATTCCAAATAAGGTAGTAAGGTAAGTACAAACATATATGAATTCACTCATTCAACCAAATAATTACAACAAACAAGATAAACTACATATAATCACTAAATTAACAAAATCACTCAACACATCAACATAATCATTAATAGAAACTAGATTAGTGAAAACATAAAATATCAAAGGAATCAATTAAACATAAAACAAATCATACTACAATTATATATCAATCAATTAATCACACAACATAGAATAGAAATGTGGTGTGTGTAAGGGTCTCCAAATTCGTTCTCTATCATATCCCAACATCTTCTCTAAACCACCCTCTTTGATAATTTTCTCCCTCCATCACACTTTGAGGGAGGAATTTATCCTACTTCCACCTCACAAAAATGAAGGTAGTTAGCCCTAAACATCATTATATTCATAAAATAATGTGGTATAATTAACAAGCATGATCATAATGTATAAAAATATAAAATTAATGCCAACTCATAGAAAACTAATCATGTAAATTAAGAAACACAAATTGTTCCATAATATACATATGTCATTTAGCTTAAATCAAATATTAGTTAACCAACTAATCAACCATAATAATCCATAGATCAAACAAATTATTCAACTTAGAGAGAAATTAGGATGTGACAATAAGAATAAAACTCATTGATATTTTCACTAAGGATTTGATAGTCAAAATAAATTTTTGAATGTATAATAGATGATTTAAGTGTCAGAAATGAAGTAACAATATCTTTAGAGTGTTTTTTCCTGTAGTTTTGACTAAATATTTATAACTCTAGACTAACAAAGCTAGCTCTAGACTCACCCATCTAGCTTCAGACTCATACCATTAGCTTTAGATTATCTTTAGAAGTGAAGGTAACTATGGACTATGTTCATGGATCCACACTAATTTAATAGAGGGATAACAAAACATAGTGAAGGCAAAATAACAATCAAACAGAAGAACAACCAAACCAAAGCAACCTAGAATAAATTATGGAGATTGGGAGAATAGATCAGTGATACATGTATGTATGTATGTATATGTATATCAATATATAATTTTTTACTTGTGTATGATTGTGTTTCACCTTTACGACAATTTAGGTATCATAAATGAAGTACTGATTATAGATATAGGATGTTTATCCATGCATATTTAGACTATATGTATCAAACTCCATATTCTCACAACTAGATTAAGACTATATACAAGAAAATATGAACTCACAAAACTAGATTTATACTATATACAATAAGATCTATATTCACACAACTAGATCAATACTATATACATCTAGACCATTACACATGCATTTAGACTATCTTCATAAGTGGATAAAAGTTTTGTTGAACACATTAACAATGTTAATTTTAATCAAGGAAGCTCTAGACTATCTTAAGAGGTCTAGACTAGTTCAATAGAGTTATAACATAATATAATAAAGTAAAATAGAACAA
Source organism: Torreya grandis (assembly GCA_037957365.1). Taxonomy (NCBI): domain Eukaryota; kingdom Viridiplantae; phylum Streptophyta; class Pinopsida; order Cupressales; family Taxaceae; genus Torreya; species Torreya grandis. The sequence continues at coordinate 2,099,258 of JARHVA010002650.1, forward strand.
ACCATAATAGAGTATGGATATTGAGAGATCATAATAAAAATAGTTGATGTTGTGAAAATAATTTTTTTAAATAGTCTATGTTTGTAACCAACATTATATATCAACATCAATATATATTTTTTCTTGTACATTTTTATTATGTTGCAATAGTTTCAGTGTGATATTTTGATTTCACTTAATAGAGTAACATATTTAATATTAACAAGTAAATAATAATTAAAATTAAATATAAAATTATATCATGCTTTGCAACCAAACATTGAATTGAACCAAATAATTAAAAAAATTAACAAGAATTACATCAAAATAAAATATTAATTACTATCATGCTTTACAATAAAAATATCGAATTGATTCACTAATTTAAATTAAATTATATAATATAGTTGTTTAACACTAGATTCTAATAACCTTCATATTGGGATCTAAAAATATGATATCTAATATAAAAAAATACTAAATTAGAATCTAATAATAGCAATATATAATACTAATATTTGACACTATAAAATATATTAAAAGTAGTTTCAAGTGTTAATTTGGATTGGAATATGTCCAAATTTAATAAAATGATGGTTTCAACATGGTATATAGGTTATGGATAGGTAAAACCTATGGAAGTTTTCATAGATCACATAGATTCCCCAACTTATCAAGGTCATTAAGTTTTCATGGATAGGTAAAACCTATGGTAGTATGTTATGTATCACACTCACATACGTCATGAAAAGTATTGTGTATTGAAAACTGAAATATGATATATAATAATCATGAAATAAATAATATATGGGTATGTGCACAAAGTTGGGGGACAATTCTGTGGACATTTTAGGTAATGCGATCACATTATTAAATAACATGATTGAATTATTGAAATTATGGCTTAGTAATTACTGAGCCATAATGCATATGCATTATTAAGAAAATAATAATGTATATGAGTTATTGTAAATTCAAAAAACATGTACACATTATATAGTTCACTATACAATACACACATGTTATATAATGTGTACACATTTCTTTTTTATAAGTCTAAAACCAATTCCATGAGCATTTGTGAGTTGCATGTGAAGCCACCTTTGTCCATAAGATTATTTTTACTACTCTAAATGCGAAGTATAAGAATATATTTATTTTAGTAAATATAAGAAATTAGGGTCACTCAGCATCTGATAAAGTTGGTCTCATAGTTACATGCCTTATGATGTGGAAAATAGTATTCAAAATCCAATTAAGTTAGTACTTAGGTATTTCAAGACATGAATTTTGTAATTGATATCCATTTTTGGTAAACATATAGTCATTTTTTAGGTTTTTGTGCCTTCTAGATTGAATCTTGGCATTTATAAGAGTCTTAGGTTTGTCAAAATTGAAGTTTTCAAACCACATAATTTGAAATTGATGAAAATTGATGTGATTGGGGTAGCATAAGTAACATTGATGACATGCACACATCAAACAACCACTTTATATTAATTTCACTTATTCATCATCCTTCCCTCATCCTTGATAACTTCTTAATTATGACTCATCACCCCTGATCACTCTCTTATCATTATTAATTATACCTAATCACTCCCTTATTGACCCTCAATATCATTATTCATCTATAATCAATCTATCATAATCCTTAATTACTCCCACATTGACCCTCACTATGCCTCATCATCCCTACTAACTCACTTCTTATCCCTCCTCATACCTCATCACTCCCTAATTGACCCTCACATCCCTCATCATCTTTAATCACTCCCTCATCATCCCTAATCACTCCCTCATTGTCTCTCACCATCCCTCCTCATCCCTAATCACTCCCTCACTATCTCTTACCATCCCTCATCATCCCTAATCACTCCCTCATTAGCCTTGACCATCCCCAATCATTGGTTCATCATCCATAATCACTCCCTCCTCATAAATCATCATCTCTAATCATTCCATTATTTACCTTCACCATTCCTCATAATTTATAATCACTCCCTCATTTCTCCTCACCATCCTCATGATACAGATCCCTATTATATACTCTACTTATCCAAGCTCTTTGTCAATATCCATGTAGCTTTCAGTTTATCTTTTCTTAATTGATATCTATCTTTGGACCTTATACACATTTCAAATTCACATATACATTTTATTCATTCCATTTATTCTCCACCATTCTTCAGATGGTCTCATTAAACTCTTTATTCTATTCTCCTTACTCAATGCATTTAATCTCTCTTACTTTGAGACTATCCCCCTTACTAATATTTATGATTTATAACAACTTGGATCAAATCTTATCTCTAGTTCCTTAGGCTTTAATAGGGATATAAAAAACATCATTCCACTCCTTTGATTTCTCTCTAACTTCTTCTCAACCCTACTTAACTTCTCAACACAATCCTTATATCATACACTACCTCTTAATCTATCATAGACTCTTCTTATACAGACTCAAATCATTAAATAAAAATCATTTATTGATACCCTATAATATATCCCATTTATTCACAAAGTTCTAGGCTTTATTTCAACTATTTGATAACTTATTTTGGCTCTTTCTACTCTCAAATTAGGTCTTTAGGTTTCCTTCTACCCTATCTACCACACAATCCTCCCCCATCTATAATTATCCATATTTAAACAACTTAAAAACACTATATTATATTTTTTCATGTTAAACTCAAAATTTTCACCAAATTTCATGAATTATTTATAGTTACAACTCCTAAAACTCACTTTGAAAGTAGAAACCCTAATACAGGGTTTGGATTGGTTTCACAGACTTGAGAAGGGTCAAAATGAGATTTAAATATTCAAAAGGAATTTCCAATGAATTTTAATATTGTATTAGGTCTAATTTTACCCTATGCACATTTTAAAATTGTTATGTTTCCCATTTTAAGCTACAATAAATGGACTTAACCAAATTTGAATAGATTGTGTACTCTGTCATAGGTCTGTAGTAATCCAAGAAGAGATTATTTATTATAATTAATTATAAAAAGGGTTATAAATCAAATTTAAGGTTAAAAATCATCTGAAATTTTTTTCAACACTGTAAAAAATTAGTGCCTTCCATCTATAACACTTAATTTGGCAATTTTCATGAGATACCACTTTAACTATGTTAAGTTTCGTGATGACTATAGGACTATGTTAGTTTTATTTTTGATCATCCAATTATATTAAATCTAATTTAAATACTATAATACATCATTATCATATTATAATAAACTCACCAACATATACATTTGAATGTTCACTCCAATACATGCATATACCTTCTCACATAGATGTATACTCAAAACTTTTGCTCATAAAAGATACGGTTGTGTTATTTAACATAGAATGTCCTTAGCATAATAAAAACATATAATTTTTAAATAATATTCATGAATTATTATGTCAATTTACTAATTACTCATACATTCCAAAATCCCACAAAATAGAATCTCCTCTTCCATAAGACTCTGACCTTCACTCAGATTTTAAGGCATAATTTGTAAAAGCATAGGGTATAAAATTTGTAATTTAAAAATTCAAAAGATTTAAAAATCAAATGAAAAATTATATAATAACCATAAAATAAAAGTTATTTTCAACTTACCACTCACAAAAAGGTCATAAATAACTTGTTACTAATCATGTTTCATGATCATGCACACTGTCAACTATCTTTGCACATATTCAAGAAGATGCAGGGTATGTTTATTTTCTTATCTATAAATAATAAAAAATTATATGTATCCACTTTTTTTGGGTTCTTTAAATTCATCATTTTTAATCCTACCCCCTCCAACTCTCTTTAATATGACTCTGAATACAAAATATGACATGGGCAAAACTCTTATTACCAAATAACCAACAATTAAATTCTAACTTATTTTGTATGTTGAGAGTGTCCTGAAATAACTCAACTACTAACATATTTTTCAAATATGAATTTAGGTATATGTTTTTTAACATCCTAAAATACTCACTAAAGTCTAACCACACCAAATTCAACTTTGGACTTATTGAAACAAGATTGAAGTCTCTATGAAATTTCAAAAATTCAAATGAAATATTTGGTGAGAAAGACCAATTTAAATCTAATTCAAAATTGACACAAAAATATAAACTTATAAATACTCATAAAAACTTCTTATGACCTTGACCACCTTCTAAAGACTCTAAACATCTAAACTAGATCACTATTTATATTGGGTAGTGTTTCTCTTGCATCACCTCATCATCCTTAATAATTGATTCATCATACCTCATCATCTCTAATCACTCATTCCTCATCCCCCTAATTACTCCCTCATTAATCCTCACCATCACTCATTATCCCTAATCACTCCCTCATTGACCCTCACCATTCCTCATCATCCCTATTGACTCCCTTATTATCTCTACTCAATTCCTCCTCATCCCTCCTCATCCTTAATCAGTCCATCTAATACATTGATTGTAATATTTTATTGGAGTTTAAAAATGTTATGAGATACAAGTGGAGAGTTGAGTGCTAGAATAAAATATAATACATAGTGATCAAAATGATGTGGAGGCAAATTTGAAACACAAATATTTAACACCTATGAAAAATATCGGCCTATTAGAAATGATGTAATTCACAATTGAAAATCTACCAAAAAAAGATAATCGAGTAAAACCACCATATCACCAAAAATGGGTAGTAAATACATGAGGATCACCAAGCTATGTGATTTCTTGAAACCAATCAATTGATTTTCATATGAGGATATTTTATGGTCCAAATAATTATATTTAAGGCCTTATATTTGTATGTATATTTATTGATTCATCATACCATAGAGTGGAAAATAATTTTCAAAATATTAGAATAAGTAGTCCAAGATTGGAAAGTGGTGCTTAATTCATAACTTCACTATTCAATCTAATGAAGAGTTTCACATTATGAGCTCTCTACTTGCACATATCAAAAATTGGGTATAAGTTATATATCACTATAAAATTTTAAGTAGATAATAGATTATGAACCCAATGATATGGTTGGTGCTAAAAATATCTCTACTTCCCCCAACAAGAAATTATATGAATTAAAAATATTATTTCATTAACAAATGTAGATCAATGGTGATACAATACATTTCATCATTTATAATGGAAGTTACAAGAATTTAATTTATCCTAAATCATATTTTCAAAAGTTGAACTTGAAATTTATACATCATCCATAACCATACACTAGTATATGGTCTAGTGTAGGCCTTGATAAATGGATCACCTAGTAGTGTCACTTGGTGTACAAAATCAAACTTTTTAAAGATGTAATCCTTTACAACATCTCACCATTATAGGTGTTTGATGTTTTACATGTGGTCAACCATGTATTTACCATTGACATGTAGTATATGAATTAAGTCCTTAACATTTTATGATAATTTATCTGAATCTAAAATACCATATATCATGTTAGTTCATAAGCTTTCAATCATTAGTACTAGGAAGTGCAGTAATATTGTCAGTTCTAGTAAGAAGTATACTCTTAATGGTAAGAACTAAAATTTTAATGACATCCTTATGTCACCATATCATAGTGTGGATTATCTAATAATAACAAAGATGAAATAATTAAACCATAAACTAGATGAATACAAGGATATCTTTTAGTCACCTAAATAAGTTCTTACATACTATACACTAAACAATACTATTGATTTGATCATTTAACTACCTCTACCTCAAAACTCTTTATACAATATATCATTTATAGAGAATGAATAGATCAAATGGTAGATCCATGAAATCATGAATAATGGACACATCATGTTCAAATCATTGCCTTGTACAAACCCAATTGTGTTTGTGCCAAAGTTGTGAATCAAATAAAAAATATTAAAAAGATTAATGTGAAGAAATATTATCCTCATTTAAATATTAAGGCATTTTTATACCATATCCATGGTGTATAAGTCTTTTCCAAAATTGATCTTAAGTTTGGGTATCATCATATTCATGTTAAACTTTAGACATTTGGAAGATAGCCTTAAAAATAAAAGAAGGATTGATTTACTAGTTGATTATGACTTTTAGGTTAACTCATATATTTAATTCATTCATTTCAAGATATCGAATGGCATCCTCAGGCCCTTTACCTATGCCATTTTAAAAATCTACCTTAATGACATCCTAATATTTAGAAAACTTGGGATGAACATCTACACCATGTTGAACTAGTGTTTCACATTTTATAGAAACATATTTTTGTGATAACATAAATAAATTCTCAATTTTCATAAGAGATAAAATATTTGGGACACATTACACACACAAGGAGTGCATATGTGAACCTAACCAAGATTCAAGTTATACAGGAAGGGGAAACACTAAATAAATTTGCATCTGATTCAAATATTCTTAGAATTAGAAAATCATAAAAGGTATTTGTGTTTAATATTTATCTTTTTAACCAAACTACCAAATTTGGAATCGAATAAAGTTTCATTTAGTCAACTACACAAAAAATATAATTTGATGAACTAAAATTTAGACTCTATTTTGTCCTAAAACTTGTGTTACTTGACTATAAATTTTGAAGATCATCTAATTCATTTAGTAATAAAATTGATTGTCATAAATGGGTATTGACAACACAATTCCTATAAAATAATTAATTTCTATTATAATGGATTAAACAACATATGATTGGAATCAAAGATATATGTAGAGTATATACTTACACCAGATGATGAGGGAGTGATTAGAGATGGTAAGGGATGGTGAGGGTAAATTATGGAGTGATGAAATATGGTGAGGGTTAATGAGGGAGTGATTAATTATGATAAGGGATGAAGAAATATTGATTAGGTATTATGAGGAATGATACGTGAGTGATTAGGGATGTTGAGGGATGGTGATAATCAATGGAGTGATTAGGGATGATAATACTAAGTCATTAGAGATGATTAGAGACAAATAAGGTCAATAAAGGAGTGAGTGAGGATGAATAAGTGATTAGGTATGATGAGGTATGAGGAAAGAGTGATTAGGGATGATGAAGTTAGGGGAGGAAGTGATTAGAGATGATGAGGGATAGTGACGATCAATAGAGGAGTGATTATGGATGATAAAGGAGTAATTAAAGATGAATAGGGATAGTGAGGGTCAATGAGAGAGTGATTAGGGGTGATGATTCATGAGTATGAAGTGATAAAGGATGAGGTAAGGATGATGAACAAGTGAAATTAACACAAAGTGGTTGTTTGATGTGTGTATGTCATCAATGTGACCTATGCTACCCCAATCACACCACTTTACATCAATTTCAAAGTGATTAGTTTGAAAACTTTAATTTTGACAAACCTAATACTCCTAAATGCCAAGAATCAATCTAAAAGGCACAAATACATAAAAATATGACTATATATTTACCAAAAATGGATATCAATTGCAAAAGTTATCTTAAAAACCCAAGGTTTAATACTTAGACCCTGAAAATACCTAAGTACTGACCTTATTCCACATCATAAGGTGTGCACAATGTAAACTTATACTTAAAATTTAGATTAGTAAATATAAGCTTATGGACAAAGTTGGCTTCACATGCAAATCTTAAATGCTTATGGAGTTGGTTTTGGACTCATAACAAAGCAATGCGTATGTGTTATGAAATATGTATGAATTCTATAATGCATACATGTTATTTGAATTTAAATTGAAAATTGAGCCTTTAGGGTTGAAAATGGCTTGGATTTCCAAGCCAAAGGCTTGGGACTATGCATCTATAGCCAAGACCGATAATTTTAGGAAAAACCAACAAATTTAAACTTCAATCACCAAATACGCTATGGATTTCAACATTAAAATTAAAAAAATTATTACCATTACGATTAGCATGTTTTCATCTTTATAAATGTATGATTTTTATAATTTTTGGGATATTTTAAGGGTTCAAACTATATTTATTTCTAATAACACCATTTTTAGGCCACTACATGCCTCACCCATACATGCCTATTCATGTTTATCTATTTTTTTTCATTTATCCAAGACTAAAAAAAATTATATGGTAACAAACTAGGCCTAATTCTACACACATTCAAAAACAATCAAATTTCTTTTTTTTTGAGGTAGTTAGGGTGGGCCACATGGCTAACTATCTATTTTTTGTTAGTTTTTAGGATATACTAAATTAAAAAATTATTAATAAAAAAATATGCATCAAAAAAATATAAAAAAGAGTTTGTAACACATTATAATATCTTATCTATATATTCACAGAAGGGTCTCTAACAATATTTAATGATGCTCAAAAAATCGTGGGCCGCATGGAATGATACAATTCAAATTTTCTTAAAAAATAAGAAGTCCTCTTAAAATTTTAGATGTTTGACCTATTTATACTTAACCATTTTTCAATTTTTTTTATTTTTTTTTATTTATTTTTTAATAAATTAATAAACTAGACTCAAAATTATACAATTCATGTTTTTATACCATCTTCAAATTTTGATTGTAGCCATCTCTAACTATATATAGAAGTTCATATTTCTAAAATTTCAGAAAAAATCATGTCCATGGGTAGGCCCTTTTTTGTCCCCCAAGTTGGTGCACTTACCCATATGTGAATATGTAAGATATAAATTTTTTATAAATACTTGTAGTTCTAGATTTTGAAACTATTCAAATATTTTGAGTTTTTTTAATTTTTGACATATATGATTTTTTTGGGAAATTTTGAAATATATATTTTTAATTTTTAAAAATATTTGAACTTAAAATATTATAAAAGATATGATAATAAATACTTTTAAAATCTATTAATAATGATAGATTCAAAAAATACTAAGAAAATGTTCTAAAGTATAATGTGACAAGAATGAAGGCAAGCAAAATGCCCCAAATGTATGTGTAAATTAATCTTAGGAATATAGTAAAAATGACTACCATAGATGAGGATACATATGTATCCAATGGAGAGTTAATATATGTGATCATGCAGGTGCAATAAAGACCATATAATTATATATTTGTAATAATAAGCATATGAATTCAACATTTGAAATAAATGTAGGATAGTTGTTTTGGATTATTAAAACTAGTTTTGAAAGTCAAGAAGATGAGTGACCAAAGTGAAAAATAAATCCAAGGGATAGAAGAATGCTTAGATAAAGGATAAAATAAATACTAAATAATTAAAATCAAATAAGTTATGTAGAATGTAAAATTAAAGTATCCAATCAATTATATTTGTGATGGACATCTATGCATATACCATGGCATTATATGAAGGAATGACTTCTTATGAAGAAGAAGAAGTGTCAATTGTAGATGACTCTATATTTATATAAGAATCATATGTTGTAATTCAACCCTATGAATCATTTCTCATATGCCCATATAAACCTATATCTTCATGTATAATAGAAGATATAACAACTTGTACCTATGGTGAAGTATTTATTAATAACCCATGGTGCTTTAGGAGATAAAGTCCTCTTTTTAGGTACCACTTACTATTTATAATATTGTGACATGATATTTGGAAGTAACTAATTATGCCCATGTGTAACTACATCATGCTCATAAGTAGATGGATAAATTGATTCTATAATATGCTCATGTGTAGCTAGATGATGATTATAGATATATGGATAAATTGATTATATAAGATGATCTTGAATATTTATATATAATATATCATTACCATGTTCCTAAATGTATGTTCTTTCCAAATATTCTATATGAGGATTAAATATCATTAGTTCTTAAGGATATTCATATTGGATTCTTGGAATTTTGAAAACTTGATTTCCAGGAATATATTTTGGACATTCATGCATTATCTAAGTTGATTCTCTAATATTTTTAATCTAAGGGTTTCCTAATAACATATCAAAAACCCATGTTCTTGGTATCACTAATAATATATTTGACACTATAATAGGTCCCTCTTGTAATGGTATCACTATATTCCAAAGAGTATCCTATGTATGATCATAAAATTATTTGAAAATTCTATAATTATCTTATAAATCTTTCTCTATATAAATAATAGAGTAGAGGAGTGTTATGAAGCATACATTTTAACTTGATTCATTGTCTATAATAATACTATGTATGGAATTTTTTTCAACATATGCTTAAATAAAGGGTGCATGTGTACCTGAATCATCATCAATAATTTCACTAATAACAAATGAATCATAAGACATGATATTTATTTTATTGTAAGTATACTAATTATGATATCAAGTGGATGCCCATATGTGTAATGAAGAGGATGGACATTATATCCATAATGTACTTTAGAATTATCCTTGTTATTTACTTCATGATTTAGAAAAGGATCTTTGTACATTTTGAGCTTTGAATTATCATTTGATTATGGATTAGCCTCTTCAGTAAGTGTACCAATATCAATAATATTTTCATCAATTATATCTTAAATATTGTACTTGAGTTTGAACCATCTATTTGTGAAATGCCTGATACATTGGTAATAGTCACAATATCCATTGCCATTAAAAAAAATTAGATTTTGGTGTAGACATGTCTACTTCCATTGGCAGAGGGAGAGTGATGAGATTAAATTCAAGTATATTATGAAATAATACATGATGAGGTAAATATAACCTTGTAAATTTCCTCCTTGGAAGAGCTTTAAATTGTAGCTTAGGTGTTGGTTGTGAGATAACATTAACTATAATCTTATCTTCATTCTTTCTTTCATTTGGTTTTATCTTATAATTTGGATTGATTTTAAAATTAAAATTTGAAATAAAAATATCATTTGAATTATAATTTACATTTTTCAAAGTAATCAATTTGAATTCACATTATTCAACTATATATCATAGCTCATCAAAATATTTAAAATTATTAAACATAATATACTCTTGAAGTGGAAATAGATAACTTTGAGTGAAGATATATTGGAGATCATTATCAACCATTTGATTTTTTATTTTTTATAACATGGTCTTGTGTTTTAGAGAAAATCTATTAAATTTTTCATTAGACCCTGGTTTGATCTTTACAATTTGAGCATATGAAATATTTTCACCAATGTTAATTTAAAAGAGTGTTAAAAACTAATTTTCCAAAGGATTGAAAGCTTTTAATGATTGAAGAAGGCAATAAATCCATATAAGAGCATATTATTTGAGGCTTATTTTAAATATATTTGTCAATAGTTTATCATTATCTACATAGACTAGACAAGCTACATGGAATGCACACAAATGCTATTTTGAATCACTTTTAACATATAAAGGAAGTTTAGGAGCCACAAAGCTAACTCATAATGGATAATATGTAATTTAGGGTGCTAAAGGGTTATGTAACAAGGAAAATGATTCTATGGAATGCATAGAATGGGAAATATTGTTCTCAAGATGGTATAAATTAGCTTGTAAGGAAATAATTGAATGCTCAAGAGTAATATTTGTAGAGGATACTGGAGGAGTATAAGTAGCATGAGTAGGCATAGGAATGGATATTTGTTGGAAACCAAATTATTTTTTAACATCAAGGGAGGATGTTGTATAAATAAATGTTATAGTGTAAATGAAAACATTATAAATACTATATTGTCACCTTTATTTTTTTTCATCTCTAGAAACATATAAGAATTAGTCAACCTTTTCTAGATTTTTACAAAGATATCACAATTTTTTTATTCATCAATTTATCCATATCCTTTAAAGTTGGATATTTGATACAATTCATAGCATATGTTTCCTCTTGATCCAAATTCATTTTATATTTGACAAAAGTTTGATATATTAGTTCAACCAATTGAAATAGGAAGGCCATGAGATTTTGCCTTGTTTAGTGTATATTATTTATTAAATTTGCATTGAATTCATTTAAAATATAATGAATAGCATGCTAAAAAATAAATACAAGATGTGAAAATGAATTTCATAATCCTATGTAGCATTTGAAATAAACATTCATTCATTGATCCCATTATGAATAAATTGCAATAAAAAAATAAAGGTATGAGGATGATCTAGGCAAGGATTTTAATGATTATGTAGGATCTTAGACATACTTATTTATATATTAGTGTCATCCTAATGTTTCAAATCACTAATTATAGAGACTAAATTGTGCCTATATCTCACTATCCCATCTTTGAGCATATGATGAGAGTATCTTCCCTATGAAATATGATCTTATAAGGTTAACCATAAATCAAACAAATAAAAAAATGATTCAAATGTTATAAATAAGGGACCCTAGGAATTTTTGATAAACCATGAGGTACATGGAAACTAAACTCTATGTTTAGAGTTGTAAAACAGCTTGAGTATTAGAATAACCCTCATACCATGGTGTCCATAATACAAATCACTAATTAATATTTAATGATAGTCACTAATAAGTTTTAAAACTTCCAGAACATAGTTTCTAAAAATAAAAAACAAGCTTGTGTCAAATTAAATCCAAGGTTTAAGGTTGTTTTGATTCAATGTGAGGTATTTATATAAATTGGCAAGAATTCTTAGAAAAAAAAAATCAAGCAAACAATGAGAAGTGTTCAAATAAAATTACAAGCTCACCAAAACATTTAGTGTTTTTTATATTTAATAATGAAACACTAATAACAAATAAACTATTGAAATATGATTAAGATATACTAAATATACATATATGAAAGTGAAATACAATAATTAAGATAATTAGAAATGAAATTAAAATATTAAATTGACAAAATATATGCAAACCTAACTTGAATCTAATTTATTGTTGAATATGCAAGTTGACTATGGATGGGAACTGATTGAAAAATTTTGTGAACTATGATGCATTTGAAAATATAATTTCAAAATATGATAGGACATGGTCACATTTGGAGGATAATGGTCCAATATGAACTTTTTTATTTACTTCAACTATGTCTGATTTGTTGTATGCTAATGTTTTGATCTAGGAGTGTGCACTTTTCTACAAGGGTTTACTATTTTTTTATGTGTCTCAATTTACTGCACGTAAGACCTATAAAATAAAAATAAAATAAAATACAAAGGGATAAATTATGAAAAAGGAATAACTATGTTATCCTAAATAAACCCCACATAATATTAATGTTTCCTAGATTGCCCAAAAGGGCCTTAGGCCAATGTCGTTCTCCCTCTTAGGGTGACTATGTGAATCTTGACTTTGTTATATGAATGCAATTAGATAGACTACTTTTAATGATATAAAATGAGTAATATTGACATATAATAAAATAATTTAAGACTTTGGATATGATTTTTTGAATTCTTTAGAATTTGAATTAGAAAGAATAGTGCTCTTATCCTTAGTGTGTAGTAGAATTTCCAAGTGATTTCTAGATGTGTTTTGAATGACTTTTATGTGCTTATATAGAGGATAGTTTTGAATATTTATATTAATTGACCTAGATAGAAGGGTGGAAAGGGTAAAATAAAATATCTCAAATTTAAAAATTTTCTATTAGAGAACTAGGATTAAGGCCACACTAGTGGGCAAAGCCATAGTGCAGTTATGTCTACCTAGTGCATTCTTATCACATAAGGACAAAGATTATTACAATTTAACTAATAGGAGTTTGTAAGAATAAAAGGATGTCTTAATTATTTTTATATTATTTTTGAGATAGTGAATATAATAATGAATCCTCCCATATATTTCAAATTAATGAAATGATGAATAGACCAAACAAGGTTAAGGACATCAAGTTAAACATTATCAAACACTTAAAGATTAATTTTGAGTGTCTACATGTTGTTCCTATGTAAAACCATTATTTAAAGATAGTTATTTCACCCATTTAATGTTTATCTATGCATTGAGTATAAATGATAATATTTGATTCTCCTAGGCAACCAATTTAATGGAATTTATCACATCATAGAGCTATTTAAGACTCCAAGAGGCACTTGTCTACTATAACATGTACCAAGTTAGTCCCATTTATATTTTAGTATGTTTCAAAAAAAACATAACCACCTATGCATTTTCCTACTAATCAAAGAGCCCCATAGAGTCCCAGATCTAATAGAACTATATCTCATACATGTAATTCTATGAGGAATGATGATGGTGGTTACATTAGAACACTTGATTCCTTTTTATATTTTGATATACCTGCACATATTAATTTTCATTCATGAAAGATAAAACTTATACCATATGATACAATAAACCACCATGACTATCCCATTGATTAAATAATTGGCTAAAACCTTCAAAAATATTTAAATAAATTTAAAAATACAAAAAATTTAATTCAGTAAAATAAATAAATAAAATCATAAAAATAAAAATTAGGATTTGAGTATTAAATGAGTTGTTATATTACATTATTTACATATGTTATATATCAAATTTTTGGTAGATGGATTATTATTCTCATACACACATGCATTTCATGAGGTATATAAGTGTGATACAAGACATACAGATCACACATAGTCACATATATGTTGGATCTTTCCTATACCTAGGGGCCATGTCAAAGCTAAGGGCGTCTACTTCCATGGGTTACATTATCACATGATATATCTTTCTATTACCTTTTTACTATGTTGAGATAGATTCATTACTTACACATTTCTTACTAGCTACTCATTTATTACAAAATGCTACATGGATATGTCATTTTGCTATGCTATGATACATATATGCATAGTGTAGACTAGTTCTCATGTATTTCATGTAACTCAATGTTGTTACTTTCACATGATAGGCTAGTTATTTTTGTTTAATGTGAGTGGACCTTAGCCTTATTTTTAGCTCTTTAGATTTTTTGTTGTGACACATTTCCCCCTTATTTTTGGCTTATTAACCTTATTTTTTAGTGATATATTTATGTATTTTTTATTTTACCTCTTGGCCTTATGTGTGACATTATATGTTGATATTTCTAAATTTGTGTGATTTATATGATTTTAGTTGTCGTGATAGATATCACACATCTCTTATTTGTGTGTTATGCCATGAATTACATCATGCACTTATTTACTATGTAGTCTTATTTAATGACAATTTTTATTGTATGTTTCATAGATACATCTATCTTGGCATATCACTCATATGCCCTTGTAATCCATATGTTACATACATAACTTGATGTTATATATATATTATTGTGATTATATTATATCCATGTGTTGACATGATTTTACATGACTCTACATGAGGTTATTCTTATACATGACATGATACATTTTATATGCATGGGTTAGGATGACCTATAACTATAATATTTATCTCAATATAGTAGGACTCAAATAATGTCAATCAATAAAACCTACATATAATTGTACAAGCGAGTAAGGACCTATAATATTTTTATACCTAGCAAAGGGAAATATAGAATCAAATTTCAAGAGGAAACTGTTTCAAAATAGAATCATGTGACATGAGGTATAACTCTCAATAGGGCTCAATGTAGATAAATGATTGTAAGGATGAAAGTAAATGATTGTAAAAGGTACAAGTAAATTAAATTATGGATAAGTGATTGTAAATAAGTTAAGGTATGATGGTCAACCAAATATGGGTTTATGACACATAAGATGATAAATGGAAATCCTAAGCAACCCTATATCTATACCAACTTATTTTTTATAAAGAATAACCTGATCAAGGATATACACATACATCCACAAAGTAATAAATCAACCAAAAAAATATTCAACTAAGTAAATAAAGGAAAGAGTATAGGGATGTAAATACCCACCTTGCTTGGACCAAAGATTATTCAATCTCCCCATTTGGATCAAGTGGACCTTTGAAAGAGATGTTGTAGGCTTAAGACCTCATATGTTTGGATGAAGACATAAATATCCTTGGTTGTGAACTCAAAAAGACTCCTCTATTGAGATTTAATGACACCACAAGAATACATCCAAGATAAGGTTATAAACTCTCTAACTCTTTCAAATAATACTTAGGGGAATAAATGTAATCACAAGAAGAGTGTATGAATGTTATATATATATATATATATATATATATATATATATATATATATGAGATTACATGTGACCCCTATATATATAGATCCAATACCCAAAATTGACCCTAAAATATAAGATGACATTATCAACCAGGTTGATATAATTAGAAGATGTCGACTAGAATAGTTGAATATTGGCCAAGTTTATAGAGTAATAAATGATAAAAGATAAAATCAAAAAATTATTGTTCTAGATAATACAGAATAGGGAATAATTAAGTGTGAAATAAATTATATCAACCAAGCTAAAACATTAGGATATATATAAGCTATCTAATTTATACAAAAAAATATATATAGAGGTAATGTATAACAAGAATCCAAATGGTGTTGTCCCATTGTTAATGAATACAAATCCAAAACAACTTGAATAACTAACACTCTAAGACTATTCCCTAGGGTGAGCTAAGATTAACAAACATAGAATCAAATATAAGAAAAATATAAGTATTTACCTTCCTTGAAGACCTCACTTGTTAGCTAGTTTGAAGAGGTATGAGCTTGGCTTGTGAACTTTTAGTATTTATAAATGGTGACTCCAAATATGGGAAGAATTTATCCTTTTCCACTTGAGGTTTTGTCTTGGCATGGTTGAAAAATAGTTGAATGATGACCTTAAGATTTGGTAGAGCATCACTACCTTGGTTGTTCATGGTGAAAGAGTGTGAATAATCTTTCATTTATAGAGTTGGAAAATGATTATGGAATGTCCATATTAAGATGAAGGTCAAGATCCCAAGATTAGTCTTCCATTCTCATAAATGAGAGAGATGAAATGTAGAAGAAAAGGGATGGAGTGTGTCATCAAAATATAAGTGATTAAAATCATGACCCCTCTTGGATTTTGTAAGACGGGTGTAAGAGGAAGAGTGTGTAAGAGGGGTGTAAGAGATTGTAAGAGATCTTACTTGCATATTTAGTATGATGATGTCACCTTGGGCGAAACAATAATTCAATTTGTGAATTTATAAAATAGATAATTCTAAATTCATGTAATTTTCCATTAGAATAAGATTAGGTTAATTAATAAAGTAATTAATTAACTATTAGAGGAAAGTGATTTTGTTAAGGTTGATAGTGTTAATAGAAGGAATAATTATAATTAACTTGAATTATTGGATTTTAAGTGTCTATATTTTCCACTATTTGAAAAAGAGTTATGAGACATGGATAAAGTAATGTATTTTTAAAGAATGAACAAATCATTAAAATGAAGTTGAAAAATTAGATGAATAAATAATTAGTTATCCATGATGCCCCCTTGAGAGGGAATGTAGGGATGAAATATGTGGATGGGGTCTTATTAAGGAGAGTTAGAAGAGAGAAATTAATCCATGAATGAGATTAATCCAAATGAGCTAATTTTTTCACACTTCTATTTCTAATGTTTAATAAAAATAGAATTGAATTAACCCCAAGGTGGGAGTAAGTGGGAAGGATATATCCAAAAACAAGTGTCACACTTTGACTTGCCCCAAATAGGGTGAAAGTTGTGGGATTGGAATTAGAAGAAAGGTTGAATGATGGCATGCTACCAAAGCGGGGAGAATAATTGACTAGTGATTTTCTCCAAAAGGGAAGATTTGATCAAGGATGAAATTATTTTCCCTAGTAGGATGTATTTGATCATGTATTTTTATATTTAATTTAACTTTGTAAGGTATATTTGATCATTGTTCTATCTAAATGGATTTATCCTAGTAGGGTAAATTTTCATTGATTAAATGATTCCCCTAGTAGAGTAGATTTGATCATTGATAAAATAATTTTCCTTGGTATGGAAAGTTTGTTTATTGATCAGTCTAAATGGCTAGCCCAAGTAGGGTGGATTTTTGTTTTGACAAATGATAATTAGGCAATTGATCGATTGGTTGGTAAGCATAGCTCAAGGGTGTAATATGTTACATAGATTAATGATGAGTGGGCACACATGTAGGTGTGAGGGTATAATGACTTTTAGAATAATGAATAAGCCACATAAAACCAGGCACATGAGAATGCTCAATGATAATTAAAGAGATGATTAATAATAATGATGTGATTATATTGAAAGAATGTGGATGTTAATAATAATGAAACAAGGATAGCCAATTTAACCTTAGAAATTGGTTGAACTAAGTGCTTCCTACATAGTCCATAGAGACCTCAAGCCATTATATCTCTCTTGAAAAGTGGGATGAAATATAATGAAATAAATGATTATTATTTTTTTGTATATGCTTAGATGTGTCATGAGTCTCATATAACTTAGTCATGCAGTCTAGTTGATTATGTTTAGATTTGTAGATAAGGAGATTTTGTTGCAGCAACATTGCTTGTTAGACCTATAGTATTTGATTTTTGATGTATCACCTAATGTTATGAACCATGATAAAAAATAATATGATGATTAGGCTGAAACATGTATGAGTGACCCCTGATCTAGTATAAAATAATTCACCAATGATAAAAACTATGATGGCAATGTTGACATATATCAATGGATGGACTCAAGTACAACTACAGGACATGAAGCACCATGATGATGAACATATTAACATAATTTAATAATTCAAGGTGACAAAATATAGTAAATAAATAATCAAACAAGTAAAAAAACACAAAACCTAGAAAAAAAAGTAACAAAAAGCATATTTTTGTTTAACCAAGTTAAAATCCATGTGTGAAGGCTAAATGAGACTAGTAATTAGGTGATGCCCCAAACAAAGATGCATGCAAGGGAAGGACACATCTTAAGGTGGTTGAAATGATTAGAACCAATAATGAATATACCTTAGTATCATGGATTTAGGAAGGACACATCCTAATGGTTGATAATATGAGTGGCTTAATGAAAATCAAGGATAATGACTAGATTTAGGACAAGAATTCTTTTTTTAAATTTGTGGATTTATATCTCTCATGGATATTTTTGGAGCCTTTTTCAAATGGTTAGGATTTTTTGGCTGTATATATCTCATGGATATTTTAATCCTCTTTTTTTTAATTTATAGGTCTTTTTTTAAAATATAAATGTTTTTGGGTTGTTGGCATCTCAACTCAATGAAGGATTAGGAGATGAATAATGTTTTAACTCAAAAAACAACAAAAGTGTGGCTTAGAGTAATCACAAAAGATGAGAGTGTTGTTAAAATTTCTCATAAAATAGTGGGAGAAACTTAAAATACTCATAAAATTATGAGAGAATGACTCAAAATACTCACAAAATGGAGAGAGAGAGAGAGAGAGAGAGAGAGAGAGAGAGAGAGAGAGAGAGAGAGAGAGAGAGAGAGAGAGAGAGAGAGAGAGAGAGAGAGAGAGAGTGTGTGGAATATGGGTGGTTGATCTGACCTAAAAATTCAAACATTACTTACAGAGTCTAAATAGACCTCAAGCCATTGTAGTTCATCTAGAATGGTTGATAATAATGAATAAAGGACAAATGGGTAATGCTAGATAATAATGAAAAATAATGAGGAAAGTGGCTAATAATCTCAAGGACCATGTCACATGAGAACCAAATGTGTCTAATCATCAAGGTATCATACAAATAATAGTCCAAAATATTTCCCAAAGAGGTCTCAATATTCCTTCCAATTTCATAACAAGGTAAAGATAGGAAGACTAATGGTCATAATAAGATGGGATATGATGAATAATCTTGAGTGGCTAAAATTTCTTAAATGACATGGTATATAATGTAGATAGTGTTGCTCCCAAGTGTTAAGGTACTTATAGACAACAAATTATTTATGCATGATGGTAGAAACCTAGTTTTCATCATGGAACTTGCCTAAGGCACCACAAGAATGGTTTTCACCATTGGATGAATTATTTATCTTTCTCTTTTGATTTTTTTATTTTTTTAATTTTATTTTTCAATTTTTAGCATCTCAACTCAATGTAGGATTAAAAGATGCATAATGTGGACCTGTTATTATCAAACCAATACCCACTTAGAATAATTGATCTACCTTGATCCTACTATTTTTTAAATGAGATTATTGTTATTGTGATCTTTTTTGGTTGTATATTTTTCTTCCTTCAAACCTTTAAACAAGATGTTTTCTTAGTCTCTTTGAAAAAGAGTGATTCCAAGAATGGTAAAGAAAGATAGGTATGGGATAAATGGCCAGATTGGATAATGGAATATAGGTTTTGAATGAATAATAGGATTAGAATGGAATGTATAATGGTTGGAGGAAAAATTAAAATTGGGATTGTCATTCACTCACCTTGTTTATTATAGATTCAAATTGATTTTGGTTATGGTGGGGCTAATATAGACTTCAATAATGTTTTCATCAAGCAATGATGAACTAATTATCTTAGTTATTAATGTTTTTAATAGGTTTTCACCAATAAATTATTTTTTATTTTTATAATTTGGGTTACCCAATAAATCATTTAATAATGTTTCACTTAGGGATAATTATAATTCATTTTGATTATCTCTTAGTGCATTAATAAAGGTTTCACTGAAAGCTTTGATTTTTTATTTTATTATTGTCTAGTGCCTCAAACATGGTTTCACTAGAAGATGTTGAGTTTAGACTTTGATTATACCCTATCACCTCAAAAAAGGTTTCATTAGGAGATTGTTATTCTTCTTGAATGTTTTATTTGTTCCCTAAAAAAATTTCCATTGAGATGTTGACATGGAAAATTTTCAATAATATATGATTTTATTAGTCCCAACCAATATTTGTGGGAGGTTATATGGCAATATAAAGGTTAGGATAATTAATGTTAAAGGCATGTGTAATGTTAATAGAAGGGTAAAACATAACACAATCCTTGTAGAGGATACGAAGACAACTTGTGTAGATGTTGAAGTAAACATCCTCAAAAACTATAGAAGGATAAAAAATGTGTTCAATATTATTTGCAAGAAGTGTGTATCCAATATCATAACATCTACTAAGGTACGTTGATTATAAATCTTATTTAGACTGAAGTGGATCTGATATAAGTGTATATCCATTGTTTTAATATACATTAATAAATTATTATTTTGAAGTTGATTTTGAATGCAATGTTGAGACTAACATTGATTCTAATTTTGGTGCTAACTATGATATTGGTTATATAATGAAACTAAATTATAATATTGGTTTTTAAATAGAACAAGCTTGATTATAAATCTTATATAATCAAGCTTGGTTTTGAAATAGAACAAGCTTGATTATAAACAAGCTTGACTTTTGGTACTAAGGTATGTTGATTATAAATCTTATATAAGTGTATCCATAAGTGGATATGATATAAGTGTATGTCTATTGTTTTAATATACATTAATAAATTATTATTTTGAAGTTGATTTTGAATGCAATGTTGAGACTAACATTGATTCTAATTTTGGTGCTAACTATGATATTGGTTATAGAATGAAACTAAATTATAATATTGGTTTTGAAATAGAACCTAATTTTGATGTTGATGTTGACAATAATGTTAGTTTTGAAATAGAACTTACTTTTGATGTAAATATATCCATAAATCAAGCTTGTTTGATTGCATTGTCCATAAGTACCTTGTTCACCTTTCACTTAGAAATGAAGGCATTGGGGTGAAAATTTTTTATAAAATGGGGAATGTGGCAATGGATGAAAGATAGATTTTTACTCAATAATTGGTTCTTTAAAGATGGGACCTTTGTCAAATAGAGGTCCTTCATCAAATACATGTGGATTATTATTGGTTTATATTTGATTAAATATGGGTGATTTGAAAAAAATGTTGATAATGATTTGACTATATTGATCTTGATTTAAAAGTGGATATATCTAATCATTCTTGGGAAGGGGATCATGACATATCCCAATCAAATAGTTATTAAACTTGGACACACTGGGATTTTCAATAGATAAGGGCCCTTGGAGGGTCAATGGAATAATAGTTATAGACTATTGGATTTGTTTTAATCATACTATCAGATTATAATTTGGACTAATGGATGAAGTTTCCTAAGTATAAGAAAAGTGGGCTAGTCATTGGCTAATCTGGTTGAGTTTCTCTATCACATTTTGACATATGACTAGCCATGATAGAATAGGTTTATGATCATGAGATGCCATGACTCAAATTAACCTTGGACTAATGCCCTAGGTGAGGATACATGTAAGGGGTATGGATTAAAATAAATTTTACCCAAAGAGGGTAGACTTGGTCTCAATTAGAATGGGCCTAAAGAGTGTAGTCTTCATCTTGGATTAAAATTACCCCAAAAAGGGTGGTTTTGGTTTTAGATTGAAAATGAGCCTAAAGAGGAAAGTATTAGTCTAATAGGAATTACCCAAAATAGGGTGGATTGGAATGATATGGTTTAAATGAATGAAATAATGGATGACATGAATTTATCATTCCCAACCAATAAGTACAAGAGATTGAATTAAAATATAAGAATTAGTTTTAATTATCATGTGGTTGATTAAAGGTACTTGGATTTAGTAAAAATATAATTGGTTTAGAATTAAAATTAGGATGTGGTTAAAGATGAAACTAATAATATTTGAATGTGGTTCAAGGTGGGCACGACTAGATTGGAATGGATTGGTACATAGTTTAAGACAAGCCAAATTTGGCTTTGATTGGTATTGTACATGGGATTGGTTTAGTGTGTGGTTTAAGATGAATTGGATTTAACTTTGATTGGTAGGGTACATGGAATTGTTTTGGTATTTGGTTCAAGATGATTTGGGTTTGTATTTAATTGGCATGGTACATAGTTTAAGATAAACATGATTTGTATTTTGTAGTTGAAATTGACCTTAGTATATGTTTAATATTTAATTTTATCTATCAATGAAAATGTTTAAATGGAATAGTCCAATTAAATTTTATTCATGTAAGTATCCAAATAGGAGAGGTGTGTGAATCAAACTTGTTTCTAAAATGGTACACAAATATTGGTACATTAAATGATTTAAAATTTTTGATTTTGTTTTGTAATGTTGGTTTGAAAGGCTATTTAGCTTGATTTTAAAATTTCACCTATGATTTGAATAATTTCACTTTGGAATGTTGGTTTTATTTGAAGTTTGTAATATTTCGATTGGGCATGTAACTTATAAAATGTTTTACTTCATTTGTTTTGAACATTTGACTTCAAATAAAATTGATTTGATTTGGAAATTTGATTGAATTTGAACTTTTGAAGAAGGGTTGACTTGTGTTTTAATTTTGGAAAAGGTCTAATTTGATTTATTTGGGTTGAATTAGTCAAACCTATTTGAATTTAGACTTGTCTTAGACTAGAATTGGAATTTGGATTTGAATTAGAATTGGTTTTGAATTGGAATTAAGGCTAGTTCCAAATGGGCATCACAATGACATTTTTAAACATTATATTGGACCTTGGTTTTGGAATTGGTTTGAAATTAGAATTTTATAAAAATTAGGGTTTGGGAAAAATTAGATAACATAATAACATGGTTTAGACAAGAATTATGTGTGCTTGGACAAATTTTTACAAGGCATCCAGAAGGGAGTGAATTTTAATCCAAAAATTGGGTAGAATAATGCATTTTTGTGTTAGTATATATAAATTAATGTGTTTGAACTTGGTTTGACTCAATAACTTTGTTTTCTTTATTTTTAATGGATTTCTCAAATAAAAAGGTGTGGAGACAACAATCATGTAATCAATCATAAGGTCTTATTTGTAATAATTGGCATAGGATTACATCACAATCACTTGATCCTTAAAAATAATCACCTTTGAGAGGATTAAAAGTTTAAGAGTTAATTAAATTATTAAATACAACTATTTATGGTTTTTTAATCCCACCCTTCTCTCAAAGGCCTATATGTGTAAGGCAGTCCTCTAGGGATGTTACCTTTGTACCTCTACATCATTGACTATTTCATTGAAAAGAGGTTTCTAATATAGATTTTCAAGGGATTTCTAAATGGTTTGTAAGAGGAAAAAATATGTCAATTTGAATTCAATAATTAACAAACCATTCACCAAAGGGTCTTGTCCCTTCAAGACCACTTCATCCATAAGATTTCAGTGAAGTGCTACTAGAAAATTTAATCTCTAAGGAATAATTTAGTTAAAGATCAATTGAGTATAGCCTAAATTTGGATATCTCATTAGATAAGTAGGGTTGGTATAAATTTTAGGAGGTGAAATACTAATCATTTCACCCTAAGGACTTGTGAAAAGGTGATGGAATCCACACTGCACATTCAAAATAAAAGGAAGGTATTGTCATTTTAATTCATAGGAATACCATTAAGGTCAAGTGAAGATCATAATAGGTAAATATAAAAACAAATTAGTACTTTGAATTTATAGGTCACCTAAAAGGGGAGAACATACACACAAAGAACCATACAAGACACTTATAACTTGCAAGAAGTAAAAACTTTAAAACAAGAAGGAAATGACTAAGTAACAAGTTTTTATAACCCAAAATGAAATGTGTTTATTTTTAAGAACAAACTTGAATTATGAGTTATTTTTAAACCCAAAATATAAAATTTTGTGAAAATAAAATGCTTTTTTATAATTATAAAATCCATGTTTTGATCAAGGTCCTACAAAAAAGTGATTAGTAGTTTGAAAAGTAATTTTGGATTAACAAGAGAATTTGATTCTTATGTTTTAGTAACTTTCAACTTTAGTATACTAAGGTGAATTTGTCTATTAGCCATTGCATTTTTAACATTTTAAGAACCTATAAAAACATTTTAAAAAAAACATACAAATAAGACATTTTTATCAATTAATAGGAACAATTTCACTGATTAGCAATGAAAATTTCATCAATTAGGTCAAAATCGCCAATTACTCATTACACTTGATAGGGATTTTCATTTCTTATTTAATTAATTTCACCATTTTTTTGAAATCAGCAAAGAAATAATTGCTATGGATACATGTATATTATCAATACCTTCATTTTAACGTAAATGAGAGGTCAAATGGACACTCGAGTCAAAAGTTATGGCCTTTAGAAGATATGTCCTACAAGTAAAAAACTAAGTAACTTCACTAGTTTCAAGGTCAATTTCACTGTTATGATCAAATTCACTATTATGCAACATAATTTCACCAATTTCATGGTCAATTTCATTGATTTTGAGGTTAATTTCATTGATTCAACCTAAACCTACACATCGCACATAAAAAAATCATACAATGGCAAATTCATTGATTTGAGGGTCAAATTCATCGATTTAAAAGTCAAAATCATTGATTTGGAGGGCAAAATAAATGTTTAGTTGGGAAAATTCATTATTTTCACCTAGAACAAAAATTAGTGATTTTTCAAAAAAATAGGTGAATTAAACTAGTTGTTAGGTTAATTTTGGTAATTAGAATAATGAAAAGGGTATAGAAGAGCTTGTGTGGTGTGTTGGGTCCCATCGGATGTGCCATTATGTATAAAAATAATCCAAAGGGGGTCAGTCTATTGTTAGTGGATATAAATCCAAAATATATTGAAGAACTAACACTCTAAGCCTAATCCCTAGGGTGAGCTAAGATTAGCAAACAAAGAATAAAATAGAAGACAAATAAAAGTATTTACCTTCATTTAAGACCCCACTTTTTAACTAGTTTGAAGAGGCATGAGCTCAGCTTGTGAACTAGTATTCTTTAGTAATAGTGAATCCACATATGGGCATAATTTATCCCTGTCAACTTGAGCTTTTGGCTTGGCATGGTTGAATAATGGTTGAGTGGCAACCTTAATATTTGGTAGAGATTTAATTCCTTGGTTGGTGATGGTGAAAGAGTGTGAATACCCTTTTATTTATAGAGTTTTCAAATGATTATGGACCATCCATCTCAAGATGAAGATAAAGAGCCCAATATTAGTCTTCCATTCTCAGAAATGAGAGATATGGAGTGTGGAATAAAATGGATGGAATGTATCATAGAAATATAAGAGATTAAAATCATGACCCTTTTTTGAATGTGTAAGAGGGGTGTAAAAGGAAGAGTGTAAGAGCTTGTAAGAACTCTTAATTTCAAACTTGGTATGATGATGTTACCTTGGTTGAGTCAATAATTTAATTTGTGCATTTATAAAATAGATTATTTCAAATTCATGGAACTTTTAATTATAAGAAAATTAGGTTAATTAATCAAGTAATTAATTAACTATTAGAGGAAAGGTGATTTTGGTAAGGTTGAAAATGTTAATATAAGACATAATTATAATCAACTTGAAGTGTACAATTTTAAGTTTATATAGATAATACATATATATAGTTAGAAGATGTCAAACTAATATTAATCATAGAATGACATAATAGTATACAAACATATCTCACAAACTATCATGACTCAATCCCATCCCATTCCTAGTGAACCTTTTAAGGCATGTAATTAGTGATATTGATGCACTGACAAACCCCTAAAAGATAAATCATTAGTAAATTGATAAATTAAAAAAATATAAATTGTATACATATACCCCACCAGAAGCTCATCACTTGTCACAATAGTGTAACATAGGATGGTTCTTTGGGATAGAAACATTGTAAAATAAAAGAGCAGAACTAAAAAAATAAATGCTAAAGTAATTATTGATAAATGAATAACTAAAAGTAACATATATATACATTTAATTACATTTACTCTAAATAAATACATGAAAATACCATATTTTTTATCATAGAGGGTGTAGTAACTTCATTTAATAAACCCTAATGATACAAGGATAAAAATAAATAAAATTAATGTGCATGTATGTAGGATGGGGACCAGTCTAGGCTACACACCTAAGGTGAGCACACGAGGTTACCTTTGGCTTGATATATCAGAACTCAAGATCATTGGAAACTTATTTCCATATGGAACATAACTAATATTTATTTATGAAAATCTAAGGAAAAAGACCCAACATTTTTTGGTTTTGTTGTTGGACTCATTTAACTTGTTGGCATGATGGTATAAAATAATCAAGTGGATATCTTTGGAAAATTTTGAGCATTGGGTTGCTATCATAGAAGAGAAATTTTCACTCTATTATTTTGAACTAGGATTTTCTATATGTGCATTGGTAGAGTAGAACCTATATCATTCTCTATATGAAACATTATTTTTAGAATTACTCATTCACTTGCATGCTTGTTCTTTAGCATATGAACAAGAACACTCAATAAATTATGGATGGAAGACTTCCTAGTAGTAGGATGTTAGATAAATTTAGCTTAGTTGGAAACTACTTGGACATAAGTAATAGGCATCTAGTGAAAGGGAATGATTAATAACTATATTTTAGAATTTGTGATCTCTATGTATTCTTATATGGAAGAAGCATGGTTCAAATTGTTGAGGGAACCATGCGAGAGGTATCTCAAGCAATTTTATTTAGAGATTAATAATATTTTAGTTGATTATAGGATTGATAACTTCCCCATGGATGGATAAACTCTCTTATCTATGAGAAACATGATTGGTGGGGAAATGGAAGGATATACATTAATATAGGATTAGTAATTCATCATGGAAGTTGGATAGCAAGAACTATGGAAATGTAAGTATGATGAAGCTAGGCATAAGGATATGAGAGGCAACAATCCTAGAGGTAGATGGTAGGATATTAGAAGTTCCACAATAATCTATAAGAGATCATAAAGGCATGGTGAGTACACCCTAACCATGGATTCATTCCCTTTGATAACATAGGTACACACGAAGGAAACAAGATAAACATGGATTGTGGAACACAATATAAATAAAATTGATTCCCCCACCATAGTGCATGCTTGTGCATTTGAGTTTGATTGAATTATTATGATAAATTAGGAAATTGACAACATATAATCTAAATTTGAATATGAAACTAAAACCTTAGAGGAGTCTCTAGAAGTACAAGATCAAGCTAACAATATACCATTAGTTTCTACCTTTCTATTATAAGATCCACTTATGGCTCACCTTCAAAATTTTAGTGGACCAAATATAACTAGTGGGTAGACTAGTGGACCCAAAATAACTAATCAACCTCCCCTAGTGCCCATCATCTTTGGTACACCTATAATTGTAGGAGGTATGGGAGCTAGTACTAGTGGTAGTTTTTTTAGATTTATAAGATTAGGTAGTTACATAGGAGGCATTGGTGGAATACCACCCTAAAGTTAAAGAGGAATTGGAAGAGCACCATAAAAATTTCCATTGCAAACACTCAGTGTACATATAGTTTACTATCATATGACACTTCATATCCTTAAATATCTAGGTGTTGAAAATATAGAAAAACATGTTCACAAGTGTGAAATTATCTAGTGAACACAAGGTATCACTTATTTAGAATGAAAGGCAACTCAGTTTAAAACTAAGTTATTGGGTTTCATGCATAAATGGTATCATAAATTTGATCCTCAACAAGAAATTGTGAATTATGAATTATTAAAGGATACTTTTCTCCAAGAATTTTATATTCTAAATTTGAGAAATAAAGTATTAATGCCCTAAAATATATCAAATAAGAGCTCACTAAGAGTGTATGCACATATTATGTGCATTTAAAAATGCTTCTTTCAAAGCTATCCTTTGAGATTATCCCAGCATAACATGCCCAATGGTTTTTGGGAGATTTATTACTTCCATTTTGATGAGCCTTACCTCACAAGACTTTCATTGAACCGCATGAGGCACAAAAATCCACCCTCCATGCCAAAGCCATAAGGAATATATATATATATATATATATATGGGAATCAACCCTTTTTTGGAGGCTTAGATCATTATGATGGATTCTCAGTTGGAGAAGCTTATGGACAATAATGATCATGACACCTATATTGGTTTGTGGTGTGTTTTCTGTGAAGTGGAAGGCCATAATAGGAACAACTATCCATGAAATAATTTTCATGTTGTATTGAAACTATCTTGTGAGATTTTTAATGAATATCATGATGTAAGTAGTTTTCCCTTGCTTAATCATGCCACCTAAGTTAAAGTGTTACTATATTATAAAAAATGTGATTTATATACACATGATACCAATGACTATTGTGTCATTAACAAATTTTTTTCAAATTGCACATGAAGTAGGTGCCAAACTTATATAGATACTAACTAGGAGGCTAGTGGAGGTTGATATTTTAGAGGTCAAAGGCATGGAAATAGATGTGGATGTGGTCATTTTCCACTTATGATATGTTATAAATGTAGTTCTCTAGACCATTATCAGTCTGACTACACAGTTTATCTAACATGTTTCTTTTGTAAAAATGAGCATTGCCTAGAAGAATGCCTACATTTATATGCTTTTATTTCTGAAGAATGAAATGAGAAGGGAATCAATATGATGCGTGTTTCCAAAAATCATAATACTTAGTGAAGACCATGCCCTACCACTCGACCATCTGGACCCAAGGTCAATATCACTACACAAAGTGGCATTCATTCCCAACCAATCTAAAATCCACCTATTAAAAAGGTGCAATGTGAAGATCCTCATTCATAACACTATCCTAATGTTCAATGATAGAAAGAAGTGTTGCATGAGATAATGGCCTTAGTATGATAACTACAAGGATTTATTGAGTTATTAAAGGACAAAGATGCTAAAATGTAGTCTGATATGAAATAATATATAGTGCCCATGGACTTGGGGCATGATGATTTTATATAGATGTGAAAAATCTTCCTTAATGAATACATAATTCCCTTCCTTTAGAGTTTTATATGATAAAAAAATGAAAATCCTTTTTAGAATTTTCATTTGAACCATGCAAAATGACAAGAGAACCATATTACACCAAACCCCAAGTGTGACAAAGAGGTCTTTGTCAATACATTCATTCATGGATGGATGATATATGATATATTGGTAGAAACTATGGTGTAATTTAATTCTCTAACCAAATACACCTAAAAAATATGGGGATCCCCACTTTACAACCCTTTACACATGTTTTATTCATTGCCAACAATAATCACACATTACCCATAGGCATTCTTAAAGATGCCACTGTCAACATCTTGGGAATCACATTCAAGGGTGATCTCAAGTTAATTGAGCTTACTAAAGTTGATGAATTCCATACTCTTTTGGTCAACCTTGGTGCTATGCAAACAATTTTGACTTTCATTTCAAGAAAAGGTATATAAGTATTTACAATGACACTTAATGCATAATCATACCTCTAAATAATGACCAAAGACCCCCTTTTATGGAACCCATTAAATTTTATGAGTATGCTAATAAAATATATAACATTACTTCTCAAGGACATGAAAATGTGGATCATACTCCTAATGGAATCTTATGGGAAGATGCTTAGTCTATTTTTGACACTGCCAATGTTGCGTGTGACCAATGGACTTAAGGCACATATGATCTATCAAAGTGAATCTATGGTGTTTTAGAAAGATACCTAAGTTCCCCTCTAAATATTTCTCAACACCACAAAACTATTTGACTCATTAGTGTATGCTTAATGGCGGGACCACCCTTACATTTAGACCAAGCACATATGTTTCATGGATAGATGGAGGTTCGAGAATACTTAAAATAGTTATAGGCATACTATGTTATGAGGATAAAAGGTTCCATGTGATCACCTTTATATTTAAATAGATAGTTAATTTATTATGGTATATGCATAGGTACAAATTATATACAAGGGAATAAGTATGTGCATCAGTGCATAATCACTTCCACCATGATAATTGTGTTTTTGACACTCTGAGTTATAATGGTGTTACTTCTCTAGAAGAACATATAACACAATGTGAAAACCTTTAGAGTGCTAAAGAGACATTTTTATCAAAATTATTATGGTTTCATGCATTCTATGGTAATATACATTCTTGGGTAGTATATTTACCCATATACATATAGAGACATGGATACTTGGTAGTGTATCAAACATGATCTTCTTGCCACCTTTGCACTTTCTTCACCACATATGGATTTAATTTGTATTTGTAAGTGATCATTTAGTTAGTTATAGGTTATCATGCCCTAGTTGAAGATTGAATACAACACATTCATGGCACATATGATAACAATATAGCTAACCTGATACTCCTACCATGGATATATTAGAGTTTAATTCTCGACTAGACCATGCACATATGGAATAGATTCATAAGGGAATGTAAAATTTTGTAAACAAATTTGATGAGGGTAATAGTTATAATCAACTAGAGACATCATTTGACCAATTAATTCTACATATATACTATGGGGAGTGTGATGTTAGAAATATAATGCAGTCTAGGTATAAACCAGATTCTACACCAATCCAAATGATTAAATAAAACATTGGAACAAATGATGTACCTAAACTCACCATTATGGGTGATTATTGGTTTGATGTTGAGATAAATTTAATCTTTGAGATATTACATGAATAATAATATTTTTTCCCACACAAATACACATAAATGAGGGGATTACATTCATCCTTTGGAAATATGCACATCAAGTTGGTTAAAATCACTTGATCGGTGAGGAAACAACTATATCAGATGAACTTGAATCTACATGCTTGGGTTAAAGAGGAAATTAATAGCATATTGTACACTAGAGTTATTAATCCCATTGATGAGTTTTAATGGTTTATGCCAATGGATATCAACATCAATAAATATGGTCTCATTCAAATTTGTGTGGATTACAAGCTACTCAATGTAGTATGTGTAATGGACCCTTTCTCGATGCCTTTCATTGAGGAAATTTTGGAAGGTGTTGCTAGGTGTGAGATCTACACCTTCCCTGGTGGATATTTTAGCTATCACCAAGTTCAAATTGATAAGGAAGGTAAGGAAAAGATAAGTTTTGTGATTGAATGGGGTTTATTTACATAAATTTTGATGTCCTTTAGCTTAAATAATGCACCAGCAGTGTTCTCCCACATCGTAATGGAAGCACTCAAGGATGTTATTCACAAGTTCCTTTAAGTGTACTTGGATTAATGGACCATGTATGATCTATTGAATAATTACTGTGATAACTTGTCCCTTATGTTTGAGCATTAGCACCAACTTTAGATTTCCTTGAATCTCAATAAATGCATATTTACCACACCTTTTAGGATCTTGTTGGGGCACATAATTTATAGGGATGGATTATTGTTGGACCTAGCTAAGATTATGATCATCATCTAACTCCAAGCTCTAACCACCCAGTGTGAGGTCCATGCCTTCCTAGGTCACACAGACTACTATCAAAAGTTCATTCGAGGTTATGCTACCATAGTCCTCCCATGGAAGAACTACTTAAGCACAATGGCATATTCTTATAAATGGCTGAACATTAACAAGAATTTGAGACTCTGAAAGAGAAATTGGTGACTTCACCCATTCTCCAATTCCTAAACTATAACCATCCATTTCATGTACATGTTGATGCTTCAAGCATGGTAGTAGGTGTTACCCTGACATAACTTAGTGAGGGAAACCTCTATCATCTTATTTATTTTTCAAGCCATAAGCTCACACTAACATAACAAAACTATTCCATAATATAGACCATGAGGCCTTATCTATAGTTTATGCACTTTAGAAAATTTTCCATACTTGTTGGCAATACTATCTATCTTCTACATGGATCATGAAGAACTCAAGTATTTGGTAAATAATATAATATTTCAAAGATGCATTTGTCAATGGATTGTTCTCTTTTAGGAATTATAGTTCTATGTGGTTATAAAACTGGTAAAGTTAATTTCAAACCTGACCATCTCTCATGTGTTCAATCTGGTGAATCACCCTATACCATAGAGGATGATTTACCTAATGTAAAAAATTTTAAATTTACCCATATTCCTAAAGAATTATAGTAAATTACACATTTTTATAAAATAGGGTCCATGCCAGGAAACCTTACCACCCAAGATAAAAAGTAACTAGCTATGTGCACTACCCCATTCCATATTATTAGTAGAGACCTATACAAACTTGGTCAAGATGAAGTACTAAAAAGGTTTGTAAGCTAGAATGAGCACACATAAGTATTTCAATAATTCCTTGAGGGAATCATAAGAAGACATTATGTCGGTGATGTAATAATAGGAAAATTTCTACTAGCTAGATTATGGTGGCCCACCTTATTTAAAGATGTCAAAGCTTATGCACACCAATGTTATATTTGTCAATACATAGGTAAAATAAATTTATGGAACATTATGCCTATTCATATATTACTTTATCATAAACCATTTGAGAAATGGGCTATTTATTTTGTTGGTCTCATTCAACTAGTTCTGTTATGGACTAGTGTATATTACATAATTATTTCCATAGACTATCTCACACATTGGGTTAAATCAATTACCATGCATGATTTTAATACTAAAAATTCCTCTTAATTTATATGGGAAATATCATCACAAGGTATGTATTTCCTATAAGTTTAACAATTGATCATGGAAATCACTTTATCAATGAGACAATGCACATCCTCTTGGTTGAATTTATAATAGTGCACCATAAAACCACTCAATACCACCCTCAAGCTAAATGAAAAACTAAATCCTTCAATAATATATTGGGTAACACACTAACTAATATTTTCCATATCATTTGCACTAATTGGGATGATCGATTTTTTTTAGTCTTATGTGTGTATCAAACCACATATTAAAGGTTAAACAAGAGTACTCATTTGAATCTTATTTTTGGTGTTGAAGTAGTTTTACTAGTCAAGTTCCTTGTTCTTTATTTATCTATGGCATGTGTAGGTATATTATATGGAAAAGAATCCCTAAAAGCATTTATGGATACTCTACTTCAATTGGATAAAACACACTTCCTCACACATTAGAGCAAAGTAATTAAGAAGTAGAAAGATAAATCATGGCATGATCGACATATCCAAGCCACACTTTTTCATCCTAGTATGCATGTCCTAATCTATGATTCAAATTTTACACACCATTTAGGTAAAATACAATTCCACTAGGATGGTTTATTCATTATTCATGTTATCCATCCAATAGGTGCTTATAAATTGAAAATACTAGATGGATAATTCAATGGAAACCACTTCATTGGCAGTCATCTCTATCCCTACCATTATATATAGTTATTCACTTTTGTAAATAAGTCATATGCCACTAGGTTAGTTTAGTAATTTATTTCATTTTTAAAATAAATGTGGCATTGGTTTCGTTCCTTTTCTAATTAGTTTAAAAAACTTTGATACTCTCTTCCTCTATCTTTATTGACATCAATTTCACTAAGTTATGATGTGGAGGACCATGAATAAATTTTATTGTGGGGTAGGTTTTAAATATAGAAATGCATAAAATAAGTACATAAGAGGAAGTGCACAAGTGCAAGCATGTAAATAAATTATGAAAGAGGAGGCATGTGAAATAAGAACATGTAGGAAATGATGTAAAAACCACACAAGATCTTAGGGATCAGAAGATGATAGGGCATGTAAGGGATGCACACAAGGGGTAATGAAAGGTGCACAAGAGGTGGTGCATGACATAGGAAAGTTAAATGAAGATGGAAAAGGAAACATCATCACAAAGTGGATTAAAATATTAAAGACATTTCCTACCATGTAAATGAAAATTTTGAATTTTTATAACTAGCATACACACTAGGGAAGGTGAAATAACTCTTGAAGGAAGGATGAGACATGACATTATTAATGACAGAGTGGTATGAATGCTAAGCATATATAATGGACATCAAGGCATGATATTTAGAGAATTAATGGTTGATCTGATGAAGTGAGGCATGGATAAAAATTAATGCAATGTGGAGTTAATGTAGAAAAAAGGATAGCCTATGAAAGTCCATAAGGCTTCTTATTTCCAATTTTTATGATTGAAAACTTGAATAATCATAGAATCTCAAACAAGTGAAAACTAGTGAAAAAGAAGGTGATTACATAGTTATCCCATTTTAAAAAATAATATAGATATTGAAACAACCTATATTCATGGGAAAAAAATTAGAAATGCATCCATACAAGCAGAAAAGATGAGTTACAGGTTGTAGGTGATAGGTTTGGAATTAAAGGAGGGTGAAGTAGGGAATTGAATAATTTTGGGTCTAGAAACAAAGTAATCAAAACATATTCATTTGAAAGAGTTTGTAGGCCATACATAATCCATTAGGATTCTTGATTGGTGATGTGCCCAAATTGAAAGTCTAACATGAGAAGAGAACCATTACCATCCATTCCCAAATTTAAAGAGTTTGAGGGCATAAAAGAAAGAGGTCCCACATTCATTTGAGAAGGAGGTCACGTGTTCATTTGAGAATAAGGATCTAGTGAGAGAATCATGATGATCTAGTGGGATCCATATCAAATAAACACTAGGAATGGCATACATAGGGAAACAAGCAACTATAACAACCTCTCCCCCTCTTTTCCTAATTGAAGAGATGAAATACCTAGAGATGGTGTTGTATGCATATGATTGGGATTATAAGGTTTCCACTTGTCAAGTCTTAGAATATAATAATTGTTTTCTTTGGAATGAACTCAACTTATAACAAGACTATCAGGTGGAGTGACAAAACACATGAAATGATATCACCTATGATATCATGGTATAAAACTTATTGTAAGATGTAGGGGTGTTGTAACTATTCAACCTACCATACTTTGGGAAACCACAAGAGGTAGTTTGGTTCTTAATCTCATGCATTCATGAAAACTACATCTACTTTACTAGGTGTAGACTAAGGATCACCCTTGATTAGATTAGTAGAGTAACTGGGTTACTTTATTCTAGAGTTGATCTCAATTAAGATATTTGAGGTTAGGAAATAATGTATGAATGATGGTATAATGATAGTAGTGTTAAAGTATAATAAAGAAGCCCACACTATGTATATTAATATCCTGAAATATCCCATAATTTGAGTGGTTACACATTTAGCCATGATAAATTTAAGGGACATGAATCGATGGAAGGAGGTGGATGTAACACACCTATATGTATCCATACAGATGGATAAGTAAGTAAAGTAAAATTACTATGTATACTTTGTAGAGAATATTGAGTAATATGCAGCGAAGGCAAATCATCTACCCAACCACAAGTTTCCTTGGGGCACAATTTTTATACTTCTAATTTTTGATGAGATTGAAATCTTAGAGTACTAGAGAAAATAATTAAATTTGGTTTAACAAACAAAACATAAGTCCCCCACCTAATAGTTCAATCTATTCACTTACCCTAGCACCATTACACCCTCCTACAAAGCTAAGATGAAGGGTTGGTTTGATGGTAAGAAGGAGGAATATGGGAATGAGTGGTGCATACCCAAAGAGTTTTTAATGTAGATTAGAACCTATTATTATTATTTTATAAATAAATAGTATTATATCATGAAAATCTATATGGAAACCATAGAAAACTTGTTAGGGAGGCTTAAATTGGCCTATGATTTTACCACAAGATGCTTTATGGCCTTAGTAAATTACATCTAGATGTGTGTTGTATGAATATCAATACAAACAAGATTAAAATTGAGATACATACTCTTCACAATATGTTTGAATATTTAGGGAGGCATGACTATGTGGAGAATCAAAAAGATGATGAGACTAACCTCAATCCCTTCAGGATAGTCATGTAAGGGAAGATCTAGGTGATATTTTACATGCTCATGCCATGAAAGAAAACATTGAGAGGATAGGAGGTGGATAAATAACCACTTCCCTCCTAACTAGATACATGTGTGGAGGTGAGGGTATGGGAAAATGAGAAAAGGACAAGATTTGAGGTTATTAGTTCTAGCAGGATGTAAGAATAACCCAGGGTCATCCTAAAACACCAATGATAGGCCTCACTACCACTAAAGGCCCAAGGGTTTACTATAAAACAAGAGGACATAGTTGTATCCTAGTCGACTCCTTAAACAAGGCAAAAATGACAAAGGTTAACTCCCTCACCCTAAAAATCCTTGGAGTTGCTTGTAGAATGAAAAGATGACACTACACACCCTGATACCTAGGTAAAAACTAAACATTAAGTGCCTCAAGTGGCTATTCCAGATATAAGTGAGGCTTATCCTTAAGCCAAACCTATAAAATATCCCACTTCTAATGTGTAATAATATAAAAGTTAAAATTAGATGAATTAGGCATGGATAATAGCACCCAACCTATAAATCATCTTTATTTCTCTCTCAACCCTTGTCGA
Organism: Torreya grandis; assembly: GCA_037957365.1. NCBI lineage: Eukaryota > Viridiplantae > Streptophyta > Pinopsida > Cupressales > Taxaceae > Torreya > Torreya grandis. The sequence continues at coordinate 2,136,285 of JARHVA010002650.1, forward strand.
CTAGACTTTCCTTGATTCCTAGTCACCTATAGCTTCCTAGACTTGGATTTTTGAGACCCAGGTAGCCCTCTCAGATCTAGATCCATCCCCCCAGGTCTCATCCTCCTAGGACAATAGCACCCAACTTAAAAAGGAGCACTATAACTCAAGGGTTTCCTATTTCCAATGTTATTGTCTAAGTTCACATTAGCCTTAAATGGTCAAATTTTCCTGAATCCTTATCTTTTCTCTTGTTCACCCAATGCAAATTCATCTAACCCATGATCATTAGTTTCCCTATATAAGGCCATTTAATTTCCATTTATAGGGGTTGGAACTCATTCATAGTAAAGAAGCAAGAATACAAGCAAGTACACTCAAGAACTCTTTCCTATTCTCTATATACAGCCTTCCAAAACTAATTCAAGCCTATTATAACACTCATACTAGTCTCTAGTCATCCAAAGTAAATTATAATTTTGCATCATAGTTACATGCATCATAGTTACATACATCCTAGAATTACACCAAGCACTTCAAATGGGATAATTACATTAACTTGATCCCTCTTCAGAGTATTGGTATGTAGGTAGCATGCCCACACATGGGGTGTGAAGTGTATCTAGCATATCCTTTACACACTAATCCCTCCTCTATTTCCCAAGTTTTTTACTTAAGTTCAAGAACTAGGAGATCCTAAGGGTTTTGTAGATTGAATCAAACACACAAGAAGCTTATACAGACCCAAACTTCAATATTTCACTACTAAGGTGTCACAAGCTTGCCAAGTAGAACCTAGAAAAGCCAAACCACTAGGAAAACAATGTTGGAAGTGGAAAACAGTGCCAAAAGTGGACTATAGTGCCAATTAGTAGGGTGTCTTGAGTTTTTCACTCCTATCCAATCAAAAACAAAGTTTTGGGTCCTATTTATGATAGTCTACCATCCCTACATAACAATTTCTAGACCCTACATCATCTGTTTTAGCCCAAAATAAGCTAAGTTTGATTTCTTCACACTTCATAATATTTTTAAGAAAGGTTAAATACATATCTATTTACCCAAATTAGTAAGATAATTGAGACACATTAATTACTTATTTATATTTACTCAGACCTTTATTACTTAGGAATTAAACACATAATTCCCAAAAAGAATAAAACATTTGATGAACCTGACTTACTTCAAATTTTTGCACAAAAACCCTAGAAACCCTAGGGATAATTATCTCTGATTTTTTTCTATAATTTCTTGATTTTTACAAAATTTAAAAATAAAAAATCTATCAATTCATTGTAAAAATCTCACATATTTTGTTCAAACCCTAGTTTGCACATACTAGGTCTTTTTTGCATCAAAACACATTCAAAATAGTTGGTAAAATATACTACCAATTTTAGAAATATTTTTAGATTTTTACTCAATTTTTCAAAATTAAAATTACAAATTTTCTATAAAATTTTCAAATTACTACACTAATTTTGGAAAAAGTCATTCAAAACCCTAGTTGCATTAGATACATTCTCAGTTCTTTTCCATTACTTTTCACATCATTTTTCTATCAATTTAGTTTCATATCAAACATTCATAATATTTGGCACAAGCATTTTTGAAAAATCATTAGTTTCATATACTAGCACCTCTTTGTTTCTTGCGGTATCACCTTACATGTTTGATAGCTCAGTATCCTTTTTACACAAATTCCAAATCACTATTTTTTTGGAATTTATGTTTCTTATATTCAGTACTTTCCTTTTATATCACTTATTTTATTACACCATATTTCAAAACCTTTAAACACATTTCAAATTGTTTTCCTACTTTACTAATGGCCCAATATACCAGTTTTGATGAAACTGATAAAAGAGAACTTCAAGATCTCTTAACCAAACATCCAAATATGAAAGATGACATGATTATAATTTTATAAGAATAACAACAAAAAGTAACCAATGGAAAATATTCTCAAACCATAGAGAAGCCACTTATTAATGACACTATAGGGGTAACTATGTCTTAATAACCCCTATAGCAGCCCAACCTTCTTCTATGCCACCAGCTATAACTAGTACATCCCTCTCTCTTGATGTGACAACCCTTGTGTAAGAGATAAGATATATCAATCCAATGTGAAAAATCTTGAGCAAGGTGTTTATAGACCTACACAATCATTATATTCTTTTACTCTTTTGCATAAACCATTGGGATGTCACATTGCTTCTACACCCTTACCACCAAGTTTTGTTCAACCCAAGATTAATTTAAATGATGGTAAGGGTGATCCTGAGACACATTTGATATTTTTTCATGTAGCATGTTTAGATTATGTACCCAATAATTGGATACTTACCAAATTCTTTTCATGGAGCCTAAAAGATTATGCTCTACAATGGTTTTATAGTCTATCAAATCAGTCGGTCACAACTTTCAATCCTTTAGAAGACATGTTGCTGGCACATTTTAGTATCAACATTGGTGACAAGGTTTCATATGCATAGATTTCACAATGAAAACAAAGGTTAAATGAGCCCCTCATAGATTATGTTCTCAGATACAAGACTATTATGGCTAAGTTAAGTATCCCCATGGTTGATTGAGAGCTGTAACACATCTTCAAATAGAGCCTTCATCAAATTGTGTCATAAACTTAAGGAAAGAGAAGTCAAGTTAATCTCAATGGGCAAACTCAATTATTCAATTACTCCAGACACAATAAAAAAGAGTAATAGCAAATTGCTATACAAGGTAAAAATTAGTGATAACAAGAATCAAAATAAACAAATAGTTAATGTGGCTTAAGATCCCCCACAACATGTGGTTTTATCAATATCTCCTCAATGTGCATTTACCAATTTACCAATTTTTCTATCCAGAGTTATACATTAGTTATTGGAATTTAACATCATCACTCTCCCACCTATTCAAAAAGCAGATCTAGTAAATCCTCTTTCACAGGGATATGATCAACATGCATTTTGTGACTTTCATAGGGTACCAATCCACACTACAAATAAATACATCAGTTTATGGCATAAGATACATGATTTGATAGATGATAATCACTTAATCTAGGCACTTTAGTTGAGCCTTTAAAGATAAAAAAACACAAGATAAGGCTTTGAAAATATTTTTAGATCCATTTCCATATAATTAAAAACAAGATAAAAATGACATATCAGGTGTTCATCATACATACCATACACATCCTCCACCAAATACATACTAGGCATCTTCAATTGAGACACATCCTTTGAGGGGTATGAAAGGTGTTTATGAGTCCAGAGTTCCAACCAGGACTTCTATATCTTTTTAAAATTAGGATATTATGGAGGATGATATAGGTTATAATGCACTTTTTATTAGATCACATATCCATAATTAGCATATCCATAGTGTACTCATTGATAATGGTTCTAGTCTTCATATATGTACCTTCACACTACTATAGCATTTGGGTTATTCAGAGTAGGATATCACTCTGACTAATATAGTTATCATTAGGTTTAGTGGGAATGTTCAAAGTTTATTGGGTGAGATATTACTTCCATTATAGGTTGGTCCTACACATGTGGCTACAACATTCGCTGTAATTCCTAGGACAAGAGTATTTGACATATTATTTGGTCAACCATGGATTCAAAAACTCAATATAGTACCTTATATAGTTCTTAGATGCATGAATTTAATTCATGATAATCAGGTTATTATAGTCAGTAGAGTTCCTTATGAGTCACCACTCCCCACTTTAGAGCCATCTACCAGCTTCTAGTCATTATATCTAGTTCTTCCACTAGTTTTAGCCTCTCCTCCAGCTTTTGTTCTAGTTCCACTTCAAGTTCAACCATATTTAAATCATCCATAACCAATACAAAGGGTTCATACACCCCCATAGCTTCAATATTCTAGATGTATTCTAGTGATAGTATTCACACCTAGATTAGTTACACTAAGATTTCATACATCTACACAAAGAGCACCTATTCAACGAGTGCCTTCTCCTACTTCCAGATGGGTCCTTGAGAGCCCTATAGTTACATCTACTTATCAGAGGTATAAGGGGACCCCACATTTAGCTTCTAATTCATATATTTTAGAGAAGTTATAATGTAAACACATTTTAGCTTCATAATCTCAATCCTACACTCGTGCCTCATGATCATGCATGATTCAGTTATTTGACACATGACACCAATATAGAGAGTCTCACCCAAAAATAATCAAACTCATCAATTAGTATCATTTATTCTTAGTTATTCCTATACATAGTTCAAATATTTTCAAAAAAAATATAAAAACATTAAAATAATTTCAAAAATGCCAAAAATATTTTAATTTTATGCATCATCCATGATTTACATCAATACTATCATGTTAGGACTTACATTTTATATTTCATGCTATTGTATGTCAATTTTCTACATTACCATGCTTTAATTTATTTTCTTTGAGTGTGTGCAGTGACATCCAGCTACTTGATTACTTCATTCTACCCATATAGGCAGCATTCTTACTTCTACATTTGAGACATACATTATTATACACATCCATTGGGGGAATCTTATACATGACTATAGAATCCAAGTATGTCATTTCTACACCACACACTTTGAGTTATCATGTTGATGTACATTACTTTATAGCTTACACAAAATACTCTATCAACATCTCACTAATATCTAGCACTTGTGTATTTCTTAACATATACTTAGTCTTGTACTATACAAGTTTTGCATACTCTCACATTTTATTTGATCAATTAGATGTGCTTGTCTCTTTATAGTTATTACATGCTTTCTTTTCTTGTTTAGCATAGCTTGTGTTATTGCATTTTCAATTCCAACTTATCTCCTACTTGTGCCTTGGGACATTTTCCAATGTCCTTTATTTTTTTCATGTGTGTGCCTTAGGACATTTGCTAATATCCTTTGTTTTTACTCCTTTGTGTGTCTATGGCCTATGTTCCAACTTTAATTATTTCACTTTTATATATATGTGGCGTTTGAATATGCCTTCCATGCTTGTTTCTAGTTTGAGTGACATGTACCCATGTCCCTTGTTTGCATGGCCCCTTGGCCCATATAGTATGCTTCTTTATTTTTGATTTTTGCTTCTTGCTTGTTACTTGTTTGTTTGTTTCTTGTCAAATGTGTGCAATTCCATGATACATATCATGAATTTTCTTTTCTTTCTTTCATGCCATGATGGACATCATGCTCCATCCCTCCAACTAACAACTAATAATTAACATTTCCAATTTTAGTTCAGTACTTTGTGTATGCTTTCATATTGTTATATCTAAGTATACCCCTATTGATATAAAAATATATTAGCACAAAAATTTTCTATATCTTGAAATATTTTGTCAAATAGCAAATGATATATCATATATATATTTAGATTAACACACTTGCAAGACTCTTTTCTTCTGAGGGTAGTCATTATAGGTTTATCATTCAAACCCTTAGAAGAGGGGGCATTAAATAGGGGATTTATCATAGAGAAAAAACCTCATATTAATCAAAATAGCAACATTCAAAATAGTCAACATAAAATCCATAGGTCAAACCGGTCAAATCAGAGCCAAAAAATAAGAATAGTCTCAGATCAATAGTTAGTTTTAACATCATATAAGCCACCAAAAATGGATAGTAGTGCCAGAAATGGATAGTAGCACCAAAAAATAGGGGTGTATATAGTTTGGTGTTATAATCTAGGTAGAAAAACACTTAGGGTTTCTAGAAAGAGGAAAAAAGTTTAGTTTAAGGATAGTTTTTACACTTCTCGATCCTTCAGATTCAATAGTTTTAGCATAGTTTTCTTAGATACAGGGAGTTATCATGTATAACATGATGGTTCTCACTTTTAATTTAGATTAGGAAATTGACATAACTTCTAAATCATAATACATGTTCTAGACATCAATGATTTGGGTAATGTGTGTGACATATTGATCTTATTTTTTTTCCAAGTTCAGTGTATTTCAAACATTCTCAATAGTTATGCACCTTACTCCATCTATAGGTGGTTAGCATCAAATTCAAGTTAAACTTTCATATAATTTTATCTTTTTGATTACCTAAGTTCCCAATTTGGCTTTCATATAAGCCTATTACATTAGTTTCAAAGTGGCTTTCATACAATCCTAATTCCATCTTTCAAAATGGCCAAGAGTGGTCTAGTTTCTAGCACACATTCAACTATCCATGCCATAGTGTCATATTTCTAGCACATTCATGGGTTCCATGATCCATCTCATATGACATCTATTTTATACTGGTATCACTTCATATCTTCAATTCACAAGGCAATGATGGAGCCAAAAGGCTAGCCTTTGTATTCTTGAGCCACCTATTCAGAGGGATTAAACACATAGTCTAGACATCGATTAGCACATGTATGATTTGATAACTTCACTTAGTTACTGACAATGGATCCAAAGGTCCAACCTTTGCATTTTTTATCCATATTCTAGGGAATTGAGCACTCATCTCCATATAGGATATTAATCTTGATTCAGAACATACTCAGCATAATCTAACATCATAATAGGTTTTATATTGGTTTACATACTTAGTGAGGTGTATTCATTCCTCTCTCTTCCTTTACTTAGCTTTTATACATTATTATTTTAGATATAGTTTATTTATTAAGAACTGATCTACTTCATGTTTTTATTTGTATATTCACACATCAAAATGTGTTCTCTCTATGCATATATAGCATCACACAGCTTCATGAGCTTTTCCCTTATAGGTAAGTTTAGATATGCTTTATATTTTTCCTTTATCCTAGTATTTCACTTTATTGCATCACTAAATAAAGGGGAGGAAAATTTAATCATATAAAATATGAAATTGTATGACTTAGGCATGGCTAATAATACCCAACCTATAGGTCCTCTTTCTTTCTCTCTCAACCCTTATTGACTAGACTTTCACTAATTCCCAATCACTTGTAGCTTCCTAGACTTAAATTTTTGAGACCTAGGTAGCCCTCTCAGACCTAGATCCATCCCCTAGGTCTCATCCTCTTAGGACAATAGTGCCCAACTTGGACAGGAGTGTCAGAACTTAGGGGTGTCTTATTTTTGGTATTGTTGTCCAAGTTCACTTTCACCTTAAATGGTCAAATTTTCTCAAATCCTTATCTTTTCCCATGTTATCCCAATGCAAGCTCATATAACCCATGATCATCAATTTACCTATATAATTCCATTTAATTTCCATTTAGAGGGGTTGGTACTCATTCACAAGAAATAATCAAGAATACGAGCAAGTACACTCAAGTACTCTTCCCTATTCTTTGCATACAACCTTCCAAAACCAATTCAAGCCTATTTAAGCACTCATACTAGTCCCTATTCATCCAAAGTACATTCCAATTTCACATCATAGTTTCATACATCACATAATTGCACCAAACACTTCAAATGGGAGAACTACATTAGGTTGATCATTCTTCAAAGTATTGGTATGTAAGTAGTGTGCCCACACATGGGGTGTAAAGTGCATCTAATGTATCCTTTACACACTAACCCCTCATCTATTTCCAAAGTTTTCTACTCAATTTCAATCACTAGGAGCTCTTAATGGTTTTAAAGATTGAATCAGACACATAATAAGCTATGCACAGACCTAGGCTTTAATATTTCATTGCTAAGGTGTCACAGGCTTGCCAAGCAAAACCCAAAAATTCTAGACCACCAGGATAATAGTGCTGAAAGTGGACAACAACATTGAAAGTGGACTATATCACCAAGTAGTAGGGTGTCTCGAGTTTTGTGCTCCTATCCAATATAGAAATAGAGTTTTGGGTCCTATTTATGATAGTCTGACATCTGTACACAATAATTTCTAGACCCTACATCATCTGTTTCAACCTAAAATAAGCTAAGTTTGATTTATTCATGCTTCTTAGTAGTATAATTACGAAACATCAATTAATGATTTACATTTACTTAGACCTTTATTTGCTTAAGAATTAAACACATAATTCCCAAAAAGAATAAAACACAATGTAACTAAATAATATACTATTACACCAGGTGAGGAACATCATATGGTTAAGTAATAAGTGGACATTTAAAGTCCAACACTATAAGAATCCAATAGGGGAGAAGGTCCCAATGAAGAGGACCTTGGCACCATCACTAGAGAATGAGATAAGAGCCAAAAGATTATAGAGATGGAATGTGACCCCAAAAATTGAAAAAGACCAATGCAAGAAGTGGAATAAAAAAAATGGTCAAATCAATAACCTCCCATTCACATTGCATTCCAACAGGACATGTTAGATAAGTGATTGTATTTGTGAAATTTTTTTCCTAAACATAAGGCCATAGAACAAACTCAATGTGAGATGTCCTTTCAAATGGAAGTGTATCATGATAAAGAACAATTTGAGATTCCAAGGGATAGTATTAAAATAATATTATATGTGGAAGGTGTTTTAGACACACTCTGGATAAGTCCTATGATTTACTCTCCAACATAATCGGGCATGACACTTATCATGTTTAACCTAGAAGATTATAGGAAAAACATTATTAATATCCATGATGTGGGACAAATTCATTCCAAACATCATGAGGTTGTGTGTCTATATAAATAAGAGCATGGAACATGTCAAAAAATTAAATAAGAAATTGAAGAACTCAAGTGCCCACTAAATATGATAGAAATGACTTAACTTAGGGATTTGGGCATTTGTTAAAAAAATCAAAATGAGAACCAATGCTTTCAAATGTTCTTATTACTATTGAGGCAATCAATAAACTGGAGATGTTCATGGACCTTTTATTTAAGAAATATAAAAACTAAGTGGATCCTAGAAAAGAGAAAATTTGGTTAATAGAGTAGTTTTTTGAGGCCATGAAGGTCTATCATGCATTCTTGAATAAACTAAGCACTACCATTCCCATCATAGATGGGGGTTTTGTGAACTTGGCATGACCTAGAAAAGTTTTGGAAACATGGCTACTTCCTAATGCATAATAGTGCTAGTATTTAGTTGAGAACACATTAAGTATCAAGGATAAGGAAAAATACACAAAATTTTTCCAAGATGTTGAATAACTATAAAAAAAAATAATCACCCATCAATAGCATCTAAATTTTATTTTCTCAATGATCTAAGGACATGTTTTGATAGAGGTTAGGGCCCTTGAAGATTCTCACAAAACTATAAACACACAATTTAAGACTTTGAAAACTCAAGTTGATACCTTTTTATATCAACTCAAGGAGTTGAAGAGATTGAAGTGTGAAGTGGAAGTTACTACTTTCAACATTTAGGAAACCCTCAACCAATGTGAGGAACTCAAACATAAAGTACAATAGATGAATCCAACTTTTTTTTCAACTAAGGAAACTATAGCCTAGTCAAGAATGGACTATCAATTTAGTTTGGGGTGATGTTGGACCCTAAATTTTTAATAATATATTCTCAATATTTTGGAGCCATAAGAGAAAAAGATCAAGGGTGTTGTGATCTAGGAATTTGACTTAAGATAGGATGGTTAGTATGGTGTTAGTTCCAAAATGAAAACAATATGAAATAAATACACTAATATCATAACATCTCTATGAATAGACACTAGGGAGAGCTCAGTTAACAAAAACAAATGACAAACACAACTAAATATCAAGGAATCAAACACAAGAATTCCTTCACCTTCCTTGGATTCTCCAAATGCCTTTATATTAGTGGCTTAATTGGCTTGTGTTCATGAAGTTCTTGGCAATGGAAGCTTGGCTACCTCCATATCTCCTTGGCACCTTTGGCTTGTGGCTTGGATTGGCTTGGAATCAATTTGGCATGGTAACACTAGTTGATTGAAGCTTTTAGAACCAATCCTTCATTATAACTTTTCACAAATTAAACTTTGAAATGATGTTGTGAGGCCTCTTATTTATAGATTTTTGAGAATGTCTATAATCAACTTGAACCATCCATCTTGAGATGAAGATGTGTGGTTGAGGATTAATCCAATTTTTAGAATTAATTTTTTAATTATCCTCATCATGAAATTAGAATAAGGGTCAATTAAGAGGCATGGAGGGCATCATGGAAGACATTGATGAGGCATGGAGGGCATGAATCTTGATATTTGTGGCATTTATGGCCTAGGGATGTCTTCCCAAGAAATGAGGTCACCTAATGATGTAGATATTCCATATTTCCAAAAATAAGTTTTCAACAAGTTTCCATGGAATTATTGATGAGGCCTTGATTTGGGTTAATTATCTCTTAAGCATGATTAACCACCTTGTGCACAAATTACTCAAATTGATCATAATGGCTTGTTATTGGTCCAAAATTCAATTAGATTGGAATTGGAAGGTGATGTTAGATGTGTTGGATCTGTATTCCCATTTAAGATGTTACCAACAACAAATAACAAAGGCATGCATCTTGTGTAGAAGATTTGATAGGAAAGAGCAATCTAGAGCACCAAGGTACAAAATTAGCATTTTAACTTAGAATGATCTAATAAAAGTTGGCCCATAAATTTCATTTCCAAATTTAGGGATACCCTAGCCAAAATCAGCACTTGAATATGTTAGTTTCACATCATTTAGCATGTTTTAGTGTTTTTAGGCCAAATTGTGCATTTCGGTTGGAAATTGACCAAAACCCTGATTGGAGATTATTGGTGGCCAGTTCTAGGTGTCTATAGGTGTAAGATCAATAATGAAATACCATGGTATATAAGAGAGAAACATAATGGAATGATACAAAACTAATTTTTGCAAAATGGTGAGTTATGAAAGACAAGTAGAGAATGAATAGAAGATCTAGGACTCAGAGAAGTGCAAGACTAGGACAAGAGTGCATGGAATGGAGGCAATTACAAATTAATTTTTGAAAGTAATGGATATTAATGAGAGGAAAAATCTAGCACCAATATACCAAATAAGAGGAACACAAACATGAATATATAGTATGGAGGGGGTATTTAGGGGTGGTTATGCCCAAGTCAATAGGAATTAATTTTAATGGCTCTCCATGACTCATTTTTTTAATGATCATTCATTAGTAATCACTTTGGTATAAATTATGTAACCAAAGGTGAGGGTTTTAATTATGTATAAATACACATTAGCCTTATTTATAAAGTGTTGTTATCATGATTGGAGTTCATAGATATGTTATTGATACTGTTAAATGTAATTTTGAAATGGTTATCAAATATATAACTAAAAAGAAAGTGTAATGAAGGAAGCATCTTGGAATCT